>JAPVLO010000866.1:0-457009 GCA_027257055.1 Cephalopachus bancanus
AAGTTTGAGACTAGCCTGGGCCACTTGACAAGACCTCGTCTCTACAATAAATCAAAAAATTAGCCAGGTGTGGTGGTGTGCACCTGTGGTTCCATCTACCTGGAAGGCTGAGGTTGAAGGATCACCTGAGCCCAGCAGGTCGAGGCTGCAGTGGCTATCAGGGCGCCACTGCACTCCAGCCTGGGAGACAGAGTGAGAACCCCACTCAAAAAAAAAAAAAATAATTAATTTAATTAATTCAGTTGCTAACACGCGTAAGGAGATTTCACAAAAAGATCGAAATTTCTTGCTTTTCTGGGAAAATGAGAGGATGTGGAAACTTGAGACCTAGACTGGCCTAAACTGCAGCTTTCTAATGTTGCTTCTTCTTGGTTGTACTCACTCTGATCCAGCCAAACCTGACCCCACGCTTCTCCTGTTAGTCTCTCAACACGGCAGACACGCAGCCAACTTTTCACTTACTGGTCTCCCTTACTGAAAACGCTTCCTCCAGATGTCCGCATGCCCTTTCTCTCACCTCCAGCAAGTCTCGCTCAAACATCACCTCTCAGGCTCATCCAGAGGAGCCTATTTCAAGTGCAACCAGGACTCCCTAGACACCTTCCTTGCTCTACTTTTCTCCGAAGCACCTTCTACCTTCCTAGGTGGTTTATTTACTGGTTAGATTTATTCACATTTTTGCAGGCAGGGACTTTTTTGCAGGCTGAGACTGTTTTGTTTAGTGGTGTAGCCCAAGGCCTAGCACACCGTAGGCACTACAAACGTATCTCTAGAGTGACCAGACATAATCCAAACCAAAAACGACAGGGAGCGCTAACTATATACACGGCAAACTTTGAAAACATCCCCTGTGATCCGCTGCACCTGGCGCTCCCCCGGCCTAGAGCCTGTCCCCGCTCGACTGACTTGCCAGCCCCGCTCCATCCCCCGACAACCTGGGAGCTCCCAGAAACCAGAGCCCGTGGCGAAGCCCGCGGGGCTCCCACCGGGGCCTCCTGCCGCCCCAGCGCCGCAGCCACAGACCTCGGCCTCCTCGCCGTCACTGCTGCGCTCGCTGTCCTCCTCCTCCGAGAAGTTGCTGTCCTCGCTGTCCGACATCTTCCGCTCCTGCAGGCAAAGACGGCGGCCTCAGCGCGTCGCACGGGCCCGAGCTCCACTCCGAACCTCAGTTTCCCGCAGGTTCCCGGGGAGAAAATCCCTTAGCGCACTTCCGGCAGTCTCGTTCTGGCGATTGAGAACCCGACCGAGTGGGGACCACCCCCGCAGCCCCCCCCCCACGCCACCTGCATATCTCCGGAGCCTGGAAATCCGGTCTCTACAACCCCCCGCCCTCCAGAGGCTCTCGGAACTGCCGCCCTTCTCACCGATCCGACTGCACCTCCAACCTCAGTACCACCGGCTGTACGCACGACGCCTGGCTAGGGCTTACTGGTCCTCTCGCGAGAGCCTACACGTTGGCCTCGTCTAACGCGAGATTTCCGGGGCTATCCGTTGACGCACTTCCGGGCAGGCATCTTGGATGTGGCAAGTTGTCTTAGGTACAGCGTGGAGCCGATGTCAGCGGAGGGTCGGGAGTTGGAAAGTGCTCTTCCCCCTTGGTTGTGGCGTCTTCCAGCCTGGAATTCGTGTTTGAATTTAATGGGCCGTTTATTCTTTAGTCCAGATCACTAACGTGGTATGACAGGCCTAAGGAGGCCAGATTCAGCTAATAATGACAAATCAGACTTTCTTTTTTTTTTGAGTCGGAGTCTCTGTCGCCCAGGCTGGAGTACAGTGGCACGCTCACGGCCACCACAGCCTAGACCTCCTGGGCTCGGGTGATCCTTCCGCCTCAGCCTTCCAAGTAGCTGGAGCCACAGGCGCCACCACGTCCGGCTAATTTTTTTTTTTTTTGAGTTGAAGTCTCACTCTGTCGCCCAGACTGGAGTGCAGTGGCTGCTCCCGGCCACCGCAGCCTCGACCTGCTGGACTCCGGCGATCCTTCCGCCTCAGCCTTCCAGGTAGCTGGAATTACAGACGCGCTACCACACCCGGCTAATTTTTTGATTTATTGTAGAGATGAGGTCTCACCAAGTTGCCCAGGCGGGTCTCAAACCCGCGGGCTCAGGCAATCCACTCACCTCAGCCTCCCAAGGCGCGGGATTACAGGCTGAGCCACCCAGCCCGGCTCCGGCTAATTTTTAAAATTTATCTTACTTTATTTTATTTTTGAGTTGGAGTCTCTCTCTGTGCGCCATCACGTCCGGCTAATTTTTCTTGCTTTGTTGGAGACATGAGGTCTCGCCAAGTTGCCGAGGCTAGTCTTGAACCCATGGGCTCAGGCAGTCCTCTCACCTCCGCCTCCCAAAGTGCTGGGATTACATACTTGAGCCACTGCGCCAGTCTCAGACTTTTATTTCATGGGCCTTCCAAAGTATCCCTAGGAGACAGAGGTCACATTTTACATTGGAGGACTCAAAAGCTCAGAAAAATGAATTAGAGACAAGCAGCAGCTCGAGACTTCCTGCCAAGTAGAATTTGCTTTCCAGCCCATTTTTCTTTTCAGTCTCCCTAAGTTCATTTAAAGGCGAATTTATATATTCGTAATGATATGTCAGAACAATGGCAGAGAGGACACGTGTTTGGGAGAGACAAAAAACTAACCTGATGGGAAGATTTTTTTTTTTTTTTTTTTTGAGTTGGAGTCTCACTCTGTCGCCCAGACTGGAGTGCAGTGGCCACTCCCGGCCACCGCAGGCTCACCTGCTGGGCTCTGGCGATCCTTCCGCTTCAGCCTTCCGAGTAGCTGGAATTACAGGCATGCACTACCACGCCCGGCTGATTTTTTTTTTATTTATTGTAGAGATGAGGGTTCGCTGCCCAGGCGGGTCTCGAACCCGTGGGCTCAGGCAATCCACTCACCTCAGCCTCCCAAAGGCGTGGGATTACAGGCTGAGCCACGGAGTCCGGCTGGGAAGATTTTTTTAATGAGAGGCTTTTGCTGGATGCTATACTTCACGCCTGTAATCCCAGCACCTGGGAGGTGGAGGTGAGAGAATTGCCTGAGCCCAGGGATTTGAGACCAGCCTGGGCGACTGTGAGACCTTGTCTCTACAATAAATCAAAAAATTAACTGGGTGTGGTAGGTGTGCCTGTGATTCCAGCTACTCGGAAGGCTGAGGTGGAAGGATCACCAGAGCCTAGCAGGTCGAGACTGTGGTGGCTGTGAGCATGCCACTGCACTTCAGTCTGGGCACGAGTGAGACTTCAACTCTAAAAAATAAAATAGGAATCTACAGGCCGGGTGTAGTGGCTCATGCCTGTAGTTCCAGCTACTCAGGAGGTTGAGGCAGAAGGATCCTCTGAACCCATAAGGTTGAGACTGTAATAAGCTGTGATTTTGCCACTGCCTTCCAGCCTGGGGGGACAAAGTAAAACCCTGAATAAAAAAAAAAAAGGATTCTACAGACAAAGTGACTACTGACACTGCTGCAGAAGGACATTTTCTTCAGGAAAGAGAAGACAGTCATTTCCCCCTCCCATGGAAAGTTCTTCCTTGGTGGATCTGTGGTTCTCAACTCAACCCTGGCAGCACATCAGAATATGCTTGAGAAGATGAGAGAGAGATGCATAATGTCCCTAAACTGGAAACAACCCAAATGTTCTTCATGAGGAGAACGTTGTGGTACACTCATCCATGTGGTGGAATAGTAACAACTACTGATACACACATGAATGCATCTCCAAAACATTATGCTGAGTGAAAGAAGCCAGACACCAGGGTATGTACAGCATAATTCCATTCAGATGAAACTCTAGAGTAAGCAAAACTGCTCTACGCAGACAGAAAGCAGATTAGTGGGTGTCTGGGGCTGGAGGTGGAGACTGACTGGGGAGGGGCATGAGGGAATGCTTTGGGATGATGGAAATGTGGCAGCATGTAGACATTTGTCAGAGTTCACTGAAATGTGCACTTCAGATGGGTGTCTTTTTCTGTATGCAAATTATACCTTTAAGAAGTTTATTTGCCTTTGGGAGGCTGAGGTGAGTGGATTGCCTGAGCCCGCAGGCTCGAGACCCACCTGGCAGCGAGACCTCATCTCTACAATAAACCAAAAAATCAGCCGGGCGTGGTAGCGCATGCCTGTAATTCCGGCTACTTGGAAGGCTGAGGCAGAAGGATCGCCGGAGCCCAACAGGTCGAGGCTGCAATCACTGCACTCCAGACTGGGCGACAGATTAAGACTCCAACTCAAAAAAAAAAAAAGAAGTTTATTTGAGCCGGGCTTGGTGGCTCAGCCTATAATCCCGCGCCTTGGGAGGCTGAGGTGAGTGGATTGCCTGAGCCCGCGGGTTCGGGACTCGCCTGGGCAACTTGGCGAGACCTCATCTCCACAATAAATCAAAAAATCAGCCGGGCGTGGTAGCGTGCGCCTGTAGTTCCAGCTACTTGGAAGGCTGAGGCGGAAGGATCGCCGGAGCCCAGCAGGTCGAGGCTGCGGTTTGGGCGACAGAGTGAGACTCCAACTCAAAAAAAAAAAAAAAAAAGTTTAGTTGAAAGATCTAGATACCGAGTTCAGCCTGGGTAACAGCGAGACCTCTGTCCCTCTTTCATCTGTCCTTTCCTGGAAGAGGAGAAAGAAGGCAGTTTCTGAAAGAGAGGGAGAAAGGGACCAGGTGGGTGCAATCTCTTTAACTCCCTGCCCTAGGAGGTCAGAGACTTCAGGTCTCACCTTCTTTTCCTCCTCCTCGCCTCTTCCCCTTGGCTCCTGGGGCTCCAGGTGGTCATCTGGCCTAGAAGGAAGAGAAGGCTTAGGGTTCAGAACCAAGTTTCCTGCCCTCTCTCCATCCAGCCTCTCCGGCTGTACCTTGGGAGTCTGCGTCCTCCAAGGTTCATGCTGTGGGAAGGTGCTGAACACAAGCTCCTTGGAGTAACTCCAGGAGTTTGGCCAGAAAGAGGGGGACAGATCTCTGGGGATGTCCTTCACAGGGCAGGCAAGGGCCCTGGCTGGCCACCCACAGTCGGGACCCCAGAGCATCCAGCAGGCGCTGTAGCCTGAACATAGTAATCCCTACAGATGGGCCCTCCTCGAACCCAATCACAGACAGCTCCAACCTGAAGCAGCCTAGAGACTCAGCAGGAGATTTCTGTGGGGCAAAGTGACTTGGTGTACTTGGGCAAGGTCATGACTCCAAATTCCCATTCCCAATTTCTTATTTGTGGCCTGGGACATACCCTTTCACTTCTCTGAGCCTTGGTTTCCTCATATGTAAATGGAGCCCTGGATAACCCCTACCTTAAGGGCTGACACTAGCCCATACTGGACTTGTGTGCAAGTTGGAAAATGACACTGATGCTTCCTTAAGATACTTCTAAGTGCTGGTTTTATTAGAACAAGAGATTTTATTGCCACCTGCCGGAAGTTGACGAATAAGCACATCTACAAAGTGAAAGATGTAAACACAGTACTGTTTCTGTAGACGCGGGATCCTTGTGCATTGTATAACCTTCACTTCCATACATGGTGGCCCTGTCTACCTTATAGGATTGGTGTGAAGAGGAATAAATTAACGTCGGGCACGGTGGCCTGTAATCTCAGCACTTTGGGAGGTGGAAGCAATAGGAGTTCCAGACCAGCCTGGGCAACATAGTGAGACCCTGTCTGTACAAAAAATAAAAAACATTAGCCAGGTGTGGTGGCTCACACCTATAGTCCTAGCCACTCAGGAGGTTGAGGCAGAAGGATTGCCTGAGCCAAGGAATTTGAGGCTGCATTCAGCTATGATCATGCCATTGCACTCCTCCCTGGGTGAGTAAGACCCTGACTCAAAAAAATAATAAAAGAAAAAATTAAAGCATTTAGACCAACACCTGGCACAGAATAGGCACTATTTAAATGTAACTGTGGTCATCATTACGTGTCTGTTCTAGGTATTGGAGACAAAAGCAAACAAAATATATCTGTTGAGCTGGGCGTAGTGGCTCATGGCTGTAATCCCAGAACTTTGGGAGGCTGAGGCTGGAGGATCACTTGAGGTGAGGAGTTTAAGACCAGCCTGGGCTTTGCAAGACCTCCTCGTCTTTACAGAAAATAGAATACCGAGGTGAGAGGATTGCCCCAGCTCACGGGTTCAAGACCAGCCTGGGCAACCTGGTAAGACCTCATCTCTATAACAAATCAAAAAATTCACTGGACATGGTGGTGCTTGCCTGTAGTTCCAGCTACTTGGAAGGCTGAGGTGGAAGGATCAACCGAGTGAGCCCAGAAGGTTGAGGCTGCGGTGGCTGTGAGTGTGCCATGGCACTCCAGCCTGGGTGACAGAGTGAGACTCCAACTCAGAAAAAAAAAGAATAATTAGCTTGGTGTGGTGATGCATGCCTGTGTCCCAACTACCAGGAGGCTGAGGCAGGAGCATAACCCCTCAGCCCAGGGGTTTGAGGTGGTGATGAGTCATGGTCATGCTACCAGCCTGGGTAACAAACTCTGTCTCAAAATTATATATATATATATATGAAATCTGTCAAGGCTGGGGGCTGAGTCAGGAGCTTAACAGCCAGAACACTAGTCCCGCTGCCTCCTCCCCTAGTATACTCAAGCGTTCACACACCTAAGCACTCACAGGGAGACCAGTGGATTCTCCCTAAGCTTCCAACTTCAGGAAGGAGCTGATGCAATACTCACAGAGAGATCACCTGGGGTGTAGAGAGTGCCATCGTCTCTGTCTCCCTACGATTTGGGGGTAAGGAGGGAAATCAGATCCTGGAGGGGAAGAGCCTGACCGTCCCTCAAACACACCCCCTCCCTAGCCCCTCAACTGGCCCGCCCCTGTCTGCTGGTTCTGCCCATTCCTCACCAGCCTCTTCATGATGGCGTCAAGGAAGTAAAAGGGCTCCCTCCGGCAGAGGGGGCTTCCTAGGCCCCCCCAGGGCTGCAGGAGCAGGAGGACGGTCCTAGGCTCCCCTGGGGCTGCAGGAGCATGGGCTACTTGCTCACTTCTGGCCTTTCCCTGGTCCCTGGCCCAGGGGTTGTAGAAGAGAGAGTTACAGAAAGAGGGAGCAGATGGGAAGACTGGAGTGGCTAAGGGGAACTGCTCCCTGCCCCTCCACTGCCAGCTCCACTCAAGCCACAGGTATTCAGAGAGCCCAGGAAAGACAGTAACCCCAGAGTAGGAGGGCTCCTTGACCCCCAAAGCTCAGGGAGGATACAGACTCAGCAAATGTGTGGAGATCAGCCCTGAGGGACTGGATAACTTGAACTCCTGCCCTCCCCCAGCAGGTCCCTAAGACAGTACATCGTGTGCCTTGGCGGTCTGTCTTCTCATGGAAACGCCCGCACTGGGCCTCATCCCTGTGTGCAGGTGCACATTTGGGGCGCTCTGCTCCCCGCCCTGTTTCTGTCTAGAGAATTTTAGACACTTCATGCCTGCCTGTATCTGTGTCTTTTCCCTCTGAGGATGGGCCTTTCTGCTTCTGGATCTGTCTCCAGGCTTGTGTTTTCTGGTCCTTCTCTGACTGTCCCGGTCCCTCTCTTTTCTCCTCTTCTCCCTTGGTCCCTGTCTATCTCTCCTTTTTCTTTCTTTTTTTTTTTTTTTGAGTTGGAGTCTCACTCTGTCGCCCAGACTGGAGTGCAGTGGCCGCTCCCGGCCACCGCAGCCTTGACCTGCTGGGCTGCGGCGATCCTTCCACCTCAGCCTTCCAAGTAGCTGGAATTACAGGCGCGCGCTACCACGCCCAGCTCATTTTTTGATTTATTGTAGAGATGAGGTCTAACCAAATTGCCCAGTCGGGTCTCAAACCTGCGGGCTCAGGCAATCCACTCACCTCAGCCTCCCAAGGTGTGGGATTACAGGCTGAGCCACCGAGCCTGGCTTATCTCTCCTTTTTCATGTGTGCCTACCTCTTGCTGTGCTGTGTCTGTCTGTCCCTCCAGGTCTGCCTCTGGTACTCCCTTCCTCCCTGTCATCCGTTGGGAACTGGACTCTGGGTTGCAGGATTTTCCCTCTGGCCTTGGACCTGCCTTCCAGTCATCACCCTATCTCCACCCTTGTTGGCAAGGTGAACCACCACACCCCTTTGAACCTTGGACTCCAGACCCAGGACTGCCAGAGAAACTGAGGCAACTGTGGGCTAGCCTCTTGAATGGAGAGAATCCTGTGGCTGGGAGGTGGGGGCATCTGTGGGGGAAGCTGGGGGCAACCCAATCCTGGGGTTTCTCAGATGAGGTTCAGGAGCTGGGGTTGGAGAATTCTGTGGGGAGGAGGCCTGAAATGGAGGGTGATTGGCAGAAGGTCCAGAAATCACTTGGGGGTTCTGGACCAAGAGATTCTAGGGTGGGGCTCTTGAAGAGGGGAATTCTGGGGAAGGGACCCAAATGAGAGGGGGATTCTAAGGGGAGGAAGATTCTAGGAGACAGTTGCTGGGTAGAGGAGTCTAGGGAGATAAATTCTGGGAAAGGTGGAATTGGAGGGGTCTTCTGAGAAAGGAAGATTTGCAGGGGCTGGGGGGATTTCGGCAAGGGTGGATTTTCCAGAGGGGGAGATTCTGGAGGGAGATTCCGGGGTGGTGGGTCCTGAGGGGAGAAGGATTCTGGGGAGGATGACTGGGGGGAAGAGGACCCGAGCGGAGGAAGATTTGGGGGAAAGGAAGTCCGGGGTGAGGGCTGCGAAGAGGAGGACCTAGGGTGGGTTTCTGAGAGGGATCATGGGGCAGGAGATCCTGGGAAGAAGAGACCTTGAAAGGAAGGAGATTCTCGTGGGTGGTAGGTTCCAAGGTGGGGGCTGCAGGGGAAGAGGATTCTGGGAGAGGACCCTCAGAGAGGTGGGTCCTGAGTCTGGATTCTAGCCCGGTACCTGGCAGGGGATTCTGCAGGGAAGGGTCTAGAGGAGGAGGATTCGGGGAGGAGGGAGTCCAGAGAGGGGAAAGATCACAGGTGGTGGAAGGGTGAGAACGATCACAGCGGTGGGGGAAAAGAGTTTACTAAAGAGCCCGGATGCAAATGAGAGCTGGCGGACCAACGACCACCGAGGACAGGAAGAACAGCCCTCCCCTCGGTCCTCCTCCGTCTGCACACGACACTCCTCAGGCCCCGCCCCTCCCGCCTCGCAGGCCCCGCCCCCTCTGATCTCTGGGGCCTTTCCCCCCCGCCCCCTAGCTGCATCCGGAGCGGTAAAGCCTCCTCCCGTCGCGACGCCGCGCTCAAGACGGCCGCGCGGATTCGGAATGGCGCCAGGTGCTCCCGCACTTTCCGTTCTGCGCCGCGCGTTGAAGACCGCTTGTCTACCCCGGTGCTCTGCCGCTGGTGCAGGTCTTCGGACGGACGGAGAGCCAGACGCCGGGTGATAGGGGTCAGTGGGCGGGATCTGGGGGTCGACCTGGGAGCCGGGCCCGAAACTCACGCGGCCCCGCTGTCCCGTCGCCTCCCACGGAAGACGGCCACCGCTGTGGCGCGCTGCAGACGCGGCAACGGCCTCATCACGGTGAACGGGCGGCCGCTGGAGATGATCGAGCCGCGCACGCTGCAGTGCAAGGTGCTGGGGTCGGGGCCGGGCGTTGACTGGAGTAGTCTGGGAGACGATGTTGCAGCTCTTGGAAGCTGAGAGAGCTCCTGTCAACGATGAGATGTTTAAAAGGTGAGTTGGGCCAAGAAAAGTGGACTATTCGGCAGTAGAGCTGGGCTTGAGACTCACATGTGAAAACCGAGTTAGGGACGTAGGGACGTAGGCACGTGGATGTTGAAGAAGGGTTGCTTTGGTAACTGGGATATTTGGAAACCCACCTAGATGGAGGACCCAAGTGACAGTGTTATGCATCCTGATGGTCTGTTTTCACCCTTAAGAGTGTGGGTTCCCTGAGGACAGAGGTCAATGTTTTGTTCCTTATAAGTGTGAAGTGTTTGAAGCAAGGTCTGGACATTGTTGTAGTAATAATAGGTAATAGAAGAACTTGGGTTTGAGTGTTTCAGTGGTTGTGAAAGGGGTTCCTCCCCTCCCTTTTTGGACCTCTCAGTTTCTTTGACTCAGAATGGAGAGACCAGACTTTTTTTTTTTTTTTTTTTGAGTTGGAGTCTCACTCTGTCGCCCAGGCTGGAGTGCAGTAGCCGCTCCTGGCAACTACAGCCTCCACCTGCTGGGCTCAGGCAATCCTTCCACCTCAGCCTTCCAAGTAGCTGGAACTACAGGCACGCGCTACCACGCCTGACTAATTTTTGATTTATTGTGGAGATGAGGTTTCGCACCGGCGGGCTCAGGCAATCCACTCACCGCGGCTTCCCAAAGCGCTGGGATTACAGGTTGAGTCACCGAGCCCGGCCTTTTTTTTTTTAAATTTTTAATTTTAGGCCATTGCAGTCATTGCCAGGCTATTACCAGTATTGCCTTGCTAAGCTATGGGGGTCCATGTGCTCTTTGAGCAATGGCCAGGCCAGGCCATGTTTCCTGGCTTTGTCCTCCTCCCCTACTTTGGGGAGGTAAGTCTCCTTTTTCTCTCTCTTTCTAACTTGCTTTCTAAATAAACTATATCTAAAAAAAATGTAATTTTAAAGATGTGGGGTACAATTCAGGTTAGGTATACAAATGTTCATTATGCAGGTACCGTTGTTGATGATGTGTGCCCCAAGAGACCAGTCTTTAAAGTCTATTGCTTTTTTTTTGGATCAGAGTCTGACTCTGTCGCCCAGACTGGAGTGCGGTGGCATGCTCACAGCCACCACAGCCTGGACCTACTGGGCTCAGTTGATCCTTCCACCTCAGCCTTCCAAGTAGCTGGAACTATAGGCATGTGCCACCACGCCCAGCTAATTTTTTAAAAATTTAATTGTTGTAGAGGTGAGGTCTCACCATGTTGCCCAAGCTGATCTCGAACCCATGGGCTCAGGCAATCCTCTCACCTCAGTCTCCCAAAGTGCTGGGATGATAGGCGTGTGCCACCGAATCCAGCCAGTCTATTGCTTTTTTTTTTTTTTTTTTTTGAGTTGGAGTCTCACTCTGTCGCCCAGACTGGAGTGCAGTGGCCGCTTCCGGCCACCGCAACCTCCACCTGCTGGGCTCCGGTGATCCTTCCACCTCAGCCTTCCAAGTAGCCAGAATTACAGGCATGCGCTACCACGCCCGGCTGATTTTTTGATTTATTGCAGAGATGAGATCTCGCTGCCCAGGCGGGTCTCGAACCCACGGGCTCAGGCAATCCACTCACCTCAGCGTCCCAAAGACGCGGGATTACAGGCTGAGCCACCGAGCCCGGCGTCTATTGCTTTTAAGAGGAAAGAATATCTACATTGCAGGGTCAGTTAGAATTCAATAAGTGACTGAGAGCCTTTTGTATAGCAGATAATGATAGTGAGTAATTATGACTTGTTACTGATTGTCAGGTTATTTGAAGGATTTATATGTTTAGTTCTGGGGACTCAGCAGAGACCCAGATGGCTTCAGGCCTTGCTCTCATGGAGCTCCCCGCCTAGTGGGGGCGATGGACTGAACCTAATACCAGAAACTGATCCCAAGTGGTCAGTGTTGGGATATGGAGCCTAGGGAGGATGGCACCTGTCAGCCAATAGTAGGTGAAACAAGTGTCCAGACAGAGGCACTGATCAGTGACCTAGAACTGGGAGGGGGAGAACATGGCATAGATTGTTGTGTACTTGTCATTACTCTGGAAGTCAGTGTGAGTCTCAAAGGGAAGAATATAGACCAGGTGAGGAATGCAGAAAAGGTACCCCAGCAGCCCAGGAGTGACTTTCTGCTGTTTGAAACAGCCTTGGTAGCTGCAGTAGCATGCTCCTTCAGTGTTCAGGATTCTAAGAACCCATCTAGAGATGGGGAATCTGAGGTCCAGTGAGGGATGCATGGGAGGAGACCAGATCATGTTGCCTTTACCTTATTACCTTATTTCTTGCCATTTCAAGTCTCTTGTGTAACTTCTTGACTCCTTCTCTGACTCTGTAGAAGTTTCTGGGGGTGACAGCCTGACCCCTTTCCACTAGTACTTTGACACTGGTGGTGGCAGAATCCACACAAATAAGGAGAAACGCCCAGTGAGATGCTAAGCTTCCCAGCATGTGACTTAACACCCTGGTCATCGCCCCTGTTGTTTTAGCTACTGGAACCAGTTCTGCCTCTGGACAAGGAACGGTTTGCTGGCGTGGATATCCGTATCTGGGTGAAGGGTGGTGGTCCCGTGGCCCAGATTTATGGTGAGTCCCAGGAACTGGTCCACATGGGTGGGAGGTGGCTCTGGGAGCAAGGCCCTGGTTTTGGGCCTTCACAAAGCTCACGGGCCCTTTTCTTGTGTGCTTGCCTCACAGCTATCCATCAGTCCGTCTCCAAAGCCCTTGTGGCCTATTACCAGAAATGAGAGATAGAATGGGTTCTTCCTATCAGGTGGGTGGATGCATGCAGACCAAGTCAAGGACTCTTCTGAGATTATCTAAATCTTCACCCCTCTTGTTATCTTTAGATATGGATGAGGCTTTCAAGAAGGTGATCAAAGACATCCTTATTCAGTACGACCAGACACTGCTGGTAACTGACCCCCAACACTGCGAATCTAAAAAGTTGGAAGTTCTGGTGCCTGTGCTCCCTACCAGAAATCACAAGGAACAAGGTTTATCTAATATAATAAACATTGTGAGATTTTAAGGTTTCAAGGAGTGTGTTGTTGACTTCTGTGGTAGTGGGTTTTTGTGACTAAGTGGAATGTAGGAAGCACTCCCAGCTTATTGCCAGTCTGGATTTTAAACCTTCCCAAAAGTGATTACACTGGGGTTAGTGTAGGTGGGTGCAGTTGGCAGGTGGGAGGTCTCTGTCTCTATCTTCAGCAGAGTCTGGACATTTGGTGGATGTGGAGGTCGTCCTTGCGGGTTTGTCTGCTTTTTCAATCCCATTGCTGCAATTTTAATGGAGCCCAGCTGGTCAAGGCTGTGGTGGCCAGGAGCATACCACTGCATTTCAGCCTGAGCGACAGAGTGAGACTCCGACTCAAAAAAAAAAATTTTCCCATTTTAGGTTGAGTGCGGTGGCTCATACCTATAATCCCAGCACTTCAGGAAGCTGAGATGGGAGGATCCCTTGAGCCCAGGAGTTTGAGACTAATCTGAGCAACATAGAGACTTCATCTCTATAAAAAATAAATAAGCTGTGCGTGGTGGTGGACACCTGTAGTCCCAGCTACTCTGTTGGCTGAGGTGACAAGATCACCTGAGCCCAGAAGGTCAAGACTGCAGTGAGCCATGATTGTGCCGCTGCACTCCAGCCTTGGTGATGGAGTGAGATGGTGATTAAAAAAGAAGTCTCAGTCGGGCTCGGTGGCTCAGCCTGTAATCCCGCGCCTTGGGAGGCTGAGGTGAGTGAATTGCCTGAGCCTGCAGGTTCGAGACCTGCCTGGGCAACTTGGCGAGACCTCATTTCTACTATAAATCAAAAAATTAGCTGGGCGTGGTAGCGTGCGCCTGTAGTTCCAGTTACTTGGAAGGCTGAGACGGAAGGATCGCCGGAGCCCAGCAGGTCGAGGCTGTGGTGGTCAGGAGCAGCCACTGCACTACTCCAGTCTGAGCGACGGAGTGAGACTCCGACTCAAAAAAAAAAAAAAAATAAGTCTATCTTCTTTTTTTTTTTTTTTTTGGAGTCAGAGTCTCATTCTGTTGCCAGGCTGGAGTGCAGTAGCATGCTAATGGCCACTCCAACCTCAGCCTGCTAGGCGAGCAGATCCTCAAGTAACAGTTGTTTCCTTCAGCACTGTTTTCATTATCATGAAAAAAAACTAGTTTCATTCTTTTTTTTTTTTTCGAGTTAGAGTCTCACTGTCACCCAAGCTGGAGTGCAGTGCCGTGCTCACGGCCACCCCAGCCTTGACCTGCTGGGCTCAGGTGATCCTTCCACCTCAGCCTTCCAAGTAGCTGGAACTACAGGCACACGCCACTACACCCAGCTAATTTTTTGATTCATTGTAGAGATGAGATCTCACCAAGTTGTCCAGGCTGGTCTTGAATCCATGGGCTCAGGTAGTCCTCTCACCTCAGCCTCCCAAAGTGCTGTGATTATAAGTGTGAGCCACCGTGCCTGGCCTTGTCTGTTTTTTTGAGTCAGTGTCTCATTCTGTCTCCCAGGCTGGAATGCAGCGGCAAGATCACAGCTCACTGCCACCTCGACTTCCTGGGCTCAGGCAATCCTTCCTCAGCCTCCTGAGTAGCTGGGACTATAGGCGTGCACCACCACACCCAGCTAATTTTTTTTTGTAGAAATGAGGTCTTTTTATGTTACCAAACCTAGTCTCTAACTCGGGATCAAGGGATCCGCCAAAGTGCTGGGATTACAGGCATGAGCCACTGCACCCTGCCTATCCTTTCCCTTAAGATCACACTTTCCAAGCCGGGCTCAGTGGCTCAGCCTGTAATCCTGCGCCTTTGGGAGGCTGAGGTGAGTGAATTGCCTGAGCCTGCGGGTTCGAGACCCGCCTGGGCAACTTGGCAAGACCTCATCTCTACAATAATAAATTAGCCGGGCGCGGTAGCGCGCGCCTGTAGTTCCAGCTACTTGGAAGGCTGAGGCGGAAGGATCGCCGGAGCCCAGCAGGTCGAGGCTGCGGTGGCCGGGAGCAGCCACTGCACTCCAGCCTGGGTGACAGAGTGAGACTCCAACTCAAAAAAAAAAAGATCACACTTTCCAAAAACCTCATGATGATGACATTAAGTGAGGACTTACTATAGGTAAACAGGTAACAGTTTCTACTTACTCCCAGCCTTTGCCACCAATTGGAGTACTGCACTTGAATGGTAATTGAGGGAGAAAGCTCCAGAGCTTGAGATTTTCTGTCCACTTGCCCTTTGTGTATCTGTGTGCCGTACTCCATACAGCAGCCACACTTCAGGTCCTCAGGAGCCATGTGTGTGGCTAGCTCTGCAGATGATGCATATTTCCTTCCATAATCGAGGAAAGTCGCATGGGACAGACAGCACTGACATGAGACATAAAGGAATGTGGTTCAGTGAGCACCGACTCGGTGCTCGGCTAGGCGTTGTTGGATGTGTCAACGTCCCCGTGTTTTGAGATGAGAAAACACTACCCTGGCAGCAGAAGACCATCCTGCAGCTTACCAGGTTTTGTACTGGAGCGGGAGTTAACTTGGGTGAACTGGGTTTAGCTGGCATTAACCTAAGTTTCCCAAAGAGGGTAGCAGGCACCACATTTATCCTGTTGAACCTGATTTAACTGTAGCTCTAAAGAAGATTGGGCTCCTAACTGGTGGGCCAGCAGGAAAGGTATTCCTGCGGAGGCAGTGGAATTGGGGCCATGAAGCAGAGGTAGGAGTTGGACGGGAGGGAGAAATGAAATTCACAGACAAAAAAAGAAATTAATAGACACCAGGAGGAGAGGGTGGAGGTAGACCTGGTGCTCATGGTTTTCCTAGAGGGTCTAGGGACCCCCTTATTGAGGCTCCTGGCTCTCTCCTAGAGGCAAAACAGCCACATCTGGAGAGGAGCTCGCCTCCTTCCCAGCTCCAGGCCTTGGAGTAGACAGCTCTTTCTCCCTCCCTGCCTCCTCAGATATTGGGAAGTCCAATGTCGCTGAGAGCCCAGGCATGGCTGGGAACTTTCCTTCAGCTGGGAATATACAGCTGGGGGCAGAAGAGGGGAGGACCAGCCTTTTTCTTACCTTGGGGAGGCTGCTGTGGAGTCCTGGATCACTCCAGGCTTTGGAGTCCACCTCAGCCACTACGGGGCCCCCGGGACTCAGTCCAGGCCCTGGTTATCCACTCCTTAAACGGTGAATGAGTAGAAGCCAGCAGCTAACATTTATCGAACCAGGCCAGAGTTCTCTCCTGATGTGACAGATTGAGTTCATTGAGCAGGCTGAATATATTACACAAGTAAGCAAGTTTTTTTGTTTTTGTTTTTTTGAGTTGGAGTCTCACACTGTCACCCAGGCTGAAGTGCAGTGGCATACTCACAGCCACCCCAGCATCGACCCGCTGGGCTCAGGTGATCCTCCTGCCTCAGCCTTTCAAGTAGCCGGAACTACAGGCGCGCTACCACACCTGTCTAATTTTGAATTTATTGTAGAGATGAGATTTCACCAAGTTGCCCAGGCTGGTCATGAACCCATGGGCTCAGGCAGTTCTCTCACCTTGGCCTCTCAAAGTGCTGAGATTACAGGCTTGAGCCTGACCTTACACAAGTCTTGTGACCCATTCTGTGTCACTGAAATGTGCTGCCAGCGGTGACTGTTTTTCTAAAATTTCTGGAGCAGCTCTTCTAACTGAAAAACTCTGGACAGTGATCTACCTTTAGAAAGCCTGGGACCTAGTCGGGCATGGTAGCATACACCTGTAGTTCCAGCTACTTGGAAGCTGAGGCAGAAGGATCTCCTAAGCCCAGCAGGTCGAGACTGTGGTGGCTGTGAGTGTGCCACTGCACTCCAGCGTGGGCGACAGAGTGAGACTCCAACTCAAAAAAAAATAAGCCTGGGACCTGGCTTGGGGATTTGTTTTCAGTCTGCGATGACTGCCCCCTTGCTGGCCAGCCCTAGGGCCCTCACCATGTTCTCCCCACATCTGTAAATAAACTTCTTCCACACACTATGAAAAAAAAAGTTGCCGGACTCAGTGGCTCAGCCTGTGATCCCGCGCTTTGGGAGGTGAGTAGATTGCCTGAGCCCGCGGGTTCGAGACCCGCCTGGGCAACTTGGTGAGACCTCATCTCTACAATAAATCAAAAAATTAGCCGGGCGTGGTACTGCGCCTATAGTTCCAGCTACTTGGAAGGCTGAGGCTTCCCGAAGGATCGCCGGAGCCCAGCAGGTCGCCGGAGCCCAGCAGGTCGAGGCTGCGGTGGCCGGGAGCGGCCACTGCACTCCAGTCTGGACGAAGGAATGAGACTCCAACTCAAAAAAAAAAGAGAGAAAGAAATGACAGATGACCGCAGGCATCTGGGCACCAGCGAGGGTCTAAGGAGGTTTAGAGGCTTCTTTGTCTTTGGTCAGTTCACAACATTTCTTTTCTTTTTTTTTTTTTGAGTTGGAGTCTCACTCTGTCGCCCAGGCTGGAGTGCAATGGCACGCTCATGGCCACTGCAGCCTTGACTTGCTGGGCCCAGGTGATTCCTCAGCTTCAGCCTTCCAAGTCGCTGGAACCACAGGCATGTGCCACCCGGGTAATTTTTTGATTTATTGTAGATACAAGGTCTTGCCAAGCTGCCCAGACTGCTCTTGAATGCATGGGCTCAGGCAATCCTCTCACCTCAGTCTCCCAAAGTGCTGGGATTACAGGCTTGAGCCACCATGCCCAGCCAACTGGTGTTCTTATATGAAGAAAAGACACAGATGGACACAAACAGGAAAGAAGACCATGTAAAGATGGAGGCAGAGTTTGGAGTGATGGATCTATAAAGCAGGAATGTCAAGGGTGCAGGGAAGAGCTGGGAAGAGGTGAGGAAGGATTTTTCCCTAGGGGCCTTCAGAGAGAGCACAGCCATGATGGCACCTTGATTTCAGATTACGCATGAGCCACTGTGCTAAGTGTTGTTTTAAACCACGTTATTTGTGGTCATTTGTTATGGCAGTCCTAGGAAAGTAATACACAGAATAAGAACAAGAGAACACAACAAAATGTTATCCTGTGAGGTGGTGAAAAGATCAGGATCTGGGCAGCTTGGATTGCTTAAACACAAGTGGAGGGTTGACCACAGCTTTGAGGCATTGCTCCCTCTGCCAAGTGAAAATAAATTGTCTATTGGGCTTTATCCTGGACCTTTACAATGATATGCTGATAAGAGAATATTATGAGCCGGGCGTAGTGGCTCATGCCTATAATCCCAGCACTTTGGGAGGTGGAGGTGAGAGGATTGCCTGAGCCCAGGGGCTCAAGACCAATGTGGTCAACTTGGCAAGACCTCATCTCTACAATAAATCAAAAATCAGCCATGCGGGGTGGTGCACGCCTGTAGTTCCAGTTACTTGGAAGACTGGGGCGGAAGGATCGCCAGAGCCCAGCAGATGGAGGCTGCGGTGGCCGGCCGCATGCCACTGCACTCCAATCTGGGCAACAGAGTGAGACTCTAAAAAAAAAAGAAAAAAAAATATATATGTATGTATGTATACATACACATAAAAGAAAATCAATAAGCGAGAAATGACAAGTTTGTGGAGGAATGTGAGGCCCAGTTAACCCAGCATCAATTGGGTAAACTGAGTAAATTATATTAGGGAAGGAAATCTGAGGTTGAGATTTTACAAATGTTGCAAAGAAACTTACTGATAGCAACAAGGAGCCAGGTGTGGTGGCTCACACCTGTGATCCCAGCACTTTGGGAGGTGGAGATGAGCGGATTGCCTGAGCCCAGGGGTTCG
The DNA here is from genome assembly GCA_027257055.1 of Cephalopachus bancanus. Lineage (NCBI taxonomy): Eukaryota > Metazoa > Chordata > Mammalia > Primates > Tarsiidae > Cephalopachus > Cephalopachus bancanus. The sequence continues at coordinate 18,316 of JAPVLO010000866.1, forward strand.
AGACCAGCCTGGGCAATTTAGTGACACCTGCTCTCTACTATAAATCAAAAAATTAGCCAGGCATGGTGGTGCATGCCTGTAGTGTTTTGTTTGTTTGTTTGTTTGGTTTTTTTTTTTTTTTTTTTTTTTTTGGTTTTTTTGAGTTGGAGTCTTACTCCGTCGGCCAGACTGGAGTGCAGTGGCCGCTCCTGGCCACTGCAGCCTCGACCTACTGGGCTCTGGCGATCCTTCGGCCTCAGCCTTCCAAGCAGCTGAAACTACAGGCGCGTGCTACCACGCCTGGCTAATTTTTGATTTATTGTAGAGATGAGGTCTCGCCAAGTTGCCCAAGGAGGTCTCGAACCCGCGGGCTCAGGCAATCCACTCACCTCGGCCTCCCAAAGCACAGGATTACAGGCTGAGCCACCGAGCCGGGCTTAGTTTTTTTTTTTTTTTGAGTTGGAGTCACACTCTGTTGCCTGGGCTGGTGTGCAGTGGCACGCTCATGGACACTGCAGCCTCGACCTGCTGGGCTCAGGCGATCCTTCTGCCTCACCCTTCTAAGTATCTGGAACTACAGGCACGTGCCACCACGCCCAGTTAATGTTTTGATTTATTGTAGAGATGAGGTCTCGCCAAGTTGCCCAGACTGGTCTTGAACCCGTAGGCTCAGGCAGTCCTCTCACCTCAGCCTCCCAAAGTGCTGGGATTATAGGCATGAGTCACCACATGGCCTACGCCTGTAGATTTAAGCTGCTTGGAAGGCTGAGGCAGAAGGATCATCTGAGCCTAGCAGGCCAAAGCTGAAGTGGCCAAGGGAGACAGAGTAAGGATCCTACTCAAACAAACAAGAAAACAACACGGAGTTGTAAAAGCTAATTAGCCCACTGAAAAACATTTACAGTAGACAAAAAGTACTCAACCATTTGCTGTTAGTTCCACAGTAAAAAAAAAAAAAAAAAAAACAGCCAGCCGGGCTTGGTGGCTCAGCCTGTAATCCTGCGTTTTTGGGAGGCTGAGTGAGTGGATTGCCTGATCCCACGGGTTCAAGACCCGCCTGGGTAGGCGAGACCTCATCTCTACAATAAATAAAAAAAATTAGCCGAGTGTGGTAGCGCGTGCCTGTAATTCCAGCTACTTGGAAGGCTGAGGCGGAAGGATCGCCGGAGCCCAGCAGTCGAGGCTGCGGTGGCCGGGAGCGGCCACTGCACTCCAGTCTGGGCGACAGAGTGAGACTCCAACTCTTAAAAAAAAAAAAGAAAAGAAAAAAGAAAAAAAGCAGCCAACTATTGTTATCAATTAACCCTTTTTTTTTTTTTTTTGAGTTGGAATCTCTCTCTGTCACCCAGACTGGAGTGCAGTGGCCGTTCCCGGCCACCGCAGCCTCGATCTGCCGGGCTCCGGCGATCCTTCCGCCTCAGCCTTCCAAGTAGCTGGAACTACAGGTGCGTGCTATCATGTCCGGCTAATTTTTTGATTTATTGTAGAGATGAGATCTTGCCAAGTTGCCCAGGCGGGTCTTGAACCCGCGGGCTCAGGCAATCCACTCACCTCGGCCTCCCAAAGTGCTGGGATTACAGGCTGAGCCACCGAGCCCAGCCTAACCCTATCTTAAAGAAACAAAACACCACAATTGATCAGCCAGCTTCACAAACCTTTGGCAATTTCCTTTTGCATACCTCCCCCCAAAACAATTCCCCAGGGCCGCACTGAATCCTGATATAGGCTTACAAATACTTCCACATAGCTCTTGCCTCTTGGCAGACAGCAGACACTCTCTCTACTGCCTCTGCCCATTGTACTGTTCACAATGTATCTTCCCTTTAACAAATCTATCTTTCTAGCCGGGCATGGTGGCAAGTGGAATAATGAGAGGTTATTCTTTCCCATGTGAAAGATACTTTCCACCACCTATGGTTAAGAAAGACACTTATGAGCCCATGGGTTTGAGACCCGCCTGGGCGACTTGGTGAGACCTCATCTCTACAATAAGTCAAAAATTAGTCGGGCTTGGTAGTGCGCGCCTATAGTTCCAGCTACTTGGAAGGCTGAGGCGGAAGGATCGCTGGAGCCCAGCAGGTCGAGGCTGCGGTGGCTGGGAGTGGCCACTGCACTCCCGTCTGGGCGACAGGGTGAGACTCCAACTCAAAAAAAAGAAAAAAGAAAGACACTCAGTGATGGTTTCCTTTCACAACAGTTGTATGAACTTGGTGACTGGAGAAACCATCCTGGTTTAGAATGCCTAAACATGCCTGATCAAATATTTTAAAAAACCTTTTAATTCAGCTGGTAGGGAGGTGAGGGAACTGCTGGAGTCTAAAAGTCTTTTGGAAATATAAATCCAGAGATGGTGAGCATTGAAGTTGGTGTCTACTCTGAGGAAATTTGCTAATTTTGATAGCAAGAACCCTTTAGGATCCGAAATGTGAAGACACAGAGAACCCAGAACCCAGAACCCAAGCCCGATGAGCTGTCACAGTGGAGACCATGTCAATTGCAAGAACCCTTGGAGGCAATGCCCTCAATGGGGTACAATAGATTTTTCATAAATACCGCTTACTGTAAATATGTGTTCTTCTGAGTTGTTTTAGAATATTAGCGCAATATATTAAAATCACGTGTTGGAAATATTTCATGGTCTTACCTGTAATAACTTTTATTTTGTAATTGAACTATTATTAAATTGTATCTAAACCTGAAATAGTTTAATTATACTTAGTGCTTCTTAAGGCTTCTTAAGCCTCGACCTGCTGGGCTCTGGCGATCCTTCCGCCTCAGCCTTCCGAGTAGCCGTAATTACAGGCGCACGCTACCACGCCCGGCTGATTTTTTGATTTATTGTAGAGATGAGGTCTTGCCAAGTTGTCCAGGTTGGTCTCCAGCCCTTGGGCTCAGGCAATCCTCTCACCTCGGTGTGAGACACTGTGCCCAGCCTAAATAAATATTCTTTAGAAATGATTCCTATTATTTCTGCTTGTGAAGCATGTATTTATTTTTGGGCCTGACCTCTTTGGGTCTGATCTCCTCGGGAGGGGTAGTCCAGGTCACAGAAAGTTCTCCAGGTAGGATATCCCCACCCCTATCTGTCTTCCACCTATTTCACACCAGCATTATAGAAGCAATGATGGTGAGGATCGAACCTGATTTATAGAGACAACAGTGGGAAAATCTTACATAGGTTATAAATTCCAGATACTGCACAATACTCTTAGTTTAATAACTTCCTTATGCCACCAGCAGTGGAGACAGAGGCACATATTCAGAAAAGACAGAGGCTGGGTATGGTGGCTCACACCTATAATCCCAGCACTTTGGGAGGCCAAGACAAGAGAATTGCCTGAATCCATGGGTTCAAGACCAGCCTGGACAACTTGGTGAGACCTCATCTCGACAATAAATCAAAAAATTAGCTGGGCGTGGTGGCACATGCCTGTAGTTCCAGCTACTTGAAAGGCTGAGGAGAAGGATCACCTGAGCTCAGCAGGTCAAGGCTGAGGTGGCCATGAGCGTGCCACTGCACTCCAGCCTAGGCCACAGAGTAAGACTCCAAGTCAAAAAAAAAAAAAGGCAAAATGAGTCAGAACATGCTATATTTTAAGCCAGTGGAGAAATATTAATACTCAGATAAGTACCCTACAAACTCTATTGATTTTACTTCACAAAAAAATAGAAAATTATCAAGAGACTAGTATCCTAAAAAGCATTAGTTCTGGATGGTTTTCATAAGAAAAATTTGTAAAACTTTAAAAATCAGGTAATTCCAATGCTAGCTTTTACAGAGCAGGAGAAAACAAACAAAATTATATTTCCATATTATTTAAATAAAATAAATATATTATCAATCTAGACATTTAAAAAGTTTATAAACTATAAACTAATTTCACTTATTAATTCTAGTGCCCAGGTTGGAGTGCAGTGGCACAGTCATGACTCACTGTAGCCTGGACCTCCTGGGCTCAAGTGATCATTTTGCTTCAGCCTCCTGAGTAGCTGGGACTACAGCACTCATCATCATGCCCAGTGAATTTTTTATTTTTTTGTAGAGGTGAGGTCTCATTATATTGCCTAGGCTGGTATAGAACTCCTGGGCTCAAGTAATCCTCCAGCCTTGGCCTGGAGATTATAGGCATAAGCACCACACCTGGCCTAAAATCTTCAATAAAATGTTAGCAATATTTTATTTATTTAACAGAACCGAATATCATACCAAGAAATAATGTATCATGTCTAAGTGAGGGTCATCCCAACTGCAAGGCCCACTCCTAGAAAATCTATGAACATAATTCAACATGTAAGTGTATCATGTGAGAAGAAAGTATATCGTGTGAGAAAAGAAATCCATAAACACGGAACTGACTTTTAACAAAAATTCCCGTTTTTTTTTTTGAGTTGGAGTCTTCACTCTGTTGCTCAGGATAGAGTGCAGTGGCACACTCACAGCCTCCACAGCCTCAACCTGCTGGGCTCAGGCAATCCTTCTGCGTCAGCCTTCCAAGTAGCTGGAACTACAGGCACACGCCACCACACCCAGCTAATTTTTTTTTTTTTTTTTTTAGTTGGAGTCTCACTCTGTCGTCCAGACTGGAGTGCAGTGGCCGCTCCCGGCCACCGCAGCCTCGACCTGCTGGGCTCGGCAATCCTTCCGCCTCAGCCTTCCTAGTAGCCGGAATTACAGGCATGCTCTACCATGCCCGGCTGATTTTTTGATTTATTGTAGAGATGAGGTCTCGCTGCCCAGACGGGTCTCGAACCCGTGGGCTCAGGCAATCCACTCACCTCAGCCTCCCAAAGGTGCGGGATTACAGGCTGAGCCACTGAGCCCGGCTTAATTTTTTACTTATTGTAGACACGAGGGCTCGCCAAGTTGCCCAAGCTGGTCTCGAATCCCTGGGCTCAGACAATCCTCTCGCCTCTGCCTCCCAAAGTGCTGGGATTACAGACGTGAGCCTCTGCATTGGTTTCCCAACCATTCTTGAGGAAAAAAGACAACAAATAGGAATAGATGTAGATTTCCTTAACATGATATATTTCAACCCAAAAGCTAATATAATACTTACAGGGGAAACACTAGAAGCATTCCCACTAAAGCCAGGAAAAAGACAAAGATGTCTTCTCACTCTGTTATTTATTTTATTATTTTATTAATTTTTTGAGTGGGAGTCTTGGTTTGTCTCCCAGGCTGGAGGGCAGTGGCACGCTCACAGCCACCGCAGCCTCAACCTACGAGGCTCAGGCAGTCCTTCCGCCTCAGCCTTCCAAGTAGAACTACAGGTGCACGCTACCATGCTTGGCTAAGTTTTTGATTTATTGTAGAGACAAGGTCTTGCCAAGTTGCCCAGGCTCATCTTGAACCCCTGGGCGCAGGCAATCCTCTCATGTCCACCTCCCAAAGTGCTGTGATTACAGACATGAGCCACCACATCCAGCTCTATTATCATGTATACTGGGTTGGAGCTTCTAGCCAAAGCAATTATACAAGAGAAAGGAATCATAGCTATTAAAAAATAGAAAGAAAGAGATACAACTATTGTCCTTTGTAGACGATATGATTGTATACCAAAGAAAAAGGAATGCAAACAATAAGAGAATAGAATAAGTTTAATGAGCACTAAAAAAAGAGAAATAGTGTTCAAATTTACAAGCAAAAGCCCCCTCACAATAGCCATAAACAATAAACAGATAAATAATCCTTGGAATATTTTTAACAAGGCTTTTATATAGGAAATATGTCAGGGGACATGAAATAGTACCTGAACAAATGGAAAGACTTACCACATTACTGGACAGGAAGACAACATCACAAAGACGTCAGTTCTCACTCAAAGTATATAAACTTAATGCAATCCAAATAAAAATAGTCACGGCTTTTGTAAAATGGAAACTAGTTAAGTTGATCTTAAAGTTCCACAGTAGAAAAAACAATGAAAGAACAGCAAGAAAAACTTTGGAAGAGAAGAGCAAGGAGGGTGGAAAAGCACTAGCAGAACCTAAAATATTCTCGATGAATAACAATTTTAATGTTAACATTGAAAAGTATTCCTTTGCTGGATGCAGTGGCTCACACCTGTAATCCCAGCACTTTGGGAGGCTGAGGAGAGAGGACTGCCTGACCTCAGGGGTTTGAGACCAGCCTGAGCAACTTGGCAAGACCTCGTCTGTACAGTAAATAAAAAAATTAGTCAGGTGTGGTGGCCCAAGCCTGTAGTTCCAGCTACTTAAAAGGCTGAGGCAGAAGGATCACCTGAGCCCAGCAGGTTGAGGCTGTGGTGGCCGTGAGCGTGCCACTACACTCCAGCCTAGGCGACAGAGTGAGATTTTGACTCGAAAAAAAAAAAAAGTATTCCTTCCATCGGCTGGGCATGGTGGCTCACGCTTTTAATCCCAGCATTTTGGAAGGACTGAGTGGGAGGATCATTTGAGGCTAGGAGTTTGAGACCATCCTGGGCAACACAGACACTATCTCTACTCCCCACCGCCCAGCAAAAAAAATTAGCTAGGCATGTTGGCTTGTACTGGTAGTGCCGGCTACTTGGGAGGCTGAGGCAGGAGGATTGCTTGAGTCCAGGAATTCAAGGCTGCAATGAGCTATGATCATGTCCACTATAACCTGGACGACAGAGGGAGCCCCTGTCTCTTAAAAGCGGATACATCCCGCCTGGTGTGGTGGCTCATGCCTGTAATCCCAGTACTTTGGGAGGCTGAGGTGAGAGGACTGCCTGAGCCCAGGGGTTGGAGACCAGCCTGAGCAACTTGGCGAGACCTTGTCTCTACAATAAATATAAAAATTAGCATGGTGGCGTGCGCCTGTAGTTCTAGCTACTTGTAAAGCTGAGGCAGAAGGATGGGTTGAGCCCAGCAGGTCAAGGCTGTTGTAGCCATAATTGTGCCACTGCACTTCAGCCGGGGCAACAGAGTGAGACTCCAACAAAAAAAAAAAAAAAAAAAAAAAGTGATACATTGTTGTTGTAAAGAAAAGAAAAACCAATATAGAAATCTCTCCAACATAGGCAAAAAACCCAAGATGCTGGTAGAGGTATAGAACGTGCTACCTTGATTTAAAAAAGGAAAAATGCAGAATATTTAGGTTGATATTTATCTGTATATTTATCTGCACATGCATTAGGAAACTGGTGAAAGGCATACAATAAAAACAAAACAACAACGAAAAAGCAAAACCCCCACAAAACACCAAAATAAAAATCCCATAGTTTTTAATGTGGCAGACAGAGGTTAGGAATATGAGAGATATTTCTCACGGCATCTTTTAATACTTTGTTTTTTTTTGAGTCTTGTGAATAGATGACATATTCTAGAATAAAATAAAAAACTTAAGACAAAAACAAATCTATTCCCACACCTATGCAATTTCACATGGATTTGAAAACATATTTATCTTACAGTAAATTTTTTTCTATTTGAATATTTACTATTCATCTAAAGTGTCTCGGAAAACACAAACATTCATCTTACACTAAGATTCTGAAACTTCAAAGTTCTCTCAATCGCTTTCCAGCCCTAATAACTCAGACACAACTGGACTCCTAACAGCTGTATTTTCTTATCTTTCTGTCGTCATGTTGGTTAATTTTTAAGGGTCCTACTCTTGCCAATTTTTCTCAGAGCTCATCTTTGCAAAACCATCCTTTATGGTGAAACAATCTTGGAAGGTTTTCCACGAATGCAGGAGCGAGCACTGCTAACAGACACAAAGTGGTACGACAGAAGAGTCCCGGGACCTCCTGGCACACAAGGTCCGGCGGTCTCCAGTGTCCTCTCCCTTTTCTGCGTGCGACCCCCTTTCGGCGGTGCGTGGCCCGTTCTCTCCCAGTCCGCGTGCCCTCCGAACGACTCTGTTCCGATCCGAAGAGTCACCTTATTCTTTGCCACCAGTCTCACCACGGCCGACTCAGTCGGCCAGGGGACTGGTGGCCTCGGAGGCGGTCAGAGCCAGAGCAAAAGCGACGGCGTCGAAGTCCATCTGCGGGGGGTTCGCGTCGAAGGCTGCCTCCCGGGCCTTGCAGCCCTCCACGAACAGCCGGCGGCGCTCCTCGATGTCGCGCAGCAGTCGGACTGGGATCATGGGGCAGCTGTCCAGGTACTCGCGGAACAGCAGCTGCTGATTGATCTCGAAGAAGCCCAGCTGCTGGTGGGGGTCCGGCACGGACGCCGGGCCTGGGGCGCTGTCGGGGACCGGCCCGTGGGCAGCGCCCCGCACCCGCGCCATGGGTCGGGCAGCTTCGGCCATGGGGCCTTCCCGGGGCTCCTGCGCCCGACTCCCGCCGCCTACTGCAGCCTGCAGGACGTCGCTGACGCCGCTCGCTGTGCCCACCTCTGCGACACTGCTCTCTCCGGGCAGTTCGGACATCTGGAACGGCAAGGCGCGCTCGCCCAGCGCTGGCGCCGCTCCCCAAAAGCTGGAGTAAGGTACCGCGGGTCTGCGCGCGGCCCGCACGCATGCGCGGGTTAAACGCTGTCCGTGCGAAAGGCGTGCGCATGCGTGAGCGCTGTCCGCGGTCCCGGAGCGCCCTCCAGCGGCCCAGAGTGTCATTGCGGCTGCAGCCACCTCGGGTCCTCCCGGCGAGCGCATCAAGGACCGTGCTGTCATTTTTATTTATTTATCCATTCATTTATTTACTTTATTGGGTTGGAGTCTCACTCTGTTACCCAGGCTGGAGTGCAGTGGCACGCTCACGGTCACCACAGCTTCGACCTGCTGGGATCAGGCGATCTTTCCATCTCAGTCTTCCAAGTAGCTGAAACTACAAGCAGGCACCACCATGCCTGGCTAGTTTTTAAAAAATTTATTGTAGAAACGAGGTCTCGCCAAGTTGCCCAGGCTAGTCTTGAACCCCCAGGCTCAGGCAATCTTCTCACCTCGGCCTCCCAAAGTGCTGGGATTACAGGCTTGAGACATTTGATTATGCCTACTGGGCGGAGATTTATAAATATTTACTATTAAAAAAATTTTTTTTATTAGCTGGAGTCTCACTGTGTCGCCCAGGCAGGAGTGCAGTGGTACACTCACAGCCACCACAGCCTCCGCTCGCTGGGCTCAGGCGATCCTTCCGCCTCAGCCTTCCAAGTAGCTGGAACTGCAGGCACGCACGTGCGCACTTGGCTAATTTTTTAAAATCATTTATTGCAGAGATGAAGTTTTGCTAAGTTGTCCAGGCTGGGCTTGAACCCATGGGCTCAATTCTCTCACCTCGGCCTCCCAAATGCCGGATTATAAGTGGGAGCCACCACACCTGGCCATATTTACTATTTTAAAGGGTTGTTATTATCTACTTGAAGGCTGAGTTTTTTCCTGACAACACTTCTGACACCTGATGTGTGTGGTTTTTCCCACAATTCTCCAATACCGACTACAATTCAGTTCTGACACTAACCATGTAGAGTTAGGTCCCACAAGATCGTGCCCACTTCAGAGGTCAGTCGCAAATAGTAGTTAGGCTACTGACATTTCTGCTCGGCCAAGTACAAATTCAGGGTTCCCAGGACTCCTCCTCAGGTTCGCTAATTTGCCAGAACGACTCACACCACTCAGAAGAGTGCTTTCCTTTCTAGTACCAGGTTATTGTAAAGGATATAACTCAGGAACAGCTAAATGCAAGAGATGCATAGGGTAAGGGTGGAAGGTAGGGGGTGAGTAGAGCTTCCATGCCCTCTCTTGGCATGACTCTCCCAGCACCTTGATGTGTGCGTCAACCTAGAAGCTCTCTAAACTCCATTGCTTCAGGGCGAACTTTATAGAGGTTTAATTATGTAGGCACAATTGATTAGATCATCTGCCACTGGTGATTAACTCAATCTCCAGTGCCTCACCCTTCTTCCCTCACCAGGAGGTTGAAGGGGATGAGGCTGAAAGTTCCAAGCTTCTAATGAAAACTTGGTCCTTCTAGTGACAAGTGCCCAGACTGAACTATCTAGGGGCCACCAGGAGCCACCGAATTAGAATAAAAGATGTTCCTACCACCCTATTGCAAGATTACAAGGGTCTTAGAAGTTCTGTGCCCTGAACCAGAGCCAAAGACCAAATACCGTTACCTTTTTTTTTTTTTTTTTGAGTTGGGAGACTCATTCTGTCATACAGGTGGAGTGCAGTGGCAGGATCACGGCTCATCACAGCCTCAACCGCCTGGGCTCAGGTGATCCTTCCGCCTTAGGCTCCTGAGTAGCTCGGGCTACAGGCATGCCCCACCACATCGGCCAATTTTTTGGTATTTTGTAGAGACAAGGTCTTGCTCAGGCTGGTCTTAAACTCCTGGGTTCAAGCGATCTTCTTCCTTGACCTCCCAAAGTGCTAGGATTACAGGCGTGAGCTACCATACCCAGCCTCTGTTATCTTTCTTATACTACAAAGGCTATTTCTACTTTGAGGATGAAATGATTTTGGCACCCTGTGACTCATCCATTGCAGGAGATATGGAAGTATTCCCCACCCCCTGTCTTGAAGAAAACAATAGGTGTGGGTAGATCTTGGTGATAGGAAGAAATAGGAGCCATCTAGGCATTTTCTTTTTTTGAGTTGGAGTCTCACTCTGTCGCCCAGACTGAAGTGCAGTGGCCGCTCCCGGCCACCGCAGCCTCAACCTGCTGGGCTCTGGCGATCCTTCCACCTCAGCCTTCCAAGTAGCTGGAACTACAGGCGTGCGCTACCACGCCCGGCTAACTTTTTGATTTATTGTAGAGATGAGGTCTCGCCAAGTTGCCCAGGCGAGTCTCGAACCCCTGGGCTCAGGCAATCCACTCACCTCAGCCTCCCAAAGGCGCGGGATTACAGGCTTGAGCCACCACGCCCGCCTACCTGTTCTTTTATTTTTTTTGGACAGTCCTGCTCTGCCACCTAGGCTATAATGCAGTATGGTACAATCACAGCTCACTGAAGCTTTGAACTCCTGGGCTCAAGTGATCCTCTTGCCTCAGCCTCCTGAAAAGCTGGGGCTGCAGGTGTGTCACCATGTGCAACTCTATCTATTCTAAGGTGTGTGTTTGTCCAGAAATTTAGCTCTTATGTGCTACCCCTTACAAATCTCAAAACTTTTTTTTTTTTTTTTTTGAGTTGGAGTCTCACTCTGTCGCCCAGACTGGAGTGCAGTGGCCGCTTCCGGCCACCGCAGCCACGATCTGCCAGGCTCCGGCGATCCTTCCAACTCAGCCTTCCAAGTAGCTGGAATTACAGACATGTGCTACCATGCCCGGCTGATTTTTTGATTTATTGTAGAGATGAGGTCTCGCTGCCCAGGTGGGTCTCGAACCCACGGGCTCAGGCAATCCACTCACCTCAGCCTCCCAAAGGTGCGGGATTACAGGCTGAGCCACCAAGCCTGGCCAAATCTCAAAACTTTACATGTTTAACCTCTCTAAGATTTTATCACTCACAAGGAAGTTAGAAGAAATGGAGGCTTGGGATAAACTTAAGAGGAACAGAGCATTGAGTAGTATGTGCAGGGTTGCACAGATAATGTCAATGTCAGAATGTGAAACATGCAATCTGACACCAGAATTGGTGCTCTTAATGCTTTTCTTTCTTTTTTGAATAGGAGTCTCAATCTGTTGCCCAGACTAGAGTGCCATGGCACACTCATGGCCACCGCAGCCTCGACCTGCTGGGCTCAGGTGATCCTTCCGCCTCAGCCTTCCAAGTAGCTGGAACTACAGGCATGTGCCACCACACCCGGCTAATTTTTTCATTTATTGTAGAGATGAGGTCTTGCCAAGTTGTCCAGGCTGGTCTTGAACCCATGGGCTCAGGAAATCCTCTTACCTCCGCCTCTCAAAGTGCTGGGATTACCAGCATGAGCCACCATGCCTGGTGTCTCAGTGTTCTTTTCTAGACAAATTAAGTGACAAAATATTTGACTAAGTTGCTTCTTAGAATGTGGAAATCCAAGTTATTACAATTTTTTTCTTTCTGGTTTATCGTAGAGACAGGGTCTTCCCAAGTTGCCCTGGCTGGTCTCAAACCCATGGGCTCAGGCAATCCTCTCGCCTCCCAAATTGCTAGGATTACAGGCATAAGCCACTGTGCCTGGCCTTTTTTTTTTTTTAGTCAGAGTCTCATTCTGTCACCCACACTGGAGTGCAGTGATATGCTCACAGCCACCGCAGCCTCAACCTGCTAGGCTCAGGCAATCCTACTGTCTCAGGCTTCCAAGTAGCTGAAACCACAGGCATGCGCCACCACACCAAGCTAAATTTTTTTTTTTTTTTTTTTTTGAGTTGGAGTCTCACTCGGTCGCCAGACTGGAGTGCAGTGGCTGCTCCTGGCCACCGCAGCCTCGCCTGCTGGGCTCTGGCGATCCTTCCGCCTCAGCCTTCCGAGTAGCCGGAATTACAGGCATGCGCTACCACGCCCGGCTGATTTTTTTTTTTTTTTTTCTGATTTATTGTAGAGATGAGGTCTCGCTGCCCAGGCGGGTCTCGAACCCGTGGGCTCAGGCAATCCACTCACCTCAGCCTCCCAAAGGCGCGGGATTACAGGCTGAGCCACCGAGCCCGGCTTAAATTTTTTATTAATTGTAGAGATGAGGTTTTGCTATGTTGCCAAGGGTGGTCTCGAACTCCTGGGTTTAGGCAAGCCTCTCTGCCCCCAAATCTCAAAGTGCTGGGATTACAGGCATGCGCCACCACACCCAGCTAATTATTGACTTATTTATTGTAGAGACAAGAGCTCACCAAGTTGCCCAGTCTAGTCTTGAACCCCTGGGCTCAAGCAATCCTCTTGCCCCTCCTCCAAAATTGCTGGAATTACAGGTGTGAGCCACCACACCTGGCCTACAATTCTTACTGTTTGAGAAAGAACCTCTTTTTCTCTAGACCTGAATTCATCTTCCGTCAGGGGTAGAAATCTGTGACTTTTCTCTATTGAAATACTGGAAGAACTCTTAGAAAAAACAGCCTCAGCCAGGCTCAGTGGCTCAGTCTGTAATCCCAGCACTTTGGGAGGCCGAGGAGAGAGGATTGCCTGAGCCCGTGGGTTTAAGACCAGTCTGGGCAACATGGTGAGACTGCGTCTCTACAATAAATCAAAGAAATTAACCAGGCGCGGTAGCGCACGCCTGTAGTTCTGGATACTTGGAAGGCGAGGCGGAAGGGATTGCCTGAGCCCAGGAGGTCAAGGCTGTGGTGGCTATGAGCATGCCACTGTACTCCAACCTGGGCAACAGAGCGAGACTCTGATGGAAGGATGGAAGAAAGGAAGGAAGGAAGGATAATTCCAGTGGATTTTAAAGTATGGGATCTGAACATTAACCACAATAGCACAAGGGAGGGATCGGCAGTCATGGTACACTACTGGGGGTGAGGGGGTGCTTAACAACACAAAGCGTATCTGGTCCTACACCAGGGGAAGTAAGGACCCGTTGGAGGCCCACACTTCACATAGGCTGCTTATGTACCTAATCCTAACTTGTACCCCACATCTATATCATAAAATAATTTTTAAAAAAATAAAATAAAGTGTTCCAGAACTTAGGAAAGAAGGAACATCCACATTACTTACATGATGCAACAGATACCAATATTTGAAAGTGACAAATGCTGCACAAGGAAATGATACAGCACTCTCACATGCATGCCGGCACATTATTTTTCTTAAAGGCAAAGAGATCCAGTAGCACATGAAAATAACACCTCATTAGTAAATGTGAAGAATGCAAAGATCATGTTACCAGTACCTCTAAATATAATTCATCATGGTGGTAGATATGAAATAAGACCAGCCTGGGCAACTTGGCGAGACCTTGTCTCTACAATAAATCCAATATAATTCATCATGGTGGTAGATATGAAATAAACCCAGGATTACCTTCAGATTCTGAAAAGATCTTCGACAAAATTCAACAACCACTCTTGATAAAACACACACATGAATAGCAACAGATGGATATGTGAAGAAATTCTACAACATCAGGACAAGACAAAGATGCTTCACTATCATCCACTGTTGTTTTACATTAGACAGAAGGTATCAGCCAAGGAATAAAGGAGAAGAAGTCAGAGGTATTAAAAATCCTAAGACCCGGGCTCGGTGGCTCAGCCTGTAATCCCAGTGGTTTGGGAGGCTGAGGTGCATGGATTGTGAGCCCGTGGGTTCGAGACCCGCCTGGGCAACCTGGTGAGACCTCATCTCTACAATAAATCAAAAATCAGCCAGGCATGGTAGCACGCGCCTGTAGTTCCAGCTTCTTGGAAGGCTGAGGCAGAAGGATCGCCTGAGCCCAGCAGGTCGAGGCTGCGGTGGCCGGGAGCGGGCCACTGCACTCCAGTCTGGGTGACAGAGTGAGACTCCAACTCAAAAAAAAAAAAAAAACAACAGGCTAGCAAAAATATGTTTAAGTCAATTACTTTCAAATACACAGGCAAGCTTTTAGAAAACATAATAGAAATCCTCATGTACTATAGAAAAAACACAAAAGATCAAATACCCAGGGATAAATGACTAGAACAGTGAAAGACCTACTTTAGGGACACTGAATTAAAGACAAACATTAATACTCTCCTGAAAAATATAAAAGAAGTCTTTTGTTTGTTTGTTTGTTTGTTTTGGAATTAGAGTGCGCACCTGTAGTTCCAGCTACTTGGAAGGCTGAGGCAGAAGGATCACCTGAGCCCAGACTGGAGTGCAGTGGTTTGCTCACGGCCACCCCAGCATCAACCTGCTGAGATTCACGCTCCTTCCGCCTCAGCCTTCCAAGTAAGTACCTGGAACTACAGGTGCACACTACCACATCTGGCTAATTTTTGGATTTATTGTAGAGACAAGGTCTCGCCAAGTTGCCCAGGCTGGTCTTGAACCCATGGGCTCAGGCAATCCTCTCTCCTCGGCCTCCCAAAGTGCGGGGATTACAGGTTGAGACAATGCACCCGGCTAAAAGAAATCTTTTTTTTTTTTGAGTTGGAGTCTCACTCTGTCACCCAGACTGGAGTGCAGTGGCCACTCCCGGCCACCGCAGCCTCGACCTGCTGGGCTCCAGCAATCCTTCCGCCACAGCCTTCCAAGTGACTAGAACTACAGGCGCGCACTACCACGCCCGGCTGATTTTTGACTTATTGTAGAGATGAGGTCTCACCAAGTTGCCCAGGCAGGTCTCGAACCCGTGGACTCAGGCAATCCACTCACCTTGGCCTCCCAAGGCGTGGGATTACAGGCTGAGCCACCGAACCCGGCCAGAAGTCTTTTTAAAAAATGGAAAAATAGATCATTTGGATAGAAAGTATCTTTTTTTTATTTTGAGTTGGAGTCTCACTCTGTCGCCCAGACTGAAGTGCAGTGGCCTCTCCCGGCCACTGCAGCCTCGACCCACTGGGCGCCAGCAATCCTTCCGCCTCATCCTTCTGAGTAGCCAGAATTATAGGCACGCGCTACCATGCCCAGCTGATTTTTTGATTTATTGTAGAGATGAGGTCTCACCAAGTTGCCCAGGAGGGTCTCGAACCCGCAGGCTCAGGCAATCCACTCACCTCAGCCTCCCAAAGCACGGGATTACAGGCTGAGCCACTGAGCCCGGCTGAAAGACAGTATCTTAACGATAGCAATTATCCCTGAGTTAATTAAGTATAATATGGTTCCAATTTGAAGGGTTTGTATGAAATAAGGTAGGCTGACTTTGAGGTTGATGTAGTTATATAATGATCAGCCAGAAACACTTTGAAACAGAAGTATAAACTGGGCTCAAGCCTTTGGGAGGTTGAGGTGAGTGGATTGCCTGAGCCCGCGGGTTCGAGACCCGCCTGGGCAACTTGGTGAGACCTCATCTCTACAATAAATCAAAATGAGCTGGGCGTGGTAGTGCACGCCTGTAGTTCCAGCTACTTGGAAGGCTGAGGCGGAAGGACCGCCGAAGCCCAGCAGGTAGAGGCTGCGGTGGCTGGAAGCAGCCACTGCACTCCAGTCTGGGTGACAGAGTGAGACTCCACTCAAAAAAAAAAAAAAAGAAACAGAAGTATAATGAGGGGTTTTAACATGATCAGATTTAGAACTAGTTAGAAAACTTAAAACACAGTTTCATATAAGAAAAGTCATCTTAAAACAAAATTAGTGGGACTACTTAGAAACTGGTGTTAGAGCAACCAGGTAGTCATCTTAACAAAAACTGGATCCTTACCTTGTACTTTATCTCAGGGTAAATTCCAAATGGTTCAAAGATTCAAATATGAACAATGAAACTACACACACACACACACACACACACACACACCCCAAGAAAACTTCAGGATTCAAAACCCTGCAGGTTTAAAGGAAAACAGGAAATAAAAATCTCCATGCCCAAAGGCTTTCAGAAAAGCCAATGACAAATGACAAACTGGAAAAATATTCATAACTCACATCACAAGCTATTATCACACCTCATATCACTGATACACGAATAGCTACCAGAGTCAATAAAGGAGAAAATTATTCAGGAGAGAAATGGTTAAAAAGTCATTCACAGAAAAGGGAATATATATGTCTCAACTTTAAAGGTATTTGACTTCACTCATAATAAGATAAAAGTAAATTAAAACTGATGTACCACTTTTTCAACTACCAGATGGGCAAAAACCAGATATTCGGTGGCTTATTGTACTGGCTAGCCTGTAAAGAAATACCCATGTTCATCAGTCACTGGTGGGAGTGTAAAGCCTTCCAACACGTATAGAAAGAATTTTAGCAATATCTATAAAATTTCAAATGAGTGCCTTTGGCCCAGAATTCTCATTTCTGGGAATTCATCCTACAGATATTATATATAATAAAGAATCAAAGACACACCATTAGTTTTATGAAAACCTAAAGAAAAAATGTTGGCCGGGCATGGTGGTTCAAGCCTGTAATCCCAGCACTTTGGGGGGCTGAGGCGAAAAGACTGTCTGAGCCCGTGGGTTCGAGACCAGCCAGGCAACATGGTGAGACCTCATCTCTACAATAAAAAAAAAAAAAAATTAGCCGGGCACGGTAGCATGCCTGTAGTTCCAGCTACTTAGAAGGCTGAGGTGGAAGGATTGCCTAAGCACAGCAGGTGGAGGCTGCAGTGGCGTGAGCGTGCCACTGCACTCCAGCCTGAGCAACAAAAAGTGAGACTGTAACTCAAAAAAAAAAAGAAAAAGAAAAAGATGAGAACTTAAATGTCCATCGATCTATTCCTGGTTAAGCAAATTATAACCACAGAATGGAATAAAATGCAGTTCTAAAAAAGAATGAGAAAATACAGTGGTTTGGAAGGATCTTCAAGCTATGTTTTTTTGTTTTGTTTTTTGAGTTGGAGTCCCACTCTGCCGCAGCCTCGACCTGCTGGGCTTAGGCGATTCTTCCAACTCAGCCTTCCAAGTAGCTGGAACTACAGGCATGCGCCACCACACCCGACTAATTTTTTTTTTTTTGGATTTACTGTAGAGATGAGGTCTCACCAAGTTGCACGGCCTGGTCTCAAACTGGTGAGCTCAGGCAATCCTCTCACCTCGGCCTCCCAAAGTGCTGGGATTATAGGTGTGAGCCACCACGCCCGGCCTATGTTCTTTTTTTTAGATTGAAAAATATAGTTTATTTATGAAGTCAATTAGAGAAAGAAGAGAGAGGAGATAGAGAGAGAGAGAGAGAGAGACTCACCTCTCCAAGGTAGGGGAGGGGGCCAAAGCTAAGTAACGTGGTGGCGGTATCTCGGAGAGACACTTGGACACACCAGAGTTTAGCAAAGCAATGGCCAAGCTATGTTCTTAATGAAAAAGCAATGTATAAACCAGTAAATAGAATACGCCAAATTTTGTGAAGAAATGACACAAACAAATCCAGCTTTATCTTTGCTTCTGTATACGTAAGGAAACCCGAAGGCCAGAAGGGAAACCATGGCTATCAGGAGAGATCATGGGAGGTACTGGATGGAAGGGGACAAGACAGAACACTTTTCACTACATATTTTATATTCTTTGGAGTTACAGGTATTTACCAAAAAAACCTTAACAATTAAAAAGTGAGTAAAAGAAAAAAATCCAGAAATATGATGTTCTCAAAAACACGATTTATCATGTAATAGATACAATATTTACTTGGCTTGCCACTTGAAACACCTCAGAAAACACAAAATCAATCTTACACTAAAAACTTCTGTAGAATCCGACATGAGGAGAGTACACATTTTGACAGTGTCAAGTTCCTTCCACAGCCTTCCAGTCCTAATAACTCAGCGGCAACTCCTTATTCTTTCCATCACTATTTGAAAATTTCTTTCATCATCATGGGCTCTATTACTGGTGACTCCTCTACAGCAAGTCTCAACTTTATAAAACCATCCTTTACTTTTTAATGAAGCAATGTTGAGGGACATGTTCCATAATGCAGGGAAAAGAGTGCGGATCGATCACAAACTAAAAGAACGTTACAGGGATCTTCTAATGCTTTCGACATTTTTTTCTACTTCTCTTCGGATGCTTTTTCATGATAAGCTTTCTTTCTTTCTTTTTTTTCCTCCAACCGTGCACTGCCTTCTTCTCAATATGCTCTGACTTATTAAAATCAAGTTGCAGGATTGTGCGACTGTCTTGAATGCGGAGGTTCGCCTGAAGAGCTTTCATCCCGGAACTATTCGCGATTGATAAACTTATCACAACCAAGTTCTTCTATCAGAGGGTTGATAACTTCAGATGCAGTCAGAGCTATAGTAAATGTTAAAATATCAAAATCCATCCTCTGAGGATTACGGTGGTACTCGGCATCAAACGCGGCCTCCCTCGCTCGGCAGGCCTCCACGAATCGCCGGCGGCGTTCTTCCAGCTCCTGGATTCTGCCCGGGGCGATCGGGTAGTTTTCCAGATAGTGGCGGAGAAACTGCTGGTAATTGATTCCTAAAACGCTCAGCGGGTGGCGGAGGCGGAGATACGGCAGCGCGGCCAGGCCCCCGCCGTTCCCGGGCCTGGATCGGGGCCTGCCCTCAGGACCCTCTTCATCCACCGGCTCCCCCAGCAAGCGCGCGACCTCTGCCATCCGGGCATCCCTGGCCGCCGCCGCCGGGCTTTCCCTCGCCGCCGGGCCACCCCGGGCCGCCGCCGGGCCTCCCCCGGCCGCCGCCCCCCGGCCTTCCTGGGGCGCCGCCGCCGCCGCTGCCGGGCCTTCCTGGGCCGCCGCCGCCGGGCCTTCCCGGGCCGCCGCCATCGGGCCTTCCCCGGCCTCCTCGGGCTGCGCAGGGGTCGGCTCCCGCCTCCCGCCGCCTACCTCCGCCTGCGGGACGCCTCCGTCACCATTCGCTGCGCCTGTCTGCGGGACAGTGCTGTCTGCGGGCAGTTTGGACATCTTGGACCGCGCGGTCGACGAGGATGCTGCCACCAGAACTGGAGTAACGGGACAGCGCGAATGCCGGTGTGCACGCAGGTGCGCGTGCGTGAGCTCTCGGCGCACGGGCAAACGCGTGGGTAGGACCAGCGTCAATTCTACGGCACACCCCGGGCGCACTGCGCATGCGTAGGCCCCCGACAGCCTCCAGACGCCACCTAGAGGCAGAAGCGCCCGCGCTTCTGAAACAGCAGAACGTGGAAGGGCGCGCTCAGCGCTTTACATTTCTTCTTTATTCTTTGAGTCGGAGTCTCACTGTAGCCCAGGCTGGAGAGTGGTGGCACGCTCACGGCCACCGCAGCCTCGACCTGCTGGGCTCAGGCGATCCTTCCGCCTCAGGCTTCCAAGTAGCTGGAACTACAGGCACGCGCTTTTGATTTGTTGTAGAGATGAGGTCTCACCAATTTGCCCGGGCTGCTCTTGAACCCCTGGCCTCAGACAGTCCTCTCGCCTCCCCCTTCAAAAAGTGCTGGGTTTACAGGCGTGGGCCACCAGGCCCGGCCGGACACTTATTTTTCACAAATTCTATTTGTGGAATATAATACATGCATTAAAATGAACAAAATATGAATATACAGCTGACTGATTGGTCACAGGTGCGTGCCGCTATGCCTGGAAAATTTTTTGGGTTTTTTTGTAAAGATGAGGTCTCACTATGTTGCCTAGGATGGTCTCGAACTCCTGGGATCAAGGGATCCTTTTGCCATGGCTTCCCAAGGTTCTAGGATTACAGTCATGAGCCACTGCACCTGGCCTGGTTCCTTTTACATAAGATTATTTTTATGAGGTTCACCCATGTTTTTCATTGAAATGCTTCATTTTCTTGATAGCTACTTATATATTCATTACCATTATTTATTTATTTATTTATTTTTTTGAGTTGGAATCTCACTCTGTCGCCCAGACTGGAGTCGGCCACCGCAGCCTCGACCTGCTGGGTTCCGGCGATCCTTCCGCCTCAGCCTTCCAAGTAGCCGGAATTACAGGCATACGCTACCACGCCCAGCTGATTTTTTGATTTATTGTGGAGATGCGGTCTCGCTGCCCAGGCGGATCTCGAACCCGCGGGCTCAGGCAATCCACTCACCTCAGCCTCCCAAAGGCGCGGGATTACAGACTGAGCCACCGAGCCCGGCTCATTACCATTATTTTTATAGTTCCCATAATGTTGCAACATGCATCTTAAATATTGGCTCTCCAGTATCTTTCTTTGTATTCTAATTAACTTAACCATATAAAAAATTCCACCTTTGTGACCGCTGTCAACTAGGATGCTTCCAGCAGAAATAAAAAATTTTCACGTTTGATTTTGCTGATGGTGGGTCACATCATAATGCCATGATTCATAAGCATCAACAAATAACTTTAGTGACTCATTGTTCTGTTGATAGAAGATGCGAAACTTTGTAAAGTATTTAAGAAGGTTTTTTTCTGAGCTAAATGTGACTTTGGCCCATGGCAGTATCCCAAGAGGTTCTGAGAATATGTCCCAAGGTGGCTGAATTGCAGCTGGGTGATATACATTGCAGGGAGACAGAAATTACTAAAACAACAACAAAAAATCCCATAAATCAACACTGTGAGATTTACATTGGTTCATCCAGGAAGGCAGGACATCTCCAAGTGAGAGCCTGGAGGTCACAGGTGGATTCAAAGATTTCCTCATTGGCAATTGATAGCAAGAATTAGGCTCTGTCTAAGGAATGTGGAAATCAATAAAGGAAATTCTGAGTTGAGATAAGGGGCAGTGCGAGCAAGTCAAATTTTTCTTTTCCTTTTTTTTTTCTTCTTTTTTTGAGTCAGAGTCTCACTCTGTTGCCCAGGCTGTATAGTGCAGTGGCACAATCACAGACACCGTAGCCTCGACCTGCTAGGTTCAGGGGATCCTTCCGCCTCAACCTTCCTTTCAAGTAGCTGGAACTACAGGCATGTGCCACCACACCCAACTAATTTTTTTATTTATTGTAGAGGTGAGGTCTCACCAAATTGCCCAGGCTGGTCTTGAACCTATGGGCTCAAGACCAAGAGATGGCTTTGCAGGGCCAAGAAATCATAAAATCACAATTTTTTTTTTTTTGAGTTGGAGTCTCACTCTGTCGTCCAGACTGTAGTGTAGTGGCCGCTCCCGGCCACCGCAGCCTTGACCTGCTGGGCTCTGGCGATCCTTCTACCTCAGCCTTCCAAGCAGCTGGAACTACAGGCGCGCGCTACCACACCCGGCTAATTTTTGATTCATTGTAGAGATGAGGTCTCGCAAAGTTGCCCAGGCGGATCTCAAACCTGCGGGCTCAGGCAATCCACTCACCTCAGCCTCCCAAAGGCGCGGGATTACAGGTTGAGCCACCGAGCCCGGCTTTTTTTTTTTCTTCTTCTTTAAATCACACTGTGATACACAGGCAGGAATGCAATGGCACGATCACAGCCACCGCAGTCTTGACTTGCTGGGCTCAGGCCATCCTTCTACTTCAGCCTTCCAAGTAGCTATAACTACAGGTGCACACGGCCATATCTGGCTAATTTTTTTGATTTGCTATAGAGAGGAGGTCTCACCAAATTGCCCAGGCTGATCTTGAACCCATGGGCTCAGGCAGTCCTCTCACCTCAACCTCCCAAAGTGCTGGGATTACAGGTGTGAGCTACCACATCCAGTTACAAAGTATTTTTTATTTCCTTCTTTATCTGTTATGTGTTGTTATGTCAGAGTCAAGTTGGAAAGTAGGCCATAATTTATGAGGTTAATAAAAACCTGTCTAGGCTGGGCGTGGTGGCTCACGCCTATAATCCCAGCACTTTTGGAGGCTGAGGTAAAAGAATTACTTGAGCCCACAGGTTCAAGACCAGCCTGGGCAACTTGAGGAGACCTCATCTCTACAATAAACAAAAAAAATCAACTGAGTGTGGTGGTACCTGCCTGTAGTTCCAGCTACTTGGAAGACTGAGGCAAAAGGATCACCTGAATCCAGCAGGTTGAGGCTGCGATGGCTGTGAGCGTGCCATTGCACTCCAACCTGGGTGACAGAGTGAGACTTCAACTCAAACAAAACAAAACAAAACCAAAATCAAAAACCCTTCTGGCCCTGCACAGTGGCTCAGCCTGTAATCCTAGCACTTTGGGAGGCCAAGGTGAGTGGACTGCCTGAGCCCATAGGTTTGAGACCAGCCTGGGGCCACTTGGCGCGGCCTGTCTCTACAATAAACAAAAAATTAGCCACCTGTAGTTCTGGCTGATAGAGTTTGTAGGTGGATAGGAGAAGGTTGTAGTTAAAACAGCTCATCATGTGAACCTCACAAATGGAGCAGAGAGTTGCAACAACCCGTAAAGCTAACACTTTGCTCTTACAGCATCCTGGTACTAATTGCTTTACTGCCACTATCTGCTTTCCGAAGACTGCATCCCAAAGCTAAGTGACTGATAAAGTCCTGGTACTGACTGTCAGTGTTTGCCTTCCTAAGGCTGCATTTCAGAGACAAGTGATTAACAACATCCTGAGAGAGAAGGTTTAGTGGGGACACCTGCACTTCAAGGCCGTGGGACCAGCAGCCCCCAACAGTGCCGACATCTGTATCTCAAGGCCAGTTAACCCACAGCTCAAACTCCCTAAACTGCTTCTGGTAACTCCCTAAATTGCTTCTCAGCACCCAATTAGCCTAGACTGGGGTTATATAAGTGGCCTGCTAGGTGCTGGTTTCTCTGTATAGAGCTAGCCCCCCACCTTCTTTTCTTTAATAAAACTTTTAGCCACCGGTGGTAAGTCTCTTCCTTCTCAGCATATACTACACCAGCTACTTGAAAGGCTGAGGTGGAAGAATCGCCAGAGCCCAGCAGGCCAGTTCTAGGGTGGCCATGAGCGTGCCACTGCATTCCAGCCTGGGCGACAGAATGAGACTCCAACTCAAAAAAATTTTTTTAAAATAAATAAGTATAAATTGACATATGAATAATGCCATATTAAACAGAAAAATCTCTAGGGCAGTGAAACTTTGTTTGACTTGCTATTTACTATTGATTAGGCCCAGACTCTGTGCAGTTACATGTTAACTTGTAGATTTTTGTCTGATAAAGATAAAACATATTTCTGTATAGTTAAAAAGATAACACCAAAGGTTATAGTGTAATGTCCTGTAGGATATTAAGCAATTTTGTGTCCAAATAGCACTCCAGTATTTTTATTCGGCCTATAATTCCTCAGTCCCTCAAATTTTCTTTGAACCAGTTTGCCATCTTGCTGGTTCTGAAACCCAGCCAACTTCCCCATAGAACTAATGGCTACAGTTTCTTTTCGAATAAACATAATAATGGACCCTCTTGGTCTTAAAGCTTGAAACTTATATTTGTCAGATCTGAGTTCCTTTCTCAAGAATCTGACCCTCAGGCCTATAGTATCAAGGAACTGAAACTCACCAGATCACCAGATCCAGACAATGAGATGCCAGACCCCTTCTGTTTACCAATTCCTCTTCCTTACCCCTCTCCAATTTCTGTTTACCATTTCCTCTTCCTGATGGCTTCTTAATTTCTATTTTTTACATTCTTATCCCTCTATAAAAGCCTCTGACTCTAGTGGGATGGGGAGATAGATTTGAGAGTAAATCTCCTTGGCTGATATGACCCAATAAAAGCCTTCTTTCCTGGCAATAGTCTTTGTCTTAGCAATTGGCTTTTTTTTTTTTTTTAGTTGGAGTCTCACTCTGTTGCCCAGACTGGAGTGCAGTGGCCACTCCCGGCCACCGCAGCCTCGACCTGCTGGGCTCCAGCAATCCTTCCGCCTCAGCCTTCCGAGTAGCCGGAATTACAGGCATGTACTACCACGCCCGGCTAATTTTTTGATTTATTATAGAGATGAGGTCTCATCTGCCCAGGCGGGTCTCGAACCCGCGGCCTCAGGCAAGCCACTCACCTCAGCCTCCCATAGGCGCGGGATTACAGGCTGAGCCACCGAGCCCGGCTGGCTTTTTTTTTTTTTTTAAGGATTTTTGTTTGTTTAGAACATCTGAAAATGCATATACAAATAATTGAGACGTGAGAACGCATTAGATTAACACTAATGAATCTACAATAATTGGGATTTTGGGAAGGTGGGAAAGATGAGCAAACTTTTTTTTTTTTTTTTTGAGTTGAAGTCTCACTCTGTCACCCAGACTGGAGTGCAGTGGCATGCTCCCGGCCACCGCAGCCTTGACCTGCTGGGCTCCGGCCATCCTTCCGCTCAGCCTTCCAAGTAGCTGGAACTACAGGCGCGCGCTACCACGCCCGGCTAAGAGCAAACTTTTTTTTTTTTTTTTTTTTTGAGTTGGAGTCTCACTCCGTCACCCAGACTGGAGTGCAGTGGCCGCTCCCGGCCACTGCAGCCTCGACCTGCTGGGCTCCGGCGATCCTTCCACCTCAGCCTTCCAAGTAGCCAGAATTACAGGCACGCGCTACCACGCCCGGCTGATTTTTTTTATTTATTGCAGAGATGAGGTCTCGCCGCCCAGGCGGGTCTCGAACCTGCGGGCTCAGGCAATCCACTCACCTCAGCCTCCCAAAGGCGCGGGATTACAGGCTGAGCCACCAAGCCCAGCTGAGCAAACATTTTTAAAAATTGGAAACTGGGCTGGATGTGGCGACTCAGCCTGTAATCCCAGCACTTTGGGAGGCCGAGATGAGAGGATTACCTGAGCCCAGGGGTTCAGAAATAGCCTGGACCACTTGGTGACACCTCGACTCTACAATCAATTACAAAAATTAGCCAGGTGTGGTGACGTGTGTCTGTAGTTCCAGCTACTTGGAAGGCTGAGGTGGAAGGATCACCGGAGCCCAGCAGCAGCAGGTCGATACTGGGGTGACTGTTAGTGTGCTACCGCACTCTAGCCTGGGCGACAGAGTGAGACTCTAACTAAAAAAAAAAAAAAAGGAAACTGCAAGCAAAATAAACTGATAAAATTCCTGTTAACATGTATGAAGAGTCTTGCCTGAGCCCGCAGATTCGAGACCAGCCCAGGCAACTTGGTGAGACCTCGTCCTAAAAAAAGAAACATATATGATGAGTCTTCATAAAACTCTTCCTATGGTTTTTATTAAAGTAGGCAGCCTCATCTGGCTGCTCTAGGGTTCCTCATATACAAAAAAAAAATATGGGAATTCCCTTTACTGGTCCCATGTTGTTATGTGTTCTCCTCACCTCACCCCACCTCCAACTGGAGGATGGAGCAGTCCTCCATCCTCATAACCTGAGAGGATGTGAATAATTCCATAGACATCTGTCTTCTAGCATCATCCCTTATATTTCCTCTAATCACCAGGTGTTCAGCAGCATTCTAGGAACACCATGTTATACACTACTGAGTTGCAAATCTATGCTAAGCACATAAAACAATGACTGACAGGGAATTTTTTTCTAAAATTACAAACTCAATCCATTTGGTGTATTTCAAAATTGTAGTACTTTTCTTCATTTATCAGTGATAGAAGTTAGAAGTTAGAAACTAGGCCAAGCTGGGCTCAGTGGCTCAGTCTGTAATCCCGCTCTTTGGGAGGCTGAGGTGAGTGGATTGCCTGAGCCTGAGGGTTCGAGACCCGCCTGGGCAACTTGGTGAGACTTCATCTCTACAATAAAATAAAAAAATTAGCCGGGTGTGGTAGTGAGTACCTGTAGTTCCAGCTACTTGGAAGGCTGAGGCGGAAGGATTGCCGGAGCCCAGCAGGTGGAGGCTGCGGTGGCCAGGAGCGTGCCACTGCACTCCAATCTGGGTAGAGACTCCAACTCAAAAGAAAGAAAGAAAGAAAGAAAGAAACTAGGCCAGGCTTGATGGCTCAGCCTGTAGTCCCAGCACTTTGGAAGGTTGAGGCAAGTGGATTGCCTGAGCCCATGGGTTTGAGACCAGCCCAGGCAAACTGGCAAGATCTTGTCTCTACAATAAACCAAATAAATTTAGCCGGGTATGGAAGCATGTGCCTATAGTTCTGGCTACTTGGAAGGAAACTGAGGAAGAAGGATCGCCAGAGCCCAGTAGGTTGATGCTGGGGTGGCTCTGAGTGTGCCAACTCAAAAAAAAAAAAAAAAAAAAAAGCCGGGCTCGGTGGCTCATCCTGTAATCCCGCGCCTTTGGGAGGCTGAGGTGAGTGGATTGCCTGAGTCCGCAGGTTCGAGACCCGCCTGGGCAGGCGAGACTTTATCTCTACAATAAATAAAAAAAAAATTAGCCGGGTGTGGTAGCGCGCACCTGTAGTTCCAGCTATGTGGAAGGCTGAGGCGGAAGGATTGCTGGAGCCCAGCAGGTCGAGGCTGCGGTGGCCGGGAGTGGCCACTGCACTCCAGTCTGGGCGACAGAGTGAGACTCCAACTCAAAAAAAAAAAAAAAAGTTTGAAACTAACTAAAAAAATCAGCAAACAAATTTCTTTAAAAGTCATAGTCCCGTGTACAGTGCATCCTTTAAAAGAGGAAGGGTAAGGCAGGTTCCACCCACTCTGATGAGTTTCATCAAATGATACAGAGACCCACTAATGTCCCCTCCATATTGCCACAGCCCATAGAGAAGGGCTTGGTGGGGATTCAAGTACTCCTGCACATTCCTGAGCACATTACTGAGGGTTCCCTTGTCTTCTATGCACTCCCAGTAAGTAGCTTCAGAGAATCCTCCACTTCCCAGCAGACTCTGCCCAAAGATGTAAATCCCTATTTACTCCCTTTCTTTGAACTGTATAGTATCAATGTAATCATAAGTCTTGTGATTTGCATAACTTTTGCGGTCTTGTAAACTTTCTTTGCTCTACATGTCACTATCAAAATGTAAAATGCAGCTGTAACTGAAGTTCTGTACAATGGTCTGCTGGTCACGTGGCTAATGTATAGGTACTGACAACTCTGGACTATAAAAGTGAATTATAAAAGCCTGGAGGGTGACCACAACCATTTTAGAAAGACCTTGAGTCTGACTCTGCTCCCTGGATTCGAACTGAGAAATAAACTTCTTCCTACCAGTTCCCTGCCCCTTTGATGTATTGGTATCAAGGGGAGCGGACCATAACATTTAGAGTAAAGGAAGTTTGTTTTTTTGTTTTTGAGTCAGTCTCACTCTGTTGTCCAGGTTGGAGTGCAGTGGTATACTCACGGCCACTGTGGGCTAAGATGATCCTTCTTTCTCAGCCTTCCAAGTAGCTGGAATTACAGGCACGAGCCACCATGTCCAGCTGATTTTTTAAAATTTATCATAGAGATGAGGTCTCACCATATTGCCCAGGCTCGTTTGAACTCCTGGGCTCAGAAGAGTAAAGGAAGTTTTCATGCATAACAAAAGTTATACAAATCACAAGACTCAGGATTACACTGATGCAAAATTTATGTAAATCACAAGATTTAAGATTACATTGAGCCAGGCTCGGTGGCTCAGCCTGTAATCCCGCGCTTTGGGAGGCTGAGGTGAGTGGATTGCCTGAGCCCGCGGGTTCGAGACCCGCCTGGGCAGCGAGACCTCATCTCTAAAATAAATCAAAAAATCAGCCGGGCGTGGTAGCGCATGCCTGTAATTCCAGCTACTTGGAAGGCTGAGGCGGAAGGATCACCGGAACCCAGCAGGTCGAGGCTGCGGTGGCCGGGAGCGGCCACTGCACTCCAGTCTGGGCGACTGAGTGAGACTCCAACTCAAAAAAAAAAAAAAAAGATTACATTGATACCATATTGTTCAAACCTATGATTACTAAGAAAAGAAGCAAATAGGGATTACATATTTGGGTGTAGTCTGCAGCGTAGACAAAGATCTCCTGAAGCTACTTACGGGAGTGCACAGAAGACAAGGAGATTTTCATAATGTGCTCGAGAATGTGCAGGAGTGCTTGGACTACTTGCCATGCCCTCCTCTAGGGGCTGTGGCAATATGAATGGACATTAGGGGTCTCTGTATCATTTCCATTGTGAACATTTGAGTGGTGGGTTATGACATTCATGTATTATACATGTTGAAGAACATTGCCTGTTCTTCATTTTAAAATAAAATCATTTTAGGCCAACTCATCTTTTCTTTTAGTGAAACAAATAAAATGAAATAACAGACTGAAAGGAGGGACCCTGAGAAACTTAGAATACACTTAGTTCACATTTTGCCTCAGTATAACCATTTATGATTAGACTGACACGCTTTGAATCTAGCACAGGTTAGATATAGATAGATAAATTTCCAATAGGCAGGTTTTAGGAAATGTTCAGACATTTTACTGTAGGCCAAACTGGCAGCCCGCCCCACTGCCTCCGCAAATCTCCATCAGATGCAAGACCAGGACAGCTCAATGTTTCAGTTTATGGTTTAGCATAATAATCTCTAAGAAGCTTTCAGGTTCCTTATGGAAGGCTGGAGGTCAATGATCACCCTTAGCTGGTCAAAGCCATAGAAATGATAATAAGACCACCTTCTTGTGAAAGAGCTTGTAGATTGGAAACGTCTGACAGTTCTGTTGCAGGAAAAAAAAACCCTCCTCTTGTCTCCTCCCATCTAGCCTACCACCATGGTAGCAATCATGCTAATCCACCCATCTGCCTGCAGCCCATCGCCTGACCTCAGTACCTGCGCTTACCTGCCCCTTCATGATGACATGGAGCAGATCACCACCCAGTCACCTTAATGACTTCCCCCCATCAAAGGGAAGGGTTAAAAGGACTCAACCATGACCAGCCAGGCATCATTGCCTTGCTAAGCTCTGGTGTGGTCATGTGCCCTTTGAAGGGAACTTTTCTCAAAGAGCACAAGGCCTCCTCTACCTTGGGGAGGAGAATCTCCTCTTTCTCTCTTTTCCTAGTTTAGTTTTTAAATAAAAAAAAAATATATATATATATTTGAGTTGGAATCTCACTCTGTCACCCAGGCTGGAGAGCAGTGGCACGCTCCTGGCCACCGCAACCTCAACCTGCTGGGCTCCTGCGATCCTTCCGCCTCAGCCTTCCAAGTAGCTGGAACTATAGGCGTGCGCTATCACGCCCGGCTAATTTTTGATTTATCGTAGAGATGAGGTCTCACCAAGTTGCCCAGGACTCAGGCAATCCACTCGTCTCGGCCTCCCAGAGTGCTGGGATTACAGACTGAGCCACCGAGCATGGCTAAACTATATTTTCTAATCTAACTTCTGTGTAATTCTTTTTATTTTTCTCATGGCACCAAATCGCACACCACACTCCCACACCCCCAATGGGCCTGACCTAACTTCCTGGAGGCCCCACTGGGAGTGTGACCTAACACATACCCTATCCTAAAAAGTTAACTCATCTTAGTTAACAAAAGGAGACTCAGTGTGATAGAAAAAGCATAGAGAGAAGTTCCCTTTCTCCTGCAGTTTGACGAAGCATAAATACCAGTTCAAATAAGTTGATTTGAAAAGTGATGAGGCTGGGCTCAGTGGCTCCGCCTGTAATCCCAGCATTTTGGGAGGCTGAGTTGAGTGGATTACCTGAGCCCACAGGTTCGAGACCACCCCGGGCAACTTGGTGAGATCTTGTCTCCACAATAAATTTTTAAAAAATTACCCGGGCACGGTAGCATGCGCCTATAGTTCTGGCTACTTGGAAGGCTGAGGCGGAAGGATCGCAAGAGCCCAGCAGGTTGACGTTAGGGTGGCTGTGAGTGTGCCATGGCACTCCAGCCTAGGCGATGGAGTGAGACTCCAACTAAAAAAAAAGTATTGAAGCTGGGTGCAATGGCTCATGGCTGTAATCTAAGCACTTTGGGAGGTTGAAGTGAGAGGATTATCTGAGCCCAGAAGTTCAAGATCAGCCTGGGCAACACAGTGAGACTTCTTTACAATTAATTAAAAAATTAGGCATTGTGGCATGCACCTGTAGTCCCAGCTACTTGGAAGGCTGAGGTGGAAGGGTCACCTGAGCCCAGTAGGTCGAGGCTGTAGTAGTAGCCATGATGGTGCTGTTGCACTCCAGCCTGGTCAATGGAGTGAGACTATGACTCAAAAAAAAAAAAAAAAAAAGAAGGCCAGACACGGTGGCTCAGGCATCTAATCCCAGCACTTTGGGAGGTTGAGGTGACTATTGCCTACACATTTAATTATTTGCCAATATAAATTATTCCTAAAAATTTCAATGGAAGCCGGGCTCGGTGGCTCAGCCTGTAATCCCGTGCCTTCGGGAGGCTGAGGTGAGTGGATTGCCTGAGTCCGTGGGTTCGAGACCCGCCTGGGCAGGCGAGACGTCATCTCCACATTAACTAAATAAAAAAAAAAATAGCCGGGTGTGGTAGTGCGCGCCTATAGTTCCAGCTACTTGGAAGGCTGAGGCGGAAGGATTGCCGGAGCCCAGCAGGTTGAGGCTGTGGTGGCCGGGAGCGGCCACTGCACTCCAGTCTGGGTGACAGAGTGAGACTCTAACTCAAAAAAAAAAAAAATTTCAATGGAAATCAGGCATAGTGGCTCATGCCTGTAATCCCAGCACTTTGGGAGGCTGAGGCGAGAGGATTGTATGAGCTCATGGGTTCAAGATCAGCCTGGGCAACATGGTAAGACTGTATGAGCTCATGGGTTCAAGATCAGCCTGGGCAACATGGTAAGACCTTGTCTCCACAATAAAACAAAAAATTAGCTGGGCTTGGTAGTGCACACCTGTGGTTCCAGCTACTTGGAAGGCTGAGGCGGAAGGTTCTTCTGAGCCCAAGTCTAGGCTGCGGTGGCTGTGAGGCTACCACTGCACTCCAGCCTGGGTGACAAAGTGAGACACCTATTCAAAAAAAAAAAAAAAATTCAATGGAACAAAAAATTCTCAAAATATACCCAGACTTTAGAATTTGCCTCCATGTGCTATGGAAGTGGCTACTTCCCCTCTCCCAATTATGTGATTCTGATTGGCTGATGAATGCTCAACATTTTCATTATTCTTAAAAAGTGTGGATAAGCCGGGCTCGGTGGCTCAGCCTGTAATCCTGCGCCTTTGGTAGGCTGAGGTGAGTGGATTGCCTGAGCCCGCGGGTTCGAGACCCGCCTGGGCAGTGAGACCTCATCTCTACAATAAATCAAAAAGTCAGCCGGGCATGGTAGTGCATGCCTGTAATTCTGGCTACTTGGAAGGCTGAGGCGGAAGGATTGCCGGAGCCCAGCAGGTCGAGGCTGCGGTGGCCGGGAGCGGCCACTGCACTCCAGTCTGGGCGACAGAGTGAGACTCCAACTCAAAAAAAAAAAAAAAAGTGTGGATAATTGGAGGGTTTCTATGAAAAATATGAAGATCATGGCACTTTCCTTTTCTCCTGCATACATGAATGAATGAGTAAACCCTGATTCTGCTGTATGTCCTACTTAACAAGGACTGTGGAAGTCTGTCTCATTTACATTCCCAATGTTGTTTTGACAATGGACAAATAAGAGAAGCAGAGAGCTCAACTATGAACCATCCAGCTCCCTGCTGAGGCCAAATAGAAGCTGACAAGCAAAGACTAGCTTTCTTGCTGTCCTGGCAGGGATCCAGGTCTGTCTCTGTAACCAGCATGGGCAAGACCACTGAAACATAATTTTTCTGAGAGAATCTGCTAAGAAAAAAAAAAGTATAAGAAAATTACATACATATCATTTTCTTTTCTTTCTTTTTTTTTTTTTGAGGTAGAGTTTCTCACTCTGTCGCCCAGGCTAGAGTGCAGTGACACGCTCACAACCACAGGCATGAGCCACCATGGCTGGCTAATTTTTTAATTTATTGTAGAGATGAGGTCTCGCCAAGTTGCCCAGGCTGGTCCCAAACCCATGGGCTCAGGCAATCCTCTTACCTCGGCCTCCCAAAGTGCTGGGATTATAGGCGTGAGCCACTGTGCCGGGCCCATATGTATCATTTTCGATGTCATTTTCATTTTCTTGTGGCCTGTAATACTGAATAGTGATTCATGGAATTTAGCTGGAATCCAAATATGAATCAGAAAGGACAGAACCCAAAATGAAATTTCTCTGGTCTCATACACAACAATAATCCTTTCCTGGGACCTTTCCCAGGACCATGGGTGAGTTACAAAACATTGAGATTAATGTCTCCTAAAGAATTTGTCTTTCAGTTATTGGGCCTATCCCTCTCATCTATGTGGCTGGTTCGCCCATCCATCTGGTCACCAGGTAGGTGAATAACAGACCCCATCACCCAACAGTTGCCTGACACCCATCTGTGAATAACCCACCCATCTGCCTGCTGTCCATCACTGTGATGTCAGTTCCTGGGCTTACCTGCCCCCTTTGTGATGATGCAATAAATGGAAATAATTCTAATTCAAGGCATGAGCTTTCTGTAAGAGATGAGATCTGATAAAGTGAGTGTTCCCACTCAGTGACTTGGAGGTGAAGAAACTCCAAAAGGGAAACCTCTTTGTGGATAGCAAAAACACCTATATAAAATTAGTATTGGCTGGGTGCGATGGCTCACGACTATAATCCCAGCACTTTCGGAGGCCAAGGTGAGAGGATTGCCTGGGTCCGTGGGTTCGAGACCAACCTGGGCAATTTGGTGAGACCTCATCTCTACAATAAATCAAAATTAGCCGGATGTTGTGATGCTTGCCTGTAATTCTAACTACTTGGAAAGCCGAGGTGGAAGAATCACCTGAGCCCGGCAGGTTGAGGCTGCGGTGACCGGGAGCGGCCACTGCACTCCAGTCTGGGCGACAGAGTGAGACTCCAACTCAAAAAATAAATAAATAAATAAATAAAATAAAAACATAATAAAATAAAATCCCTAGCTTCTGAATTTTCCAGGAGGCAGATTTGAGAAATATCTCCCATCCTCCTCACTCAGCTGCTTTGTGATATTAAACTCTTTCTCGACTCTAACATTTGTGTCAGTTCGGTTTTTCTGGGCAGCAGACATAAGATCCTGGACAGGCTGTAACAATAGGACTCTGGTGCTCCCCGAGGACTGTTGTATAGGTAGAAGGGTGATTCACAGGGGCAGCCCTGTATTTGAGTGTGGCTCTCACCTCATAATGTTTTAAAGCCTTGAGCAATAGATGAAAGAGACACACAAGAAAAGGGAACTGGTTTTGGTCTAACTTGTCGGCAGATGTCACAACTCTTACTCCTAGAGAGCAACGTGATGAAGGTTTTCTGTGCATTGGTCTTTTTTCATTCTCTCTGGACAAACTGGGAAATTCCAAAGAAATATACAAGTCAGGTCAAGATGTAAGGAGAGGCTGGGTGGGGTGGCTCATGCCTGTAATCCAAGCTCTTCGGGAGGCTGAGGCGAGCGCATTGCCTGAGCCCAGGGGTTTGAGACCAGCCTGGGCAACTTGGCAAGACTTCTTCTCTACAATAAAGAAAAATTAGTTGGGCATGGTGGCACACACCTGTAGTTCCAACTGCTACAGGTAGCTCTAAGGCTGAGGCAGAAGGATCGCCTGAGCCCAGCACTCGAGGCTGTAGTGGCTGTGTATGGGCCACAGTACTTCAGCCTGGGTGACAGAATGAGACTCTGACTCAAAAATGAATAAATAAATAAAAGATGTGAGGAATTTGTCTGCCAAATTGTTGTGTTGATGCCCATCGCTTCCATAGAAAACAAGTACACTGTGAAACATGCAGAAATACTCTCTTGTGATAAACTAAGTGTCATGGCTGACATCCTATAACAAAAGGCAGATCAATAAGGGAAAAGCATAGCACACTTATTATTTTTTTTTTTTAAAGTGACATCTCTTTGATCTTCTTTGGCATTTCCCTGACTACCAGTGAGGCTGTTTTAGTTTATTTCTTCATTCTTTTCTATATTTACATTTTTTTTCAGGAAACTTGCACTACTTTTTTTTTGAGTTGGAGTCTCACTCTGTCGCCCAGACTGGAGTGCAGTGGCCGCTCCCGGCCACCGCAGCCTCGACCTGCTGGGCTCCAGCGATCCTTCCGCCTCAGCCTTCCAAGCAGCTGGAACTACAGGCGCGCGCTACCACGCCTGGCTACTTTTTGATTTATTGTAGAGATGAGGTCTCGCCAAGTTGTCCAGGCGGGTCTCAAACCCGCAGGCTCAGGCAATTCTCTTACCTCAGCCTCCCAAAGCACGGGATTACAGGCTGAGCCACTGAGCCCGGCAGCACACTTATTTAACAAGGTTTTACCTGACACTGGGAACCTTTAGAAGTGAAAACCAAAGGCCAGGTGCACTGGCTCAAGTCTAAAATCTCAGCACTTTGGGAGGCTGAGGTGAGGGGATTGCCTGAGTCCACGAGTTTGAGAACAACCTGGGCAACTTGGCAAGACCTCATCTCTACAATAAATAAAAAAAAAAAAAAGAAAGAAAGAAAGAAAAGAAAAGAAAAGAAAAAAAAGAAGTGAAGGCCAAAGACCCAAGGAAAACTGCATTTTTTTTTTTTTTTGAGTTGGAGTCTCACTCCGTCGCCCCACTGGAGTGCAGTGGCACACTCCTGGCCACCGCAGCCTCAAACTGCTGGGCTCTGGTGATCCTTCTGCCTCAGCCTTCCAAGTAGCTGGAACTACAGGTGCGCGCTACCATGCCTGGCTAATTTTTGATTTATTGTAGAGATGAGGTCTCACCAAGTTGCCCGGGAGGATCTCGAATCCGTGGGCTCAGGCAATTCACTCGCCTCGACCTCCCAAAGCGCTGGGATTACAGGCTGAGCCACTGAGCTGGCCGAAAACTGTATTTTTATGCGAAGTCTGATGAAAAAACAAGATAGTTGTAGAGAGCCGTGACTGGAAAAAAAGGGCATGATCTCATGGTAATAAACTGAGGAGGATACCCAGCAAGGCCTGCTTGTTTGGATTCTTCTTGTCCTCTCCATGTAGCATTTCCTTCCTCTGGGTATAGGGCAGGACACCTGTTGGAACTGTGCCCCAAAGGGTTAAGAAACAACTTGCTGAAATATCCTCCACTTGTAACATCAAGAAAAAACTGGCTGAAATAAATTTAAAACAAAATGGATGACTGGAGTTTGCACAGAACAAACGTGCTGACATCACAGCTTGAATTTCTTTCCTTTTTTTTTTTTTTTTTTAGTTGGAGTCTCACTCTGTCACCCAGACTGGAGTGCAGTGGCCGCTCCCAGCCACCGCAGCCTCGACCTGCTGGGCTCCGGCGATCCTTCTGCCTCAGCCTTCCAAGTAGCTGGAACTACAGGCGTGCGCTACCATGCCCACAGCTTGAATTTCTACCATGTTTCATACGAACTCCTGAATTTACACATACAGCCCAGGAGGTAAAATGAACAGACAACCAGGCATACTCAAGGACTTTCCAGACTTCCCTTTCCTTCCACCAACTACCTACTAATCACAGAACCCACTTCCTGTTTCTTTTCTACTAAAAATTCTGCCTTGAAGCCTGCGATGTAACTGAGCTTCTCAGCCTTAAAATGTACCTTCATGCTTTTTTCTTTCTCTCTTTCTTAATCTTAAGTCTTGAAACAAGTTTTAGAAACTTGTTTTCTCCCTTTATGTACCAGACACTCCTTTGCACCATATGTGTTCATCCGATCCTATGCTTGCTTAGAAATCCCAGGAGTTAGGCTGAGCGCGGTGGCTCAGCCTGTAATCCCAGCACTTTGGGAAGCTGGGGCGAGAGGATTACCTGAGCCCAGGGGTTCGAGACCAGCCTGGGTAATTTGGTGAGACCTCGTCTCCACAATAAATCACAAAAACTAGACGGGTGTGGTGGTGGGTGTCTACAGTTACAGCTACATGGAAGACTGAGGTGGAAGGATCGCCCGAGCCTAGCAGATTGAGGCTGCGGTGGCTGTAAGCATGCCACTTCATTCCAGCCTGGGCAACAAGAGTGAGACTCCAACTCAAAAAAAAAAAAAAAAGAGGCCGGGCTCGGTGGCTCAGTCTGTAATCCCAGCACTTTGGGAGGCCGAGGTGAGTGGATTGCCTGAGCCCGCGGGTTCAAGACCCGCCTGGGCAACTTGGCAAGACCTCATCTCCACTGTAAATCAAAAACTAGCTGGGCGTGGTAGCGCACGCCTGTAGTTCCAGCTACTTGGAAGGCTGAGGCGGAAGGATTGCCAGAGCCCAGCAGGTCGAGGCTGCAGTGGTCGGGAGCGGTCACTGCACTCCAGTCTGGGCGACAGAGTGAGACTCCAACTCAAAAAAAAAAAAAAAAGAAATTCCAGGTGTTAATCTTAAAACAGCCTGGCTGTGGGATCACCCCACTTGGTGTGGGAATTGGGAAGTGATCCTCCCACCTCAGCCTCCTGAGTAGCTGGGACTATGCCTGGCTAATTTTTAAAATTTTTTGTAGAGATGAGGTCTCGCTATGTTTCCCAGGCTGGTCTTGAACTCTAGGGCTCAAGCAATCCTCCCAACTTGGCTTCCCAAAGTGTTAGTATTACAGATGTGAGCCACTGCACCCAGCCCAAGTTTTTCTTTCTAAATTCTTGCATTCAGCCTAAAAATCTAAAATACTTTATTTGAGGCATGAGTCTGGCCATTTCCCCATCTGCTGGCTTTTGGAATAAAATCACCTTCCTTTCACTACATCTTATGCTTGTTTATTTCGGTGTACAAGTGACAAGTGGTTGAGCCTGCACTGGTTACAATCAAAGGGAGACAAATTGAGCTTGACTCCTGCCTCCTTGTGAATAGACTTTCAACACAAAGTTTTTTATTCTCAAAAACCCGGTGTCATAGTAGCAGGTAGCAAACCTCTTTTGCTTCATAACACTGTCACATGTGGTCCTTTGAGGCAGGGTAGAGGGAAGTCAGAGAGTGATCTTTCTAGGTCTTATGGTTTGCTTTGGGGAGAGGAATTCTAGCTTCTAAGACCCACTTGAGGGAGAAAGGGCAGAGGGGGAAAGGAGGGAGAAGTTCAGAGAGGCCTTTCTTCTGAGGTTTTTCCAATCTCCTTTAGCTCACAGTCTCAACATGAAAAGTGCCATGCTTTGGGGTATCATGTTCTGAGCCCTGAGTGTTCTCTAGCTTATATGCTAGCCTGAGATCCTACTAGCAGCTCAGCCTTGAGGGCAGAGACTTCAGAACCTGTGTCTCTAGGTCAACCAAGATTTTGGATATTCTTCTGCTGTGTGGGCTTCTGAAAAACACTGCCTTGTAAAGGGTCTGTTCAGGTGTGATTACATTCTTGGTCTTTTCTGCCACAGATAAGAAGATAACAGGGAGGGGAAAAATGATTGTTCTCCTTGTTGGGTTTAGACTT
The DNA here is from genome assembly GCA_027257055.1 of Cephalopachus bancanus. NCBI lineage: Eukaryota > Metazoa > Chordata > Mammalia > Primates > Tarsiidae > Cephalopachus > Cephalopachus bancanus. The sequence goes on from JAPVLO010000866.1 coordinate 55,694, forward strand.
TAGGCAGATAAAGGAACTTCAGAGAACAAATTTATTTTATGCTTTGGTAGAGACTGGGATGGGGGATGTCAGAGGGAACTTGAGGTTTCTTCAGTTCAGCATGTCAAATGCTGAAATTATGATTTGATATATGTTTCTGAGCCTCAATATAAATAGAGTACATTTCTGAGTGCTGTGAATCATCCTAGGGAATTATTGAACCCTCGTTCCTATGGGAATTCACAAATTTGTAGTCAGCCAGACAGAAGTGTAAGTGGCCAGGGCACTCCAATTGTGGCTGGTGTCCTAAGTGTCTACTGTCTTTTGGGATTAAGTCCTTAAGTCGGTGGAGTTTGACACTAACTCTGGGTAGTTAGTGTCAGAACTGAATTGGACTGTGGAATTCTCAGTTGGTGTTGGAAAAGACACTGCATATTTGGTGTTAGAGGAAAAGAATCTCAGAATTTCTCATCGCTGCTTCTCTGTGCCTATCTATCCATGTGGACATGGTTTCTCCCTTTTCCATTGTCAACTGAAGAATGACAAGGTTCATAAATTTGGAAAGGAGAGTTTTATTTCTTGTAAAAGGTAGCAGCCTGCAGGGTGGCCTTTCTGACAGGCTGAAAAGCCTAGCCTCCTGCCAGAAGCCAGAAAGCCTGCTTTGAGGGTAAGCAGAATAAGACAGAGATGTCAGAGCAGCATAGTGTTTCAATTGTTAACTTGTTGAGTGAAGGTCTCCTCTGAAATTTCTTTAATTTTTTTTTTTTTGAGTTGGAGTCTCACTCTGTTGCCCAGGCTGGAATGCAGTGGCATACTCCCAGCCACCCCAGCGTTGACCCGCTGGGCACCAATGATCCTTCTGCCTCAGCCTTTCAAGTAGACGGAACTACAGGCATGCGCTACCACGCCTGGCTAATTTTATTTTACTTTATTGTAAAGATGAGGTCACACCAAGTTGCCTGGCTGGTCTCCAACCCGTGGACTCAGGCAATCCACTCACCTCGGCTTCCCAAAGTGCCGGGATTATAGGCTGAGCTGCTGAGCCACTGAGCCCAGCCAATTTTGTGTAATTTTGAGGAGATGATCTTGCACAAGCCCCTCCCAAAATTAGAACTGAGGTTTCCCATTCTAAGTCTATGTTCACTGTCTTCTAATAAACAAAAAATTTGGTGAAACATTCTTGTCTCTGTACCCTTCCCTTTATGGTTCACTAAGGAAAATCAAGCAGGGCTTATTCATTCTGTTGGGTCAGTCAAAATTAGGATACATTCATGAGAGTTTCTCCAAATCTCCCCATTTCCTCTTGTGGAGAAGGGTAGATATTCTTCACATATCATCGATCCTGCAAATTATTATTCTCACTGATTCTCAACACTGTCTGCACTTTGGAATAACCAAAGGAAAGCTATCACCTGGTCTCTCCCAATGATTTAGTACTCATAGGTTCATTCAGAGACCACAAGTGAAATTGTTGGGTCAACTCAAACTTTGGGGTCACTCAGGTCTGTGTCCAAGCACTTTTTTTTTTCCTTCAAAGTCAAGGTGTCACTCTGTGGCCCAGGCTGCAGTGCAGTGGCACAATCACAGCTCACTGCAGCTTCAACCTTTTGGGCTCAGGCAACCCTCCCATCTCAGCCTTCCAAGTAGCTGGGACTTGCAGGCACGAGCTATCATGCCCAGCTTCAAACACCTTTTCTCATTTTCTAAGCCTCAGTCTCTAAGTCACCAACAGCTTTATCCAACCGGTGAAGGCCTGCTTTCCAAGGTGCCGCCTACAGGATCTTGCTGGGTAGATATCAGGGTGGATTCCATAAATACCAATATAGTGGTGAAGTATTTTGTTAATTGAACATCCACAATTATTTGGGTGCTGAGAAATTTCAGTAACCCTTGTTAATTATGGTTCTTCGGGCTGATTCCCTTCCCACGAACTCACTGCTAATCATTATCATTATTTCCACATTTTGAACACTTACTGGGGGCCAGACACTATACCATATGCCTTTCAGCTCATGTTATGGACTGAATCAAAACCATATGTTGAAGCCCTAACTCTAAATGTGACTGCATTTGGAGATAGGGCATTTAAGGAGACAATGAAGGTTAAATGAGGTTATAAGGAAGGGGCCCTAATCCAGTGGGACTGGTTCTTCCTTATAAGAAGAGGAAGACAAGCCGGGCTCGGTGGCTCAGCCTGTAATCCCAGCACATTGGGAGGCTGAGGTGAGAGGATTGCCTGAGCCCGCGGGTTTGAGACTCGCCTGGGCAACTTGGCGAGACCTCATCTCTACAATAAATCAGAAAATTAGCCGGGCATGGCAGTGCGCGCCTGTAATTCCAACTACTTGGAAGGCTGAGGCGGAAGGATTGCCGGAGCCCAGCAGGTTGAGGCTGCGGTGGCCGGGAGTGGCCACTGCACTCCAGTCTGGGTGACAGAGTGAGACTCCAACTCAAAAAAACCCAAAACAAAACAAGAAGAGGAAGACACACCAGGAAAACATGCACACATCAAAAAGGCCATGGGAGCACACAACAAGAAGGTGGCTATCTGCAAGCCAAGGAAAGATGCCTCATTAGAAAACAACCCTCCAGCGTTGTCTAGAACTGAGAAATAAATTTCTGTTGTTTAAACCACCCAGTCTGTGGTATTATTATGGCAGCCCTAGATTAATACAACTCACCTAGTTCTCTCCCAGTAGGCTCCACATCTTGGCTATGGGGTGATTCTCTAAGCTCAGGAAGCACTGCTCAAATGACGACCCCACCCTCAAGATCAGGCTGTGGACTCTCCCATCTCTCTTCGACATTCCTTTTTTTTTTTTTTTTTGAGATGGAGTCTCACTCTGTCACCCAGACTGGAGTGCAGTGACCGCTCCCGGCCACTGCAGCCTCAACCTGCTGGGCTCCGGCGATCCTTCCACCTCAGCCTTCTGAGTAGCCAGAATTACAGGAATGCTCTACAATGCCCAGCTGATTTTTTGATTTATTGTAGAGATGAGGTCTCGCCAAGTTGCCCAGGCGGATCTCGAACCTGCGGGCTCAGGCAATTCACTTACCTCAGCCTCCCAAAGCGCGGGATTACAGGCTGAGCCACTGAGAGCCCAGCTCTCTTCAACATTCCTATTCAACCCTCATGGGCCTTCAGTTCAGAGTGGGGACACAATGTGATGTTGGGGTCATCTGGAGAGGCACGGTGGAAATTCACCAGGGTGTGGGAAAGTGGAACAAGAACTCTGAACACACTGCTCAGTCAGCCCTGAAGATATCTTCTCTTCTTAACCCTCATCTCTTAGCTAAAAGTGCAGGTCTTCCTGCTGTGGTTAAACTCATTCTTTACACTGTGAGTATCCTAGAAAGTTGGTGTGCAGCTCATTTATGTTACTCTTTACAAGTAACTTAATAGTTCTGTGACACACTTGTCATTAAAATTGACCCAATAGTACCTACCTCAGAGTCGTTGTGAGGAATAAGTTAACTTTTGTAATGTAACAGTAACTGGAACATACTAAACCCTACGGAAACATTGGGAATTTATAGAATTCATCTTGCCCATCAACCGGGTGCCAGTTCCCCACCTTCAGCTCCCCAGCAGGTTGTGCTGGTGCAGCTGATATTGGCGCTGGGAACGAGGTTGCTCACTTTTCTCCTGAGACTGGTAGAAGGGCAGCTGGTCTGGGGCAGGCATGAAACGCCACCAGCACATTCACCACCACACTCCTCTTCTGAGATAGAGGGAATGATTACACAGTCCACACCCAGGTCAGTCACAAGACAATGCAAGAGGCACACCATGCCACACACGCTCTTGTTTTTTTCTCTTTTCCTTCGAGAGCTGTGCTTAAAGGCTCCTAGAAAGAAGGGAGAGGGTGCCAGCCCCAGTCCCCCAACTATCCAGGCTGGTGGGCATTTTATGAGCAAGATTACCTTTTCCTTGTCTTGGAGCTCTCAGGAGAGGCCTTTAAAAGCAAGGTGAACTGGGCTCGGTGGCTCAGCATGTAATCCCACGCCTGTGGGAGGCTGAGGTGAGTGGATTGCCTGAGCCCGTGGGTTCGAGACCCGCCTGGGCAGCGAGACCTCATCTTTACAATAAATCAAAAAATCAGCCGGGCGTGGTAGCGCCTGTAATTCCGGCTACTCGGAAGGCTGGGGCGGAAGGATCACCGGAGCCCAGCAGGTTGAGGGCCACGGCACTCCAGTCTGGGTGACAGAGTGAGACTCCAACTCAAAAAAAAAAAAAAAAAGCAGGGCGGGTGGGGGTGGGGGTCCAGGCTGGGTGAAGTGGCTCCTGCCTGTAATCCCAGTCCTTTGGGAGGTCAAGGCAGGAGGATCACTTGAGCCCAGGAGTTTGAGGCCAGCCTAAGCAACATAGCAAGACCCAGTATCTACAGAAATATATTTGCTAGCTGTGGTGGCATGTCCCTGCAGTCCCAGATACTCAGGAGGCAGAGGCAGAAAGATTGCTTGAGCCCAGGAGGTCAAGGCTGCGGTGATCTGGGATCGTACCACTGCACTCCAGCCTGGGCAACAGAGTGAGACCCCGACTGAAATAAATGGAAGATATGGTGGGAATTTTTTTTTTTTGAGTTGGAGTTTCAGTCTTGAGTATCTCCAAGAGTAGGGACAAGGAATGTAAAGGATATGAGGTGACACTGAGTAGGCAGGGCTGAGGCAGATCAAGAAGGTGAGTATGCCTAGAGCAGAAGCAGGGGGAGGTGGGCATGGCCCAGGTGTGCTCCCTTTTTGGGTCTGTTCAACAAAATTGTTCAACACAGGGGCTTGGATAAACCAGATATAATTCATTTAATGATGGGTTTTCTGCAGCAATTTCAAACCATAATGTAGAAAACAATTGAACGTTGAGACAATTCTGTAAATTTTATGTGGCACACTAAAATTGCAGCAGGGTATGTATGCTGACTTCACTGAAATGTTTTCAGGAATGAAATGAACAAAATATTAACAATAGTGGTCTCTGAGCTGTGTGTTTATGAGTGAATGATGCATTTGTTTGCTGCTGTTTAGTTTTTAAATATTCTTGTTGAATCTTACTAGTGCTATAAAAACATTTACTATGTTTAAAAAATTAGGATATTTTCTCATTTCAAAACTGGTTCTTCCTTAGGGATGTTTCCCTTTAGCATCTAGTCAGTACCCTGAAACCAACACATTCCAGGAGAAATGAGAACATGTGTTGTTTTATTTTTTCTTTCAGGAGATAGGATGGCGTGAGAGTCATTTAACCAATTAAAAAAATTATTAGTCGCCAGGCATGGTGGCTCACGCCTGTAATCCCAGCACTTTGGGAGGCTGAGTTGAGATGATTGCCTGAGTTCACGGGTTCGAGAACAGCCTGGGCAACATGGGGAGACCTTATCTATATAATAAATCGAGAAAAATTAGCTGGGTGTAGTTGCACGTGCCTGTGGTTCCAGCTACTTGGAAGGTTGAGGCAGAAAGATCACCTGAACCCAGCAGGTGGAGGCTGTGGTGGCCATGAGCATGCCACTATACTTGTCTGGGCAACAGAGTGAGACTCAAAAAATAAAAAAAAATTATTAGCTAAAGAATAAGAGTTACTCTTTCCTCCCTTTTCTGTTTTTCCCTAGACATGCTATCTCAAGTCTACCCCATCTGGCTATCTTCTACCTCCTTCATGTAAGTTCTTCCCAGGCATCTGTGCGGGGCCAAGAGTAGGCGTTTCTCCGGAATCAGTTGCATCTAGAACTCAGATGTGAATTGATACACCTGTCAGCATGCATGCACCTAGCCTGTGTGTGAACCTAGGAGATGGACTCTTGTTCCTCTCCTCACAAATCCCAATGGCCTGCATGTCCCATCCCATCCAGTGATGCATCACTGACGAGAAGAGGAGAGAAAACGGAGAGGGTTTAGGATAAATTGTGAGGCATGGGCCAAGAAGTGTGACCAGGGTCGCATTTTGCCAGTATCGCCACGGGGGCTTGAGCCCGGGCAGTCTGACTCACAGGACATGCTCTTACCCACTCTGCTCCACTCTCCGACCTGTCCTCAGGGCTGCTCCCTCTGCTCTCTCGAGGAGCAAACTCTACTGTGTGAGAACAGTGTGCTGTGGTGGGAAGAGTTCAGGATATGTAGTTAGAGGGACCTTGGAAAATTGTTTCACCCTCAGCCCATCTCACTCGGTGTTTGTTCTCCCCCGAGCAAACAAGTTCAAGCAAGCCAATTGGTAATTAAACTGCTAACCAGAGAAATGAAAGTGCTCAAAATCCTTGTTTTTTGACAGCAAGTAACTCTTTCTCTAGGGTCCTCACCTCCCATGTCAGGGGCAGAAAGTCTTCCCCAGTATCTGTGGCCTCCCTGGGGTCCCTTAGTAACTAGTGAAGACAGACACCCACAGGCTGCTTTCTGAAATCCAAAGAAATTCAAGGAATTCTATTAGCCTTTAGATGTCCATCAGTATTGTCAGAGCAGAAAATAGCGAAGCTGGAATTGAACTTTAAGGAGAAATCGTTAGAATGTTTTTATTTGGCCAGCGCAGTGGCTCACGCCTATAATCCAGCACTTTGGGAGGCCAAGGCAAGAGGATTGCCTGAGCCCCTGGGGTTCGAGACCAGCCTGTGCAACTTGGAGAGACCTCATCTCTAAATAAATAAATAAATAAATTAGCCAGGCGTGGTGGCACGTTTGTAGTTTCAGCTACTTAGAAGGCTGAGGCAGAAGGATCACCTGAGCCTAGCAGGTTGAGGGTGCAGTGGCTGTGAGCATGCCACTGCACTCCAGCCTGGGTGACAGAGCGAGACTCTAATTAAAAAAAAAAGTGTTTATTTAATGTTCTACATGTTACTTGACAAGTCTATTATTTCTGACGATTCTAGTTCTGCCAAAGGCTTCTGCTACCATAATGCTATGAGACCGGCAAGTAATGAGTAACTGTAAACCATTCCAAGTAGCTCCAAAGGAAAATCCTACTCAGTCCCCAAAAGATGTCTTTGGTTCCATCAATCAGCTTTTGGTGTGGTAATAAACATCACTAAAATCTCAACGGTTTATGACAACAACGTTTATTTTTTACTTACATTACACATCTGCTCTGGGTGGGCTGTGCCAACATGTCTTGCTCATTTTAGGATTCAGCCTGAAGGAGCCTTGCCTAATTGGGACATCCCATTCTTGTGGTAAGATGGAAAATGTAAATGATCGAATGGTACAATGCTCTTCAAACTTTTGTTCAGAAGTGACACCCATCATTACTGCTCACATTTCACTGGCCAAATTAAATCAGTGGCTAAGCCTGATTTCAATGACTGGGAAGTGTCTCCCTCTTTGGAGGTCAATAAAACAATTTACTTTCCAAATGCATTTTAAACTGTTTCAGAGCATTTAAAAAATTAATGGAACTTCCAAATTTTTGTATAAAATGAGTTTAACAATAATTTAAACAGCTGACAAAGACCGAACAATAATTTAAACAACTGACAAAGACCAATAACTGTATGCAGTCTTCTTATTTGCAAATATTGATGCAAAAATTCTAAAGAGAATATTCATAAACAGCCTCAATAGCACATTAAAAGAATAATACATCTTGACCAGGTTGGTTCATTTTCTGAATCATGCAATATTTGAAAATTCTGTGAATGCACAATAGTAATAAGTCTAATTTAAGACATCATCACACAATTATCTTTATCGTGAAAAGGCTTTTATATTAAAACTTATATTAGTTTGACCACCATTCCTGATAAAATAAACACTGAACTGAACACTGAAACAAAAAGAATAGATGAAAAATTCCTTTACATGGTTAAATACACCCAACCCAGGTGGAAAACCAGCATCATACTCAAAGGGGGAGATGCTAAAAAGCATTCTCTCTAAAGGTGGGAAAAGGACACTGATGCCTACAATTATTATTATGTGGTATTACACAGAGTTCTAGATTCAAAGCAGTTATTGAAAAGATTTAATCAAAGATATAATCTCATTTAAAACATCCACAGAAAGATAAAAAGTTGGAAATTAACTTCATGAGAACTGTGTGAGACCTATTTGAAGAAAAATTTAAATTCTGGAGGATTCAAAAAAAGCCATGAAGAAATATATGGAGTATCTGAGTTACTGAATAGCAATAATTAACATAAAGAAGTAATACTTATTTTACATTTGTAAATTAATGTGATATTAAGAAGAAATAAAAACAAGTACCTACTTTTTGAGCTTGGTAAATTGATTCTAAAGTTCACATGGAAATATACTGCTGCAAGAACAGGTATGAAAACACTAAAAAAAAAAACCACTCCAGGGAAACTAGCATTTCCAGATATTAAAAACATATGATAAAGTCTCATGATTCAGTTTTGTAGGCACAAAATCAGACTATGGAAGAGGATAGCCCATAAATAGAGCCAAACACAATTCAATACATGATAAAGTGGGATCTCACACCTAAATCAATGGGGTCAGGTGGACTATTTGGTAAATGGTGTTGAGACAATTGGGCAGCTACCTAGTAACAGTATAATCTCTTTTAAGAGTTAGGGTCTCGCTCTGCCCTCCAGGTTGGAGCGCAGGGGTGCAATCATGGCTCACTGCAGCCTCAAACACTTGAGCTCAAGGGGTTCTCCCACCTCAGTCTCTTGAGGAGCTGGGACTATAGGCATGTGTCACCATGCCCAGCTTTTTTTTTTTTTTTGAGTTGGAGTCTCACTCTGTCGCCTAGACTGGAGTGCAGTGGCCGCTCCCGGTCACTGCAGCCTCGACCTGCTGGGCTCCAGCGATCCTTCTGCCTCAGCCTTCCAAGTAGCTGGAACTATAGGCAGGCACTACCTCGCCCAGCTAATTTTTGATTTATTGTAGAGATGAAGTCTTCCAAGTTGCCCAGGTGGGTCTCGAACCCGCGGGCTCAGGCAATCCACTCACCTCAGCCTCCCAACGGCACGGGATTACAGGCTGAGCCACCGAGCCCGGCATGCCCAGCTTTTAATAACAATTTTTTTGTAGAGATTGGGGCCTCACTGTGTTGCTTAGGCTGGTCTCAAACTCCTAATCTCAAGTGATTCTCCTACTTCAGCATCTGAAAGCACTGAGATTATAGGTGTGAGTCACTGTGCCCAGCTCAGTCTTAGTCTTTACCTTATAGAGTACATCAGGATAAGTTCCAAATAGTTCAAAGATTTAAATGGGATACACATGAAACTAAAAATGTGCTAAAAGAAAACATGGCCTAATTCCTTATAAGCTTGGGTTGGGGGAGGTCTTTTTTTTTTTGAGTTGGAGTCTCACTCTGTTGACCAGGTTGAAGTGCAGTGACATACAGCCACTGCAGTCTCAACCTGCTGGGCTCAGGCAATCCTTCCACCTCAGTCTTCCAAGTAGCCAGAACCACAGGCATGCACCAGCAAGCTTGGCTCATTTTACTTGATTTATTGTAGAGATGAGGTCTCACCAAGTTGCCTAGGCTGGTCTCGAATCCATGGGCTCAGGCAATCCTTTCACCTTGGCCTCCCAAAGTGCTGGGATTATAGGTGTGAGCCACGGTGCCCGGCCTAAATTTTTGATTTATTGTAGAGATGAGGTCTCACCATGTTGCCCAGGCTGGTCTCAAACCCATGGGCTCAGGCAATCCTCTTATCTCAGACTCCCAAAGTGCTGGGATTACAGGCTTGAGCCACTGTGCCCGCCGGGGAGATCTTTTTTAAGTCTTATGTCTTAGTATCCAGAAGCTATAAAAGATAAAAATTGACCACATAAAAATAAAACATTTCTGCATTACAGAAAAACTTTCAAAATCATCAAAGAAAAATAAAGTGGGGAAAAACATCTCTGCAACTCATATCAGACAAATGGCTAATCTAATATATAAAAAAGCTCCTGGAAATCAGTAAGGAAAAAGACTAACAATTCAACAGAAAAAAGGATAAAGGTTATAAACAGGTAGTTGATGGTGAAAGAAATCAATATGGTTATGTAACGAAGAAATGAATCTTGCCCAGAGAGTGGTCTGTCTTTTGCTTCTGGGAGCTCTAGGAATGCACACGCCTGACAGGAATGTCTTTGTCTCTTTAACCCTGGAGGCCTAGGGTTAGCCAAATAATGTAACACTGTATTTTGGAGTGAGGGCCCTGGGCCAGCCAGATAGTAACAGGAGATTTGAGTGGGAATTCTGACCCACACCAACAATGGGATGTAGGGTGAGGATTTTAGGTCATGAGTTGTCAGTTCTCTGGATGAGCTGGGGACTGAAATCACCCATACGGGCAGTTGACAATGAGACTCCTGATGCCAAGGCTCAGATGAGCTTCCCCGATCGGCAACACTCTGTGTCTTACACACATGGATACTGGGAGAGTAACACTTCCGTGGGATGAGGACATCTGGAAGCTCCGTGTGTGGTACCCTTCCGGACTCTGCCCTGTGATCTTCTTCCCTTGGCAGATTTCAATCTGTAGTCATTGCCTGTAATAAACTGTCAACTGTGACTACAACATCTTCCAGTGAGTTCTGTGAGTCCTTTTAGTGAACTGTTGAACCCGGAGACTGGTCTTGGGGATCCCTGAACTAGCAGTTGGTATCACAAGTGAGGGCAGTTTTGTGTAAAACGTTCCCTCTAATTCTACAGTTGGGTAACTTTTGCAATAGCTGTTAGACATATCAAAGGATATTCAACTGAGATTGAAATGAGGTATTTTCACTTGTCAGATCAACATTCTAAAAATTTGAGAATACAGTGCTCTGGCTATTCTGTGAGGCAGCAGGCGCACACATCTTCTGTGGATGAAAGTACAAATTAGTAAAACACTGGAGGAAAATATGGCACTACTTAGTAAAATTACAAATACAACCTTCGAGACACTTAAAATTCATAGTATGGGTTTTCTTGCACACATTTCAGATGTACAGTCATTCACTATATTACTTTCAACAGCAGACAAAAGGAAAATCTAAATGTCCATTAAAAAGTAACTAGTTAAATATATCATGGTACATAGGTAGAATAGAAAAGCATGCCTTTGTAAAGGATAATTAGAAAGCTTTCTATGTATGGATTTAGCCAGGTCTCTAATTTACTATGGTAACTAAAAAATCAAGGCATGAGCTAGTGTGTGTGTGTACTGTGTGGAATGGGGGAGAAATAACCTATATTCACATTTACTTTCTAATCTATGAGGCCACTTAGGAAGGAAACAGACTAACAACTGTGATTACCTGTAGGGCTGTAGTGGGAACTGGATGGTTGGGGAACAGGCAAGGAAAGACTTTTCATTGTATTTTTTGATACCTTTTCTCTTTTGAGCCATGTGAAGGTATTTTTACCTATTCAAAAAATAAAATAAAACATTAAAAGTAAAAGAAAACATGTCCCTTTCTCAGATGTTCCTGAAAACACTTTAATGTAATATTTATTTTCTATTTTGATTTTACCTGTCACTTAAAATACCTTGAGAAACCACAAACTTAATCTTCCGCTAATTAGCCTTTGTTGATTATGACACGAAGGGATCACAAACGCTGAAATTTCAAAAGTTCTTCAGTAGTCTTCCTGTCCAAATTTTCCAAATACAGGTTTAGAAACTTGGGTTTTGTCATTATTTCTTTCATCCTCCTGGATAATATCCGTGGGCTCTATTTTTGGCAAGTTGTTGAGTCAGTTTTATTCTTGAATACCAACCTTTTCATGGAGGCAAACACTTTCCGCAATGCGAGAGGAAAAAAATCTGCATCAATCAGGATTTTTCCGGAAACAGATTTCAAAAGGCCCCACGATTCATTTTACTTCTTTCCCCTTGTTTCCCGAGGATACGCTTCTTTTTTTTCTTCTTCCAGCTGTGCAATCACTGCTCTCTTCTCCCTTAATTATAACTGGAAATTTTATTATCCAAAGTAAAAACGTTCTAACGCGTAGTGCTGGCAAATGGCTGCCTCGGACACGCCCCCAAAAAAGAAATCGGCAGGGCTCTCTGGAAATAGCTGCCCCCTCTTTCGGCCTCAAGGCCCGCTACTCCCTGTCTTTCAACCTATCGCAGCCGAGCTCGGCAGCCAGGCGACTGAGAGCCACAGACGCAAAGAGATCTTCGATAAATGTAAAATAATCCAGATAGACGTTGGGATAAGGCGTCTGCCAGTTGGCGCCGTGGCCTACTTCCCTGGCTCTACACGCGTCCATGAACACCCAGTTGGGTCCGTCAAGCCCTCTCAGCTGGCGGCCGTGGGAGCTGGGCACCTCTTCCCCAAACAGAGGCTGCGCTTGCCCGAGGCCCGGCCCGAGGCCTTCGGGCTCGCGCGGGGGACGCGGGAAGGCGGCGGGACCTAGGCCGTTCTCACGCGGGGTCCGGGCTGGGGCCGGGGGCGGGGCCGGGGCCGGGGCCGGCGCCGGGGCCGGGGCCGGGGCCGGCTCTCGGGCCTTCCTCCCGGTGCGGCCCAGCCACGGGGCCTTCCCCAGGCTCCGCAGCCTGCGCCGGGGCCGGCTCCCGTCTCCAGCCGCCTACCTCCGCCTGCGGGACGTCGCCGTCGCCATTTGCCGCGCCCGTCTGAGAGACACTGTGGTCGGACATTGCAGACCTCGGGTCCACTTTGCAGCTCCCAGACGATCCGGAATGACGGCACCTCGCGGTGGTGCGCGCGAGCACGTAAGCGCGTGCGCGTGCGTGCGTATCCTCGTGCGCGTACGTGCGTGGACGTGCGCGTGTGTCTTCAACATGGTGCGCCTGGTGGGAAGCCGTGCTTGTGCGAAGATTCCTCATAGGATCTTTGAGCCAGGTGAAAGTTGCCGCTAGTCCCCAGTTAGTGACAACAGCGGCTTCATATTTTAAAATTTAGTCGAGTGATTATTTGTAAGGCGCGCCTACACGATCACGTTTCAGTCCCTATCTTATTTTTTAAAGTTTTGGAGGGGTGGTGGTGGGGGCGACACACCTATAAGGGTACCTGATCTCAAACCAGGCAAAGTGGGGACCAAAGGGAGGTCAAAACTTTACCTGTACGATGACCACTTGTATACCTAATCCTGAATTATACCCCACATCTTTAAAATAAAATTTAAAAAGTAAAAAAATAAAAATCTACAAAAAACAGTTTTGGAAACGCCTCCCGTGGACACGGTTGTATCTTATACTCTCACCCCCTTCTCAGTTCCCTTAATGCTTTTCTCTTTCCCTTCCCTCCTTCCCAATTGCCTTTCCCTCCACCTGCCTCCTTGTCTTTTATTACCCACCACTTTCACCTCCTTGGAGTTCTTTTCTTTCCCCTTCCTCCCTTTTTCCTCCACTTTTCATCCTCTCCCTGTCCCTCCCCTTTACTTTTGGTTGGCTCTGGCTGGCTTTTGTTGCCTGCCTTCCTCCCTGTGTTTATTAAAGGCTGAAAAGGGGCCATTTCCGTTATATTAAAACAGTCATTTAGAAAAGACTTAGAAACTTGTATTGAGCTGAGTTAGGCTAAACAAAGAAACCGTTTGAATTTAAAAGTGAACACTTCTCCTTGTCTCACCCCCTCCTTCCCTGTCGTTGGATCTAGTAACTTGCTGGTACTGAAGGGAACACATCCATCTTTATGGAGCTCTCTGATAAGCTGGAGAGATACAAAAAGAATGCCCGTCACTGGAAAAGCCTCTGCGGGACTTAGATAAGAAGTGGGCTTGGGCAACCCCTTCGGATCCCCTTCCACTGTGGGAGCTTCTCTGTCCTCTCAATAAACCGTGCTTTCAAAAAAAAACATAAAAGGAAGTGGGCTCTGCTGAAACTTTCTAAAACCCCCAAATTTATCAGTTCCCTTAGTCTCTACATGACAACTAATTTCTTTCATGTCTTTGTGTTAATGTTATGTATAATGTTTAATCAAGGCTTTTGAACCAGAACTCCCGTTATTTCAGCAAAAAGCTGAAACCAACTAGAAAGTATGCCCCAGATTGTTCAAGGTAATTGTAATTTAGAAGAATGTCAGGACTGATGTAATCTGAGCACCGGTTTGTGACAGTAACTGTTTGGGGTCTAGACACTCAATAGAAAGAAACTGAGTAATGGTCATAAGACATGTAGTCATTATTAATCAATAATAGAAAAATGGTAGGCTGGTCACGATGGTTCACGCCTATAATCCCAGCACTTTGGGAGGCTGAGGTAAGAGGATTGCCTGAGCCCACAGATTCGAGACCAGCTTGGGTAACTTGGCGAGACCTCATCTCTACAATAAATCAAAAAATTAGCCGGGTGTGGTGGTGCATGCCTGTAGTTCCAGCTACTTAGAAGGCTGAGGTGGAAGGATCGCCCAAGCCCAGCAGGTCAAGGCTGCAGTGGCCATGAGCATGCCACTGCACTCCAGCCTGGGTGATAGAGTGAGACTCCAACTCCTAAAAAAAATATAGTAAAAAAGATAAGAAACTATGTTTTATTATACATATTGGATGGAAACTTGTGACTTCTTAGATTAATTTAGGGGAGAACTGGAGTCTTTAAAATAGATCTCTTCTGTTAATGTGATATTATATAAGTTTTATAGTTACAGTATAAGTTTTATAGTTATATAAATTTATAGTATTCTTTCTAATTGTTGTGAAGACATAGATGGTAAAAATATAAATAAAAATAATGAATGATAAACAAATTCAAGATGGGATTTACTTGGGAAGGTGAAGTGCAGATGGCAATGGGGAGGGATATCCAGGGAGTTTCAAAGGTAGTACTAATTTATTTCTGAGGCTGTGTAGCAGGCACATGAATATTTTATTTTATTTTGGTTATTCTAAATAAGTTGTATGTTTTGTGTGCAGATATATCTCACAGTAAATAGCACATGCCTTTTATCGGATTTTTTCCTTTTTTTTTTTTTTTTTTTTTGAGTTGGAGTCTCACTCTGTTGCCCAGACTAGAGTGCAGTGGCATGCTCCCAACACCGCAGCCTCGACCTGCTGGGCTCCGGCGACCCTTCCACCTCAGCCTTCCAAGTAGCTGGAACTACAGGCACGTGCTACCACGCCCGGCTAATTTTTTGATTTGTTGTAGAGATGAGGTCTCGCCAAGTTGCCCAGGCGGGTCTCAAACCCGCGGGCTCAGGCAATCCACTCACCTCAGCCTCCCAAAGCACGGGATTACAGGCTGAGCTACTGAGCCCGGCCCATTTTTAATTGTGGTAAAATTCACACGACTCGGCCTGGTGTCAAGCCTGTAATCCCAGCATTTTGAGAGGCCGAGGCAAGAGTATTGCCTGAGCTCAGGGGTTTGAGTTAGATAGAAATAAAACTACCTCAGCCAACTAACATGCAATTATGTAACCAGGGACTTTCCCATAAGATATCAAGAAAAAAGATAACTATATAGCTAAACCAATCAGTTTTAAATTTTACTCTCCATTTTTCTTGCCACTGGGACACTGAATCTCCTTCAGTCTGGTGTTCCCCAATTTATGAATTGTTTATTAGTCAAATAAACTTATTTTTTTTTTTGAGTTAGAATCTCACTCCGTCACCCAGGTTGGAGTTCAGTGGCACACTCATGGCCACTCCAGTGTCAACCTGCTGGGCTCTGGCGATCCTTCCGCCTCAGCCTTCCAAGTAGCTGGAACTACCACGCCTGGCTAATTTTTGATTTATTGTAGAGACGAGGTCTCACCAAATTGCCTGGGCTGGCTCGAACCTGCAGGCTCAGGCAATCCACTCGTCTCAGTCTCCCAAAGTGCTGGGACTACAGGCTGAACCACTGAGCCCAGCCAAAACTTCAAATGTTATTGTGCCTCCAGTGATTCTTTTCTGGTACTTAATACTACTGAACTGTACAGTTTAAAACGGTTAAGGTAGTAAATTGTATGTTATGTGTATTTTTTTGAGTCAGAGTCTCACTCTGTCACTCAGGCTGAAGTACAGTGGCACGCTGTGCACAGCCACCACAGCCTCGACCTGCTGGGCTCAGGCAATCCTTCCACCTCAGCCTTCCAAGTAGCTGAAGCTACAGGGATGCATCACCATGCCTGGCTAATTTTTTTTGGATTTATTGTAGAGGTGAGGTCTTGGCAAGTTGCCCAGGCTGGTTTTGAACCTGTGGGCTCAGGCAATCCTCTCATCTCAGCCTCCCAAAGTGCTGGGATTATAGGTGTGAGCCATCGCACCTGGCCTATATTTTTATTTCTGAGTGATACTTAAAAATTTTAAAAAGAAACGAAGATAATTCACAGAGGCACCTATTTCATTTGTGTGCCCCTATTTCCCCATGGTTGCTTCCCAGTTAGTAAGGCTTTCACTAAAAAGTTTATAGCAATATATCATGCATCCTCTCCCAACTGTAAAGAAAGAGTGACTACTAATTAGTGTTGGCTAGGCTATATGAACTAGTAGACAAAAGCATGCAGTAATTCAGTACAGTAGAAGTTCAATTTTTACTCACATAACAGTCAAGAGTTGACATTCGTGAGTGGTGGGGTGGTGGTGGTAGTGTGTAGCGTATGTGCATGCGTGTGTGTGTCTGCTCCAGACTGTCATTCAGACTCCCAGGTTGGCTGCGGTTCTGCTATCATCCACACACATCAACCACAACTTCTTTCTAGGTTACTCTGGAGGTTTGCATGCTAGTCAGCTGGAAGAAGAGAGAATGGAGGGGCGTGCATAGGAGTGTTTTATGAGACAGTACTGGAAGCAGTGGCCACTATTTGTACTCATTTTCTTTTGGCTAAAAGTCGGTCATGTGACTAATGTGCAGGGAGGCAGGGAAATGTGTTTAGCTCTATGTCCAGGAAAATTAGGAAGGGGATTTAGTGGAAAGCTAGCAGAGTCTACCACAGTGATATACATGTAGGACAAAATATTTGGGGAATAATGTTCCTATGAATGGAGTTGCATATTCCATTAGTTAAAAGATCTTGTTGATAACTTCTCTGAATAAGATTGATACCAAGATGGTAGCTAGCTGGGCTTGGTGGCTCAGCCTGTAATCCCGCGCCTTTGGGAGGCTTAGGTGAGTGGATTGCCTGAGCCCACGAGTTCGAGACCCGCCTGGGCAGACGAGACCTCATCTCTACAATAAATCAAAAATCAACCAGGCGTGGTAGTGCGCGCCTGTAGTTCCAGCTACTTGGAAGGCTGAGGTGGAAGGATCGCCGGAGCCCAGCAGGTCGAGGCTGCAGTGGCTGGGAGTGGCCACTGCACTCCATTCTGGGCGGCAGAGTGAGACTCCAACTCAAAAATAAAAAAATAAAAAAAGATGATGGCTATTAGAATGATAGTTCTATGGAATTCATAGCTCTGGATTGCACTTTGATAGCAGGAGGAATTAATACTACAATTGTCAAATTATCCTGGCCCTATCTAGTAGAAGTGTTGTGTATTCTCATTGGCAAGGAATACTGTGCCAATGTAACTCACAAACTAGAAAATGTCCATATGTCCGTGAAGAAGCATTGTGCTTGTGCAAACCTGGGAGCTTGGTTCTGTTTACACAGCTTGTAGTCTATAGGGTTTTTTTTTTAATCTTTAGGGAATTAAGGAATAAATTTTTTTTTTTTTTTTGAGTTGGAGTCTCACTCAGTCGCCCAGACTGGAGTGCAGTGGCCGCTCCCGCAGCCTCGTCCTGCTGGGCTCCGGCGATCCTTCCGCCTCCGCCTTCCAAGTAGCCGGAACCACAGGCACGCGCTACCACGCCTGGCTGATTTTTTGATTTATTGTAGAGATGAGGTCTCGACGAGTTGCCCAGGCAGGTCTCGAACCTGCGGGCTCAGGCAATCCACTCACCTCAGCCTCCCAAGGCGCAGGATTACCGGCTGAGCCACCGAGCCCGGCTGGAATGCATTTTTTTTAAAGCCAAAGTCTCACAGTCACCCAGGCTGGAGCATAGTGGCATACTCACAGCCACCGTAGCCTCGACCTGCTGTGCTCAGGTGATCCTTCCACCTCAGCCTTCAATGTAGCTGGAACTACAGGTGTGCATCACTACACCCAGCTAAGGAATAAATAGTTTTCAGTTATTTTAGTGGTTCTGAGAATATTGGCAAGTATGTCATAGAAATGCTTATAAAAGTATAAGCCATAGGAACACATTGAGAACTTTTTTTTTTTTTTTTTTGAGTTGGAGTCTCACTCTGTCACCCAGACTGGAGTGCAGTGGCCACTCCTGGCCACCGCAGCCTCCACTTGCTGGACTCAGGCAATCTTGCCTCAGCCTTCCAAGCAGCTGGAACTACAGGAACGCCGTCACTGCACCTGACTAATTTTCTTTTCTTTGAGTCAGAGTCTCACTCTGTCACCCAGATGAGTGTATTGGTACTCTCACGGCCACCGCAGCCTCTACCTACTGGGCTCAGGTGATCCTTCCACCTCAGTCTTCCAAGTAGGTGGACCCACAGGCATGTGCCACCATGCCCGACAAATTTTTTTGATTTATTGTAGAGATGAGGCTCGCCATGTTGCTCAGGCTGGTCTCGAACCCCTGAGCTTAGACAATCCTCTCGCCTTCACCTCCCAAAGTGCTGGGATTACAGGCTTCAGCCACTTCACCCAGCGATTCATTTTCTAAAAAAAATTTATTTATTGTAGAGATGAGGTCTCGCCAGTTGTCCAGGCTGGTCTCAAACCTGTGGGCTCAGGCAGTCCTCTCACCTCAGCCTCCCAAAGTGCTGGAATTATAGGCGTGAGCCACCGCACCCGGCAAGCTATATCGTAAGTTGCCACAAAGAAGGAAAACCTGTGAGAAAACATTACATGTTTTTTCTTAGTTTGGAATCTTCCGGTGGTAGACCCTGAAACCTGGGAACAAGTGCAAGCCGTTTATCTGGGAAGGGAAGATGGCACTGAAAGCAGTCTGGGGAAGTGTTACAGGGAAGGGAATGCAGCCACTAGGGTGTATTATGTCAGTTACTGCCCTGCACAAGGGAAGTATGAGCCCACACGGAAAACGGTACAGGGCACAGGCCTCAGAACGTTCTCCCCAGGGAGCTGGGGGGGGTGGGCTACTGACGCACCAGTTCCCAAGTGTCTTTGGCTAAGATTGTTCCTGGAGGCTGGGCTCGGTGGCTCAGCCTGTAGTCCCACGCCTTTGGGAGGCCGAGGTGAGTGGATTACCTGAGCCCGTGGGTTCGAGACCCGCCTGGGCAACTTGGCGAGACCTCATCTCTACAATAAATCAAAAATTACCCGGGCGTGGTAGCGCGCCCTGTATTTCCCAGCTATTGGAAGGCTGAGGCGGAAGGATCGCCGGAAGGTCGAGGCTGGGTGTCCGGGAGTGGCCACTGCACTCCAGTCTGGGCCACAGAGTGAGACTCCAACTTGGAAATAAAGAAAAAAAAAAAGATTGTTCCTGGAGGATGTGACTTCTTTGGCATTTTCAGATTGCCATGCATACACAGGCAGCATGACTTTCTGTAGTTCCAGGAAAAAGATCATAAGGCATGGATGAAGAGACTGGCTGTTGGAAACCTACTGACTTACACTGACAGGCCCAAGGCATGTGGGCGAGATACTGATGGCTTCTGTTAGGGTTCACTCCCTGCCCCACTCAGATCCATTGGTGCCTCCTTCAAGTTCACTCCTTCCTGCTACTGCTCCATCAAGTTGATGGCCAACCACACTTTTCTCCTTCTTTTCCTCCTCCTTCCCCTCCCCTTCTCCTCCCCTCTCCTTTTCCTCTTTTCCTCTTCCTTCTCCTCCTCTTCCTCCTGTATATAATACAATTGGAAGATAAGATTAGGGGGACAAACCAAAGTCTCCACTGCTGTAGTGGGGTTTGTTTTGGTTGTAATTTTGCTCTTATCCTATTGCAGATTTCTCTCGTATCTGGTCAGAACTTTTGCTGATCGACGTTGCTTGCTTGGTGGAGTGAACGCATACCTTCCTGTCTGAGGGTTCTGAAGCTCCGGTTTCTTTCACCTCATCACACTGATGTTGCTGCCATTTCAGTTTGCTGTTACTTCTGAACATAAAATCATCAAGAGTTCTAGACATAATCCACCTTGCTCTCCTCACCTAGCAGCAGCCCCATCTCTTGTCAATATAGTAATTTATTTCTTTGCCTGCTGGTCTCCTGGCATGAGGCGCCTGAAGCAACTGTGGGAAACCAAAGCTTCAAGTTAATGGGGCTCTTGTTGTGTCCTCTGGTAGAAGTGTTCCCTCCGTTGGAAACCAGGACCTCTGGATCTGCAGAGCCTGGAGTTGCAGGGCCAGAAATACAAATATCTCAACAGTCAAGGGAGTGATGGTGAAGGGTTGTTACGGTCCGATCAGTCAATTGGTCTGTATCTCTTGTGGCCGATCAAAGAGGGAGAGGCAGAAGCTGGGAGAAAATGGGCGTTTATTCTGAAAACTGGAAATCAGGGTATCGACCAAAAAACCTGTTCCCTGAGTCAAATTTTACTTCAGTATTTATAGCTAAAACAAGCAATGTCTTATCTACTTCAACAATTGATTAACAGTGTCTATGTGTCTCACAACCATACCCAAAGTTTCTTTTTTAAATTTTGAGTTGGAGTCTCACTCTGTCGCCCAGACTGGAGTGCAGTGGCTGCTCCCGGCCACCGCAGCCTCGACCTGCTGGGCTCCGGCGATCCTTCCGCCTCAGCCTTCCGAGTAGCCGGAATTACAGGCATGTGCTACCACGCCCGGCTGATTTTTTTTTTTGATTTATTGTAGAGATGAGGTCTCGCTGCCCAGGCGGGTCTCGAACCGCGGGCTCAGGCAATCCACTCACCTCAGCCTCCCAAAGGCACGGGATTACAGGCTGAGCCACTGAGCCCGGCTGAATCGTGGTAGCGCATGCCTGTAATTCCAGCTACTCGGAAGGCTGAGGTGGAAGGATCGCCGGAGCCCAGCAGGTCGAGGCGCGGTGGCCGGAAGCGGAACCAGTCTGGGCGACAGAGTGAGACTCCAACTCAAAAAAAAAAAAAAAAAAAATTATACTTTAGCCAGGTGCAGTGGCTAAATCCCAGCACTGTGGAGGCAGAGGCGATAGGATTGCCTGAGCCCATGGGTTCGAGACCAGCCTGGGCAACTTGGCGAGACCTCGTCTCTGTAATAAACACATTAAAAAAATTAGCTGATGTGGTGGTGTGTACCTGAAGTTCCAGCTACTTGGAAAGCTGAAACAGAAGGAATCACCTGATCCCAAACAGGTCTAGGCTACAGTGGCCGTGTGTGTGCCACTGCACTCCAGCCTGGGCGACAGAGTGAGACTCTGATTTTTTAAAAAAAATTATATTTTGGTTATTATTTATTTATTTATTTAGAGTCAGAGTCTCACTCTGTCATCCAGGCTGGAGTACAGTGGCACATTCATGGCTACGCAAACTCAACCTGCTGGGCTCAGGTAATCCTGTTTCAGCTTTCCAAGTAGCTGGAACTACAGGCATGTACCACCATGTCCAGCTAATGTTTTATTTTTTTATTTATTGTAGAGATGAGTTCTTGCCATGTTGCCCAGGCTAGTCTCAAACTCATGGGCTCTGGCAATCCTCTTACCTCCGTCTCCCAAAGTGCTAGGATTATAGGTGTGCGCCACAGTGCCCAGCCTATTTTGGTTACTTTATTTTATTTTACTTTTTTTAGTTGGAGTCTCGCTCTTGTCACCCAGGCTGGAGTGCAGTGTCATGCTTACAGCCACCACAGCCTCGACCTGCTGGGCTTAGGTGATCTTTCAGCCTCAGCCTTCCAAGTAGCTGGGACTAAAGGCGGGCTCTACCACGGCTGGCTTATTTATTTATTTTTTGAGTTGGAGTCTCACTCTGCCACCCAGACTGGAGTGCAGTGGCCGCTCCCAGTCACCGCATTATTTTTTTATTTATTGTAGAAACAAGGTCTCATCAAGTTCCCCAGGCTGATCTTGAACCCCCAGGCTCAGGCAATCCTCTCATCGTAGCCTCCTAAAATGCTGGGATTACAGGCTGAGCCACCATGCCTGACCAAATGGACACTTCTTGACCTGTTACAGAGTTGCTTCTCTTTCTACCTCCTGTGTTCCTGGACCTGTATATTTTCCCATCCGAGTATGAAACAGGCCCCGAACTTGCTTAGCTTCCAAGAGCTGATGAGATGAAGTGTGTTTAGGGTAGTATGGCCATAGACTATTTTTTTAAAGATAGGGTCTCGCTATGTTGCCCAGGCTGGTCTCGAACTCCTGGCCTCAAGCAGTCCCCCTGCCTCAGCCTCCCAAAGTGTTGGGATTATAGGCATAAGCCACCACGTCCAGCCTTGGACCTTATATTCTGTTTATTGAGAACTATATTACCACCTAATGGTTGTTGCCTTCAAGCATCTTGAAGGACAGTACCCATTCTTACCAGGTATGATCTCCAAGCTAGTGCATTAGCTTTGCCTTCAAAAGTTAAAAAAATATGGGAATGAAGACTCAGACAGAGGCAGGGAGTGAGCCTGGAGTCTAGTCTAAATTTCTCTTATTACATTCACCTGGGTCTGGGGGCCTTGGCTCATGCCTGTAATCCCAGCACTTGGCAAGGCAGAGGCTAGAGGATTGCCTGAGTCCACAGACCTGGGCAATATGGCAAGAACTCATTTCTGCAATAAATTAAAAAGAAAATTAGCCAGGCATTGTGGTGCGCATCTGTAGTTCCAGCTACTTGGAAGGCTAAGGCGGAAGGGTTGCCTTGAGCCCAGCAGGTAGAGGCTGCAATAGCTGTGAGTGTCTAACTGTACTCCAGCCTGGGTGACAGAGTGAGACTCCAATTAAAAAAAAACAACAAAAAACCCAAACAAACATACATCCACCTGAGCTCATTCAGATTTGAAGGTGGGCCCCTGTCAGGGTGTGGTATTTTCCAGGACTAATCTCTGTAACGGAATTCTGTCCTTCTGGCCTGCACCGGCCATCTCCAAGGGAGATGAGAGGAGACAGAAGAAGCCAAGAGAAACAATGTTCCTGCTGAAATATTCATGTAGGACTGGGCACACTTGTGTGCTAGCTCTCCCCTGCACTCTCTCCATGTACCTATTTTGAGTAGCTTCTCTATACTGGGCTCTGTGAAATGAACATTCCCTGGCACTCTTACCAGGCTTTCTCACCACACTACAGCTTTCAGTCAGAGCCCTGAAGACAGGACAATCGTTGGGTTTGATAGACACTTGATCTTCATTAACGCTACCATTTAATAAGTGGTTTCTGATGCCTGAAGTTGTCCGTGTTAATTTCCTGTTTTGTAGCTTCCAAGAGCTCATGGATATTCTCAGACCAAAGTGCAAACTTCTTGTGTTGACACTCAAGGCCTTTGTGATAAGGATCCTGCCATTCTGATGTTTGCCAGAACTTTTGACTTCATCCTATGCTCCTAAAAATAAAGTGTTGATGTAGTGTCATAAACATGCTGTGGCATATCTCTTCTTTTTTTTTTTTTTTTTTGGATACTGTTACAGCTTCTCCCTATGTTGCTCAGGTTGGTCTTGAACTCCTGGGCTCAAGCGATTCTTTCCTAGGTCTCCCAAAGTGCTGGGATTCCAGGCATGAGCCACTGTGCCTGGCCACCTTCTGCTTAATTTTTACATCAACTTTTTATTGACAGAACATACTAGTATTTTAATATTCAGAATAATTGCCAAGTCTTATTGAATTACCCCATATCCATTTTAATATGTGGTTTATGAGACCCTTGTGTGGAGTGCAGTTCTATTTTACCATTGTAGGTTTAAGAAAATGAAAACAAGCCAGGCTCGGTGGCTCAGCCTGTAATCCCGTGCTTTGGGAGGCTGAGGTGAATGGACTGCCTGAGCCCGCGGGTTTGAGACCCACCTGGGCAACTTGGAGAGACTTCATCTCTACAATAAATAAAAAATTAGCCAGGCATGGTAGTGTGTGCCTGTAGTTCCAGATACTTGGAAGGCTGAGGCGGAAGGATCGCCGGAGCCCAGCAGGTCGAGGCTGCAGTGGCTGGGAGCGGCCACCGCACTCCAGTCTGGGTAACAGAGTGAGACTCCAACTCAAAAAAAAAAAAAAAAAAAAAAAGAAAATGAAAACAAGGAGTAATTTTACACCAGCTTATTCCTCAGGGAGAAAGAATAGGTAAAACTTTTTTTGTGTGTGTGTTGGAGTCTCATTATGTCGCCCAGGCTGGAGTGCAGTGGCATGCTCACAGCCACCGCAGCCTCTACCTGCTGGGCTCAGGGGATCCTTCTGCCTCAGCCTTCCAAGTAGCTGGAACTATAGGCAGGCATCACCATGCCCAGCTGATTTTTGATTTATTGTAGAGATGAGGTCTTGCCAAGTTGCCCAGGCTGGCCTCGAGGCCCTGGGCTCAGGCAGTCCTCTCACTTCGGCCTCCCAAAGTGCTAGGATCATAGGTGTGAGCCACCGTGTCCTGCCAAAACATTTTAATAATTATTGAATAATCCATTTGTGGAATACTGATGAAAACTGAGTATTTCTCCACTCTTAAACTCTGTTACATAAGAATTCACACTAGAAAATCGAAAGCTATTCAGAAATTTGGGTTCAGAAAATCCAAAGTGAATTTCTTTTTTTTTTTGTTGGTTTTTTTTTGAGTTGGAGTCTCACTCTATCACCCAGACTGGAGTGCAGTGGCTGCTCCCGGCCACCGCAGCCTCGACCTGCTGGGCTCCGGCGATCCTTCTGCCTCAGCCTTCCAGGTAGCTGGAATTACAGGCGTGCGCTACCACGCCCGGCTAATTTTTTTGGTTTATTTAGAGATGATGTCTCGTCAAGTTGCCCAGGCGGGTCTCGAACCCTCAGGCTCAGGCAATCCACTCACCTCAGCCTCCCAAAGCGCTAGGATTACAGGCTGAGCCACCGAGCCCGGCTTCAAAGTGAATTTCTACTTCAGCCATCATAGAGATTTTTGAGTTACTACTCATCAAAAAGCAAAGCAACAACAACAAAAATCCCTTCTTATTTTCTCTTGTTTGCCCCTCTCTTGCAGAGATCTGGATGCATCAATTCTCAGAGGGAAAAGTTTTTAGGGATAATGTTATCACAGACAATATTATCAAGAATAATATTATCACAGAGCACAACTTATTTTTTTGGAGGATTCAGCAAAGACTCAGAAGACCTAAATACCTTTGAAAAGGGAAGTTGACGGGCACGGTGGCTCAGGCCTATAATCCCAGCACTTTGGGAGGCCGAGGTAAGAGGATTGCCTGAGCCCATGGGTTCGAGACCAGCCTGGGCAACTTGGGAAGACCTTGTCTCTACAATAAATTAAAAAATTAGCTGGGCATGGTGATGCATGCCTGCAGTTTCAGCTACTTGGAAGGCTGAGGCTGAATGATCTCCTAAGCCCAGCAGGCCAAGGCTGTGGCGTCTGTGAGCATGCCACTGCACTCCAGCTTGGGTGACAGTGTGAGACTCTGACTCAAGAAAAAAAAAGAAAAGAAAAAGAAATGCCCTATTTGCTGGGTGAAGATCAGGAATTTGGACTGAGGAGAATTGAGGAAGATGTTGAGTAGGTCACTGGAGGCACTTCAAAATTTGTTTGCTGAACATTGACTCCTAGACTCTATGTCATATCTTTGTATCTGAAATGTCACTACTGGGCACCATGAGCATGGAGCAATATCTGATATAAAAATAAGTGTGAAATGAACAGAGCTGATAAATATCACTCAAGAAAAAGCAGTCACTGTGTGTTTGTCTAGAAGGGCCACATGTAGAATTGTGTAGGTTATTCAAATAAAATGACCACCAGCCAAGAGGTAAGGAGATATGAAATCTAACCCATTTTTCTGCTCAGTAAGCCTTGGGTCCCAGGACAATTTTCATCCACTTAGAGCAAGAATTGCCTAATTTCCCAAGAAGTGAATTATGGGTCCCATGGTCTATTATCAAGATACAAACATTAGCAAGACAGACGAGGATCGGCTCCACCACCATTCTCAGCCAAGATGGCAGAATGACAGCCCTTTTCCCTCTAGAAGAGCTCTGATCATCTGCTTCTTAGCAAATCTGGAGAACAACTTATCAACTAAAAATAAAATCTTAACCCCTTGCCGACTGAACAAATCCCCTCTTGTCCACGAGGACCCAAGCCCCACCCCTTTTAAAAATGTGGTAGTCTCACTCCATTGCCCAGGCTGGAGTGCGGTGACATGCTCACAGCCACTGCAGCCTCGACCTGCTGGGCTCAGGTGATCCTTCTGCTTCAACCTTCCAAGTAGTTGGAACTACAGGCATGTGCCACCACGCCTGGCTAATTTTTGGATTTTATTGTAGAGATGAGGTCTTGCTATGTCGTCCAGGTTGGTCTCAAACCAGTGGACTCAGGCAATCCTCTCGCCTCCGCCTCACAAAGTGCTGGGATTATAGGCGTGAGCTACTGTGCCCAGCCAAAAAAATCTTTTAAAGTTTGTTAAATTTAAGGAAATGTAGAGATTGTACTTAATGAGCACCCAAGAACTTACAGTTAGAGAAAAGAAATTTCGTTGCAGTATGGAATGAAACCATGAAGAAAGGCCTAAAGAGTATCATTAGCTGTGTGCTGGCACCTTAAGGCATCTGGATGTTAGGTTGGAGGAGCAATAGGGAAGAGGCATACCCAATAGTAAGGTTGGTGTTGAACAAGCTTTGGCAGTGGATATGGTGAGAGAGGATGAGAATACCAAAGCTGATGCCCAAGATAAGTCCTTGTGGGCAAAAAGTCTATTTTGTTGGACTGTCTTAAATCCACCTTGGTTCATTCTTAGTAATATCTTGTTTCCCTTAAGTGTGCCAACTTAAAAAGAATTACAATTTCTATAAATTTAGAAACGGAGACTTTATTTTATTTTATTTTTTGAGTTGGAGTCTCTGTCACCCAGGCTGGAGGGCAGTGGCACACTCCTGGCCACTGCAGCCTCGACCTGCTGGGCTTCGGCGATCCTTCCGCCTCAGCCTTCCAAGTAGCTGGAACTATAGGCACGTGCCACCATGCCCGGCTAATTTTTTTTTTTTAATTTATTGTAGAGATGAGGTCTTGCCAAGTTGCCCAGGCTGGTCTCGAACCTGCGGGCTCAGTCAATCCTCTCATCTCAGTCTCCTAAAGTGCTGGGATTATAGGCATGAGCCACTGTGCCTGGCCCGAGACTTTATTTCTTATAAGGGATTGTGGTCGGCAAGGTGGCCCATTCACAAGATGGGAAGTGTGCCTTTGGGGTCAGAGACAGGCACTTTGAAGGAGGAGGTTAGGGTTAAGATTTACGCTGAACAGTTTGGCTAAACATATGTATTCAACAGGTTACAGGAAGAGGCATGAATGTTCATTAAGGTAGTCCTGACATGTATGTATTGAACAAATATGCAAGTAACATATGACCCATGTTCACTTTGGATGGAGACTAATATTTAAATGTATTACAATTAGGCCTTATATGTCAAAGGGTCTTTTCAGGACAAGAAAACACTTATGTGTGCAGCCCCTGTAAACCGACCAGAGACAGTTCATGATTGGTGTTCTTATCAGAAGAAAGTTGTTGAAATCAGTCTCTGACTGGGTGCGGTGGCTCAGCCTGTAATCTCAGCACTTTGGGAGGCCAAGGCGAGAGGATTGCCTGAGCCTGGGGGTTCGAGACCAGCCTGGGCAACTTAATGAGACATTGTCTTTACAATAAATCAAAAAATAAGCTGGGCATGGTAGCACATGCCCATGGTTCTAGCTACTTGGAAAGCTGAGGCAGAAGGATCACTTGAGCCTAGCAGGTCGAGGCTGTGGTGGCTGTGAGCATGCCACTGCACTCTAGCCTGGGCAATAAAGTAAGACTCCGACTCAAAAAAAAAAAAAAACAAGGGAAGAAATCAGTCTCTTGTTCAATTAAAACTGTAGTTTAAAGAAGAATAAAATCATGGCCTTTGTAGCAACATGGGTGCACCTGGAGACCATCATAACAAGTGAACTCCCACAGGAACAAAATGCTGAATACCACATGTTCTCACTGATAAGTGGGCCTTGATCTCTGGTCATTTGAGCACAAGAGTGGGATCAGTAGATGCTGGGCATTGCTAGGAGAGGGAGAGAGGGAGTTGGAAGGGAGAGGAAGAGAGAGGGAGGGAGGAGGGAGGAAGGATGGGGGGCATGTGGCAACACACTGGGTACTAGTGGGAGACAGTGTCCGCTAGAAGCCCAGACTTCACCTGCGAGCAGCTTACTTATGTAGTAAATCCTCACTTGTGCCCTACAACTCCAAAATAATTCAAAAAAATTTTTAACGCTGTAATTATGGCTGGTGGGACAGGGGGCCAGTTAGTCAGTGTCTGATGGAGCTGCAACTTGTTCTAATATTGCTTATCTTGAGGCCAGTGCTTGTTTAGCTGTTTGAGAAAAGAAATACCTCATGGTAGTTAGAACACAGTTTATTCTCTTTTTTTTTGAGTTGGAGTCTCACTCCATCCCCCAGACTGGAGGGCATGGTACGCTCACAGCCACCCCAGTGTCGACCTGCTGGGCTCCGGCGATCCTTCAGCTTCAGCCTTCCAAGTAGCTGGAACTACAGGTGTGCGCCACCATGCCTGGCTAGTTTTTTGATTTATTATAGAGATGAGGTCCCAGGCTGGTCTCGAACCTGTGGGCTCAGGCAATCCTCTCACCTTGGCCTCCCAAAGTGCTGGGATTATAGGCGTGAGCCACTGCACTCGGCCTGTTTATTCTTTAAATGTAGGAACACATGACTTAATCCTTGTTCACCATGACCCTAGGTCCTAGGTTTATAATTTGACATCTTATTGCCACAAAGAGTCTGTTCTGTCAGTTGTATGGTCTCTATTTTAACACTTACGCTGGTCAGTTCGTGTGTCTACACTGCAAAAAAAGAGGGGACCTCCTTCTGTCATGGCTGAGGACAAAATTTTAAAAGACTTTTTGGGTCCTCATGGACAAGAGGGGGTTTATTCAATGGGTGTCGGGGGGTAAGATTTTATTTTTAGTTGACAAGTGGTTCTCCAAACTTGCTAAGAAGCAGATGATCAGAGCCTTCTAGAGGGAAAAGGGCTGTCAGTCTGCCATCTTGGTGGGAACACAAAGAGGTTGAGAATGGTGGTGGAGCCCATTGCTGCAGAGAAACATTCCCAGAGAAGATGATAAACAGCTGCCTGGCTGGTTTTCAGCAATGCTTAAATAGGCATTTTTGGGGGGCGGGGGTTGGGGTCTCACTCTGTTGCCCAGGTTGGAGTGTGGTGGCATGACCGTTGTTCACTGCAGCCTCAACCTCTTGGGCTCTGGTGATCCTTCTGCCTCAGCCTCCTGAGTAGCTGGGACTACAGGCACATGTCACTACACCCGGTTAATATTTTGATTTTTTTGTAGCGGCGAGGTCTCGCTATATTGCCCAGGATAGTCTCAAACTCCCAGGCTCAAGCAATTTCCCCCTCAGCCTCCCAAAGTGCTGGGATTACGGGCATGAGCCACTGCGCCCAGCCAAAACATTCATGTTAATTGCATTTTCCCCTGTGTTTGTTTCAGCATCATGTGCTTGGTGTGTATAGGGCAGGTAACCTGTCCCTTTGGCGCACATATTGAAAGAAACTGCACCTGAGGATTTATATTCAGTTCACCTCATAAGCACTAGACCCTGATTAGCTGATAAGATGCTGGACTTCACTCCTGTTACTCTGATTGTATTGTATTTTGGAGTTCTTTAGGTGGGTTGGTGTTTTTGGTATGTGGGAAGTGTATAAATCACTGAGGCCTGAGGATGAAACAGAAATTATAATTTCTAAGGATGGCTTCTCCATGAAGCACAAGTCAAAATAACCACACCTCATGTAGTCTCCTCCCTATGATTTGGGCTGTGTGAAAAACAATATAGAAGCCGGGCTCGGTGGCTCAGCCTGTAATCCCACGCCTTTGGGTGGCTCAGGTGAGTGGATTGCCTGAACCCGTGGTTTTGAGACCCGCCTGGGCAGCGAGACCTCATTTCTACAATAAATC
The DNA here is from genome assembly GCA_027257055.1 of Cephalopachus bancanus. NCBI lineage: Eukaryota > Metazoa > Chordata > Mammalia > Primates > Tarsiidae > Cephalopachus > Cephalopachus bancanus. The sequence continues at coordinate 85,472 of JAPVLO010000866.1, forward strand.
AAAAAAATTAGCCGGGAGTGGTAGTGCGCGCCTGTAATTCCAGCTACTCGGAAGGCTGAGGCAGAAGGATCGCCGGAGCCCAGCAGGTCGAGGCTGCAGTGGCTGGGAGCGGCCACTGCACTCCAGTCTGCGCGACTGATTGAGACTCCAACTCAAAAAAAAAAAACAAAAAAAAAACCCAAAACCAAAAAAATAATATAGATGTGACACTGTGTGACTTTCTTTTTTTTTTTTTTTTTGAATTGGACGCTGGAGTTCAATGGCATGGTCATGGCCACTGCAGCCTCAACCTGCTGGGCTCAGGCAATCCTTCCACCTCAGTCTTCCAAGTACCTGGAACTACAGGTGTGCGCCACCACACCCAGCTAATTTTTTGATTTATTGTAGAGACGAGGTCTCGCCAGTTTGCCCAGGCTGGTCTCAAACACCCAGGCTCAGGCTATCCTCTGGTCTTTGCCTCCTAAAGTGCTGGGTTGCAGGCATGAACCACTGTGCCCAGTTGACACTATGTGACTTTCAAAGCTAAGTCCTCTGACGCTTTGCACCTTCTGCTTGAGCCTTTCGAAGACTCTTCCTGGTGAAAGCCAGTTACCATTCATTAAGTCCAACAACTGTGAGACCTCCATGATTTGAGGAAGTTCAAGACACTCATGGAGAGGTTATGTGGAGAAGGAGTAACCAGTCAGTCCCCTGGTATCAGCTATTCCAAGTAACGAGTCAGACACAGTAAAGCATGGTTGGGAAATCTAGCCCTTACGTCCTTCAAAAAATGTCACCCCCCCCAACCTGATGGATGCCACATGAATCCAGTAAATCTGAAAAACTGGGAGCAATAATAATACATTATCATTTTAAACCAGTATGTGTTGGGGAGGTTTGTTATGCTGCAATGCCTCATTGGAACAACAGCAAACCAGAGCCTGGTCATTGCATCTGTGCATATAAATTGTGCCTATTCCAATCATAAACTGCATATTCTCTAATCTAAAATCATGACACTTCATTTCCAAACATTAGCTCCCATTTCTGCCCATGTAAATTGGAAAAATCTTGCAATTTTTTGGAAACTAATAAAAGGGGGATTCTGTGAGGGCAATCATTGAGCTTCTGTGGTTTTCTAACTATTGCTTGGGTTGAATTTTTTTTTTTTTTGAGTTGGAGTTGGAGTCTCACTCTGTTGCCCAGGCTGGAGTGCAGTGGCACGCTCCCTGCCAGCCGCCACCGCAGCCTCGACCTGCTGGGCTCAGGTGATCCCTCCACCTCAGCCTTCCAAGTAGCTGGAACTATGGGTGCACGCCACCACACATGGCTAATTTTTTAATTTATTGTAGAGATGAGGTCTCACCAAGCTGCCTAGGCTTGTCTTGAACCCCTGGACTCAGGCAATCCTCTTACCTCTGCCTCCCAAAATGCTGCGATTACAGGTGTGAGCCACCATGTCCAGTTGTATTTACTTATTTATTTTTGAGTCAAGCCAGGCTCGGTGGCTCAGCCTGTAATCCCGCACCTTTGGGAGGCTGAGGTGAGTGGATTACCTAATCTCTACAATAAATAAAAAAAATAGCCGGGCGTGGTAGTGTGCGCTTGTAGTTCCAGCTACTTGGAAGGCTGAGGCGGAAGGATCGCCGGAGCCCAGCAGGTTGAGGCTGCGGTGGCTGGGAGCGGCCACTGCACTCCAGTCTGGGTGACAGAGTGAGGCTCCAACTCAAAAAAAAAAAAAAAAAAATAATAATAATATAATATATATATATATATATATAATATATATTTTTTGGGGGGTTAGTGTCTCACTTTGTTGCCCAGGCTGGAGTGCAGTAGCACGATTACAGCTTATGGCAGCCTTGACTTCCTGGATTCAGGTGATCTTCCTACCTCAGCCTCCTGAGTAGCTGGGACTACAGGCGTGCACCATCATGCCTGGCAATTTTTTTTGTGTGTAGAGAAGAGGTCTTCTTACATTGCTTAAGCTGTTCTCAAATTTCTGGGCTCAAACAATCTTTCAATCTCCCAAAATTCTAGGATTACAGGTGTGAGCTACCGTACCTGGCCAAGTTGAAAATTTCAAGTGTAACTTTGTCATCTTTTTCCTCAATTCCCCCAGTGCACTCTGCACAAAGACAGCCACAGTGCTGGTACACTATAAACATCCTTCAAATGACTTCAAGAATTAAGAAATTTCATCTGATTTTCCTCAGCTTACAATGTTTCTCTCCAAAGTCGCCAATCATAGTTTTGTGGCTGTAAACAGATACCTAACATTTCAGTTCAGCTATCTGAAATGGGTAAGGATTTTGGTTCTGAGCGTCTGATATAAAGTATGTACTATAAAGGATGTTGTTACTGATGTCTTCTCAAACATTTTCTTTTTTATTTTTTGAGTTGGAGTCTCACTCTGTCGCCCAGGCTGGAGTGCAGTGGCACGCTCCCGGCCACCGCACCCTCGACCTGCTTGGCTCTGGTGATCCTTCTGCCTCAGCCTTCCAAGTAGCTGGAATTACAGGTGCATACTACCATGCCTGGCTAATTTTTGATTTATTGTAGAGATGAGGTCTCGCCAAGTTGTCCGGGTAGGTCTCGAACCTTCGGGCTCAGGCAGTCCACTTGCCTTGGCCTCCCGAAGTGCTGGGATTACAGGATAAGCCACCGAGCCCGGCCCTTCTCAGACATTTTCAGTGAACTTATCACTCATTCCTTGTGTTACAGAAAGGTTTATCCTCTTTCAATTCTTGAAATACCCCTCTTGGTCATGACCATTTCCTCCTTTTCCCCTAAAAGCAAGAACCAAATCCTGTGACATTTGGTGAAGTTTTAATGATCAAAGGTAGGGGAAAGGGCGAGAAGGAGTCATTCTGTTAGCAGGGTCTGCGAATGCCACAATCACGTAGAAAGAGGGACTCAAACAATGAGGAGTCTGACCAACTCCCTCTCTAGAAGACATCCACTGAGCTCAGGGAGACATCTCTCCACACTTGCAACATCTTCACGGACCCTAGTGGCACTCGATGAGCAAAGCTGTCACTATGGTGGCCATTTATCACGATCTACAAGAGAAAAAATGTGTCAGAAATACAGCACGCCACCAGACAAGCTTTCAGCCTTCTCATCACTCTGCCCTAGTCCTTACGCCATCCACCCAGATGTCTCCTAATCAGACTTCATAATCCAGTAGACTCGCTTCTTTTGACAGACTTCTGGTCGTGACTAGTTCAGACAGTTGCTTGCTTATTTTCTCTCATTCCTCTGGTGAGGTTCCAGCACTCTATGTGGCCTGTTGGCTTGGCCTCCCCTCTAGCCTGGAAGGTCCCCATGACCAGGGACTGTATCTCATGAACTTGAGTCCCTTTATCTTGCATGGGGCTTGCCACAGGGTTAGTGCTCGATATATGACCATTGAATGTATAAATTTCTTTTCCACAAAACTTGACTGTCATTACTGCTGGTCCCATTTCTCTTTTGAGTAGCCCAGATCTGCTGGTGGTGGCAGATTCATATTCTTACAGAGCTGGGATAGTACAGATGTTGGGGGGATAAAAAGGATGTTATTTCTAACAGCTTATAAGCAGAGGAAAGGATGTCTCACAAAATCTTAATACAATGTAACTCATTTGAAGAGATCAGAGAGTTTGAATCTATTCTTGCTGATGCTATGGAAAAAGTCACTTTGGCCGGGCGTGGTGGCTCATCCTGTAATCCCAGCACTTTGGAAGGCTGAGGCAAGAGGATTGCCTGAGCCCGTGAGTTAGAGACCTTGTCTCTACAATAAATCACAAAAAACTAGCCAGGCATGGTGGTATGTGTCTGTAGTTCCAGCTACTTGGAAGGCTAAGGTGAAAGGATTGCCTAAGCCCAGCAGGTTAAGGCTGCAGTGGCCATGAGCGTGCCATTGCACTCCAGCCTGGGTGACAAGAGCGGGACTCCAACTTAAAAAAAAAAAGTCACTTTATAGGCATTAATTTGTCAAATGGAAAATGCACACACTTTTGAACCATTGCTCCATTTCTTTGAAATTATCTTCTAATATAGGTATTGAGAGGTTGAAAATTTTAAAAAGTAATTTATAGAAACCTTGACACAGCATCATTAGTGAGAGCAAAATATTGGAAACAGCCTATATGCCCAACAAAAGATTAAGCTCAATGATTTTTGGTAATCCTTCTGTTGGAATAAAAAGTAAAGCAGTGGCTGGGCTCGGTGACTTAACCTATAATCCCAGAACTTTGGGAGGCTGAGGCGAGTGGATTGCCTGAGCCTGCAGGTTCGAGACTAACCTGGGCAACTTGGTGAGACCTCATCTCTACAATAAATTAAAAAAAAAATTAGCCAGGTGTGGTAGTGTGTGCCTATAGTTCCAGCTACTTGGAAGGCTGAGGCGGAAGGATTGCCAGAGCCCAGCTGGGGTGGCTGTGAGTGTGCCACTGCACTCCATCCTGGGCGATGGAGTGAGATGATTTCTCTAAGATATATTCTTTGACGACAAATAAACTCTAGTTTCCAAGGAATAATGTATACAGAAACTTATACCACAATTTATTTAAAAATAAATAAAAGCACACATACACATACACAATTCATAGGCATAAATTATTCTGGAAAGAGAGTAGAGAAGCTAGTAATAGTTGTCATTTTGGAAAGGAAGATTAGGGTTCAGAAGTGAGAGGAAGACTTCATTCTGAATGAATTAAAACAATGTAATTCCTATGCATATTTTAGTCATTTAGCTACACGAAAAGATAAAGAACAGAGTAAGCAGAAATGATAGCTATGGGTGAAGACGGAGGAAGTTCTCCACCCTGGGGGAAATGGCATGTGAGCCGACCTTGACCCTGGTCAGAGTTGGGAAAAGAGCCGAGAATGCCAGTATTAGCAGAGGGCGCTCTGTGATTAACAGAATTGAGCAAGAATCGGGAAGGTGGTTCCCCCAGGGACTTGGGGCCAGCCCACGGGGAGTGCACAGAGGATGTTCCCAGGGGCACCCACCTGATACTGGTTCTGCAGAACCAAGATACGCAGCTCAAATGGTTTGCCATCCTGAAAGGGCATATAGTGGGCTGACACCTCACACTTCCAGCTCCCATCCTCACGGCTGTTCATGATTATGTAATGGCCGAAGTAGACGCGCAAGTGGAAGGCGATGTCTGACTTCTCAGTCGTTCCAGTGTGGAAGTCCACCTGCAGTTGTGGGTCCTTGCTGAAGGACAAAACACACAGCATGTTGGGCAGGCCCCTCCCCTGTGATGGCACAGACACTTGACACACACACACAGATCCTTTCCCGAGGGTGGACGGAAGGCCTTCCCGGTGACACTGTAGTCCTCGTCCCTGTGGGACTGGTTCAGCACATTCCGCTAAGGGCAGTGAGATGCTGTGTCCCTTAGCCCAAGATTGAAATTGAGCTGCAGTCCCTAGTCTGGGCCTATGTGTCGTCCATTTCCTGAAAATTCTATGCCCCTTGATAAAGACCCTTAGTCACAACTGCCCCAAGTGACTTCTTTCCCCAGACCCCAAGAGATGCCCTCAGTTGCAACTGCAGGTTTAACGCCCAGTGCTGTTGGGTCTCCAGGACCCACACCTGCATTGTGCCAACATTATGGGACTTTTTTTTTTTTTTTGAGTTGGAGTCTCACTCTGTCGCCCAGACCGGAGTGCAGTGGCCGCTCCCGGCCACCGCAGCCTCGACCTGCTGGGCTCCGGCGATCCTTCCGCCTCAGCCTTCCAAGTAGCCGGAATTACAGGCATGCGCTACCACGCCCGGCTGATTTTTTGATTTATTGTAGAGATGAGGTCTCGCCAAGTTGCCCAGGCGGGTCTCGAACAATTGCCCGCGGGCTCAGGCAATCCACTCACCTCAGCCTCCCAAAGGCGCTGGATTACAGGCTGAGCCACCGAGCCCGGCTGGGACATTTTAACAAGGTGACCCCCTGCACTAATATTCTCCCTTCTCCTCCACCCCCTACACATGGACCATAGAACTCACATGAAAGGGAGGAGAGTTTTCCCTCTGATGGTCACAGAAGAGCCGATAGACAAGGACACATGCTGTGTGTATGGCACCTGCAGTGGAGGTTGAGAGTGGATGAGAAGGGTGAGGCCAGGTGTGCGCTCTCCCTCCTGCAACAGTTTCCAGTGGTCCCTCAGGTTAGAGACAAAGGACAAACTCTGAGGACCCCTTTCTCCCCCCCACACCACATTCAGGTCCCTGTGTTCCTGAAGAGATGGCGGGGCCCTTGTTAAAAGCAAGAGCCAGGTTGCCTGGACTCACGTCTTTTTTTGAGTTGGAGTTTCACTCTGTCTCCCAGACCGGAGTGCAATGGCCGCTCCCGGCCACCGCAGCCTCGACCTGCTGGGCTCCGGCGATCCTTCTGCCTCAGCCTTCCAAGTAGCTGGAACTACAGGCACGCACTACCATGCCCGGCTAATTTTTTGATTTATTGTAGAGATGAGGTCTTGCCAAGTTGCCCAGGAGGGTCTTGAACCCGCGGGCTCAGGCAATCCACTCACCTCGGCCTCCCAAAGCGTGGGATTACAGGCTAAGCCACTCAACCTGGCCTGGACTCAAATCTTGATTCTGCCTTTTACTAGCAGTGAGAGCTTAGATCCCTTATTTGAACCCTCCCTGCCTCAGTTTCCCCAGTACAAGGAGGATTATCAGTACAAGGAGGATTAACGCCCCTACTTTGTGGGGTCGTTCTCAATAATAGATGAGTCAGTATTTGTAAAGCCTTTAGCCTCATCAGTGGCATGTCTCTACAGGATCTAAACAGGGGTTACCTACCAGGAAGGGGAGGGACCTTCTGGAATACTTCCCTCTGGCTATTTTCTACTCTCTGAAACTGTGAAAACAAGACTTGAAGACGTAAAAATACAAAAATTCTCTCCAGTGAAAACAACACTTGTTTCAAGAGGGACGAAATACTAAAAGAAAAGTAAACCTTTGTGTAGAATGAAGAGACATCAAAATGATCAAGGGCTGGCCAGGTGTGGTGGCTCACACCTGCAATCCCAGTACTTTGGAAGGCTAAGGTGGGAGGATTGCTTGAGCCCGGGAGTTCAAGATCAGCCTGGGCAACATAGTGAGACACTATCTCTACAAAAAAAAAAAAAAAAAAAAAGTAGCTGGACGCAGTGACTCAAGCCTGTAATCCCAGCGTTTTGGGAGTCTGAGATGAGAGGATTGCCTGAGCCCAGGGGTTCAAGACCAATCTGGGTAACTTGGTGAGACCTCGTCTCTACAATAAATAAAAAAATTAGCCAGGCGTGGTAGCACACACCTGTAGTTTCAGCTACTTGAAAGGTTGAGGCAGAAGGATCGATACTGCGGTGGCCATGAGCGTGCCACTGCACTCCAGGAGGGGTGAAAAAGTGAGACTCCAACTCACAAAACAGAAAAATAAAAAAATTAGCTGGTATGGTGGCATACACCCAGCTACGTGGGAGGTTGAGGCAGGACAATCACTTGAGCCCAGGAGTTTGAGGCTGTAGGGAGCCATGATCATGCCCCTGCACTCCAGCCTGGGTGACAGAGCAAGGTGTTGTCTCTTAAAAAAAAAATCGTAAGCTCTGAACTGAGGCTAACCTTGCTCTTTTCTGTCTTGGGTGGTTCATTTCTCTGAAATCAAGTATCCCAATGGGCTTTCCCAACAGGATCTGCTTACCCTCCTTTCATACAAAGGGAAAAGACAGGCTGGGGAGGCGTGAGCTGGTGATCACTGTGTGCAGACCCCACTGGAAGATCCTGCACTCCCACAGTCTGTGCTCCTCTTTTCCGACTCTTCTTGAGAAGAGGCAACCAAGGGCTCGTTCATTCTGCTCTCAGGAATGCTCAGAAATGAGCTCTGGGTAACTCAGGTCCCCAAGCCTCTCACCAGTTCTGCCAACAGGACCCACATTGACACACATGGAAAGATCCACAGCTGCTTAATCAGAGACTCTCCTAGCAGGGAAGAACTTTCACAGACACAGAAAGCCACATGCATGCCCAGCCACAGAACATCACACACACACACACACAGTCACACAGAGACATGCAATTCAAAGGGTCACACACCTCCTCACACTCCTGCCTACTATGACATGCACAGTGGCTCAGGCACTGCCCTGCTGTACTGACTCACACACTCACAGTCATGAAGACAAAGCACAGTCACCCCTTATGCTCACTCACACATTTGCCCATCCTGGTTGGCCATCTGCCACCCACCTAAAGTCACATCATCTCAGTAGAAGTCACTCTCGGTCAGACACCATCGAATGCTGACATGGGATTACACCGGTTCAAGGTCCCCACACTACACGAGGATCTCAGATACCATGTCCCCATGGTCTTCTACACACCCAAAACTCTCAGTAAAATGTTCAAAATAGAAACGCTTATATTTTTCATCTCATAAAATCACTGCCCTTTTCTTTTCTTCATGTGTCTTGGGAATATTGAAGTCTGTGCCTTTTCAACTCACCTGTAGTCCTGACATGGTTGTCTTCCTCTGGGAGGCTCTTCTGAATTGTGTCCAATCTTCTGTGTGAATCTCTTGAAGTCCCAGTATTTAAATCCTTTCTTGCAGCCCTGCCCTCTGCCTCAATTTCCTGTTTCCAAGCTCCTCCCATCAGTTTCCCCACAGGGGGCTAAGGGTGGGTGCCAGAAACAGACTCAGTCACATGACTGTTGTGTAAGCCTGTGCCTGTAACACTGACAAGAAGGTAGTGAGGGAGGTAGGAGGAGGTGGAAGGAGTAGCCAGAGAATTGTCCAAATAGGGGTGGTGGAGTGAGGGGTGAGTGGTTCTAAATTCCAGCTGCCACACCCCTCGCAGGGCCTTGTCCCCACAGTACAGAAATCTACCAGGAATGTGTACCTTTTTCCAACTTGCACAATGGCAAAAAGTTGTGGTTTGGGGATAAGGACTTTGGCCCTAGAAGGAAATCCTCTTTTTCCTCCAGAAGTCTGGGAGAGCACAGAAATTGATCCCCAGCAGGACCTGGAGAGAGAGGTAGAGAGAAAGTCCTTGTATCATTTCGACTCCACCCCAGACCTCTTGGCTCTGCCTGGTGAGGGTGGCTCACATGCTGTTTCTCATATACCTAGGCCCTGGCCACACTCTCCCTTCTGTCTAGTTGTCCATGCACATAAAAATCTCAAAGACCCTGCCTCTCCTGCAGACTCTGGGAGAAAGGGGAGATCCTTAAAGTTCTAGTCCCTGATCTGTGAGCTCCTCAGTCCCAGACCTATCTACAGGTGACAGGACTTCAGCCATAACGCAATCTTCACCTGGGGCAGAGGACTCAGAACACCTCCTCAAGTTCTCCTTTTGGTATGAGAGAGAACAACATGAACACCTATATTAGGAATTTTAAAGTAGAAATGTAGCCAGGCGTGGCGGCTCATGTCTGTAATCCCAGCGCTTTGGGAGGCGGAGGCAAGAGGATTGCCTGAGCCCAGGGGTTCCAGACCAAGCCTGGGCAACATGGGTGAGTGTGCCACTGCACTCCAGCCTGGGCGACAGAGTGAGAATCCCACTAAAAAAAAAAAATGTATTAGAATCATCCCTCCTTCCCTTCCTCTCTCTTTTCTCTTCAGTGTTATTAACTGTGAATTTAAACTATTTATAGAAAATTGATCCAACTTACTAAACAATGTCTATTAGGATGACTAACCATGACACTAGCACTCATGGAACCACCACCAAATTCAAGGCCTGAGGCATTGCTAACACCCATTCGTTCCTGCAAGTTCCTTCCCCACCGCTTGACCTTCCTGCCTCCACAGGCTACTGTTCTCCTGCCTTTCTTCTTTGCTTTCCTTTTAGTTTTGCCATTTTGTTGAATTTTGCTTGTAGATACTTTATCTCAAAAGCCTTCTTTTGGGTCATGCATCTTTTGCTCACAATCTGTTTTTTTTTTTTTTTACCCCTGAATTGGAGTCTCATTCCGCTACCCAGGCTGGAGTGCAGTGGCACACTCATGGCCACCGCAGCATTGACCTGCTGGGCTCAGGCGATCCTTCTGCCTCAGCCTTTCAAGTAGCTGCAACTATAGGCACACGCCCCCATGCCCGGCTGTTTTTGATTTACTGTAGAGATGAGGTTTTGCCAAATTGCCCAGGCTGGTCTCAAACCCGTGGGCTCAGGCAGTGCTCTCTCCTCAGCCTCCCAAAGTACTGGGATTATAGGCATGAGCCACTGTGTCTGGTCGATATTTCTGTTTTTTTCTGACTTGTCCATATTGTTATGTGTAGCTGTATTTCCTCTATTTTCACTGCTCTATACTCTTGCGTTTTATAAATATGCCAACACATTCTTACCAGTTTTACTCTTGATGGATACTGGTTGGTTTCCAGCTCGAGACTTCTGCAAACATTGCTTTCTAAACTTGTCGCAGTCTCCTCTTGGTTGTCTTGCTCTTTTTTTTTTGAGTTGGAGTCTCACTCTGTCACCCAGACTGGAGTGCAGTGGCATGGTCACTGCTACCACAGCCTCGACCTGCTGGGCTCAGGCAATCCTTCCACCTCAGTCTCCCAAGTAGCTGGGATTACAGGCATGTGCTACCACACCTGGCTAAATTTTGGATTTATTGTGGAGAGGAGGTCTTGCCAAGTTGCCCAGGCTGATCTTGAACCCCTGTACTCAGGCAATCCTCTCACCTTGGCCGCCCAAAATGCTGGGATTACAGGCTTGAGCCACTGTGCCTGGCCATCTTTTTTTTTTTTTTTTTCCAGGGAAAATTCCCAGAAAGACCATGGACTCCCGGAAATGTAAAGCAAATGTCTTCCTTTTTGATTGGTGAATAGAATTAGTTGTGCACAAGGGACAGAGAGAGTTACTGGGAAGGCAGGGATCAAGATTCTTTGAAGACTGAAGTCTTCGAGCACGTCTGATGGAATGGGTTGGCTCAGAATTCTCCCAAAAGGGGAGACTCCAGAGAGGAAAGTTACATAAGGAGTGCAGTGGCACACTCATGGCCACCCCAGCCTCGGCCTGCTGGGCTCTGGCTATCCTTTCACCTTAGCCTTCCAAATACCTGTAAATACGGGTGTGCACCACCATGGCTGGTAAATTTTAAGAATTTATTGTAGAGGTGAAGACCATGCTGGTCTTGAACTCCAGGGCTCAGGGAATCCTCTTGCCTTGGTTCTCAAAGTGCTGGGATTACAGGTGTGAGCCACCACGCCTGGCAGCTATTTTTGAAATATAAAACACACTGTTGTTCACACAATCACCCCACTCTGCTGTCAGACATTAGGATATTATTTCTTCTAGCGATCCAATGTATGTTTGGATACATTGTCTCATTCCCCCCAACCACACAACCTTTCCCGCCTCTGGGAACTATCATTTACACTTTACATCTCTGAGATCATTTAACTCCCACATATGAGTGAGAACAAGCGATATTTGTCTTCGGTTCCTGGCTTATTTTACTGAACATAATGACTGCCGTTTCCTTCCAGGTTGCTGCAAATGACAGAATTTTGCTCTTTTTTTTGTGGCTGAAGAATACTTTGTTGTTCATTTTTTCACATTTTCTTTATCCATTTATCCACTGATAGGCACTTAAGTTGATTCCATATTTTTTCCATTGAGTAGTGCTGAAGTAAGCAATGAGATGGAGGTATCTCCTTGATACACTGATTTCCTTTCTTCTGGATAAATACAGTGGTGGGGTTGGTGAATTGTATGAGAGTTCTATTTTTAGTTTTTTTGAGAAATCACACTGTTTTCCATAATGGCTGCATTAATTTACAATTCCACCAACAGTGTACGCCTTTCCTGTAACTTGTTCCTGAAAAACGAAGTGGATAGCATTTCTCAGAAATCAGCAGTGAATAAGGAAGCCTACCATGTCCAGATAATTGTTTTTTTTTTTGGAATCTATTTATGGCTTTATAGCTAAGAGTGAAAATGAAACAGAAACAGCTAGGTTTAAAGTACAGCCAGTATAATAAGCAACTAAAGTACTGGAGAGCAGCTGCCAGTGGTTCCCTGGAACTATTCCAAGGTTACTTATCCAATTCCAGAATGCTTAATTGGAATAGACATACCCAGCAACTTGCAGAATCCCACGTGGGTTCTCTGACCCGGGAAATGAGAGCTATGATGGTAAGAAAAGCCAGTGCAAGCCATTAGAACTGCCTCTACCCAGGAAAATAGTAAACCTAAAGCATTTGCTACTTTGGACATGGTGATCAGATGTGTGTGACAGTGTAGGAAATAAATGCCCCCCAATCCAGGAGATTTCCAACTCTGTGATTTTCTAGGGCTCCGGTGGCTGGGGTATGTTAAGATCTCCCTTCTCAAGTGAAGGACAAGTTGACACATCTGACTCCTCCCACCAGCAAAGAGACATGTGCCTAGTAAGCCTCTTTAGATTTTGGAGACAACATATACCTGATTTGGGAATGATTTTCTGGCCTATTTACCCAGTAACTGAAAGGGCTTTAAGTCTTGTGTGGGGACCAGGACAAGAGAAGGCTCTGCACCAGACCCAGGCAGCCATGCAAGTTTCTCTGGTCATGAGTTCAGAAGATGCAAAGGTGTTTTAGGTGTCCATAACAAACAGAAATGCCCTTTGAAATAGGTGGTGGGCTTCTATAGGTGTGTCAGAGCACAAACCCTTAAGATTTTGGAGCAGAGCCCTGCCATCCTTTCAGAATAACTACTCTACCTTTGAGAAAACCCTTTGGCTCAAACTGGGCCTTAACAGCCAGCAAATGATACTCATTTACGATGTTCCATGGTCACTAGGAGTGCGAGTACTATGAGATCGAGTTGCTCATGGTGAACTGACTGATGCCTGATTTAACAGGCTAAAAAGTTGGCATGCACAGCAGAACAAACCCTGCTTAGATGATATATGTGAGTGAACATCACTCCATGACACAGATGATATATGTGTGTGTGTGAGCAGTACTCCATGACATAAGATGATACCTGTGAGTGAGAAGTACTCTATGACACAGATGATACATATGCTTGGACAGTACTCCATGACATAAATGATATTTGTGAGGGGGGCAATACTCCTAGATATAAATAATATATGTGAGATTAGGCTTTAGCCAGTCATAAAGGCACAAGCAAGTGACTTCCCAAATATCAACAGCACCTACTTCTTTCACATTACTGCCCCCTCCCTTCCTGCACCTAGAGCCTCAAGGACAATTTGACTTATTTTTCTTAGCATATCATTGTTGAATGATACATATGGAGTGCTGATGAATGTTTAGGTTTTCGTTTACTTTTCTTTTCTTTTTTTTTTTTTTTTAGTCGGAGTCTCACTCTGTCGCCCAGGCTGGTGTCTCACAGCCACCGCCACCTTGATCTGCTGGGCTCAGGCCATCCTTCTGCCTCAGACTTCCAAGTAACTGGAACCACAGGCGCGCACCTCCATGCCTGACTAATTTTTTGATTTATTGTAGAGAAGAGGTCTTGCCAAGTCGCCCAGGCTGGTCTCAAACCCCTCCGCTCAGGCAATCCTCTCGCCTTGGCCTCCCAAAGTGTGGGGATTACAGGTGTGAGCCACCGCACCGAGCCAATTTGGAGAAGTCTTAATGATCAATTGTGGGGGAGGGGTGTGGAATAACCTTTTTATTAGCGAGCTCTGGGATTGCATGGAATGAGGGACCTTCTGGACAACAAGGAGTCTGGTCACCTCCCTCTCTAGAAGTCATTCTCTCAGGTCAGAGAGACATCTTTCCACACCTGCACCACCTTCACAGACCCCAGTGAGAGTCGATGGGCAAAGCTGTCACAGTGTGGAAGTTGTGTCATAGTCCTGAAAGACAGGAAATGTATCAGAAATACATTATGCCCTGAACCTGCTTCCAGTCTTCCTCCCCTCAAATCCTTCCCAGCTCACACATTGTCCACCTGAAAAACGAATCAACTTTGAAACCCAGAAAACATACTTCTTGTTACAGAGAACTCTATTTCATCTTCTGTTTTTCTCATTCCTCCAGGGAAGTTCTACCCCTCTACACGGCAAGGGCTGTTTGCTCAGCCTCCTCTCTGCCTTAGAAGATCTCCATGGCTGGGGGTGCATCTCATTAATTGATGTCACAAGGTAAATGCCTGTTGCATGCATAACTTCCAGTCCCACAGCTTTATGCCATGTATTGCTGGTGATCTGGTTTCTTCTGAGTAGGCCCACGCTCGTTCCCCCTCTCCTTTCTGTTCTTTATACCAAAACATCACTGTGATACTTGACCTTTCTCCTTCCAGCATGCCCTTCATGTGGCTGACAAATAAATCCCATGGCTCTGCTTTCAAAAAAGCACCCTGATTTGACTCCTTCTCACCACCTGCCACTTCACTGACAGCAGGCATTTTGTTCACTGTGTTTACTACTGAGAGTGCCTTGCCTCTAGTGGATGCTTGGTAACTCTTAATCTAATCAATAAATGTCTTTTCTCACAACTTCTGTCTGGAATGCAGACCAGATTGGATTTCTCAGAAATCATCAGTTAAGTGAGCAGTGAAAAAAGTGTCTGGACTATGTGTTTCTTGAGACTCTATTAATGATTTTATGACTAGAAGAGAAAGTGAAACCAAAAGAGATTTTCAGCTGGGTTGAAAAGTTCAGTCAGCATAACAAGCAAGAGAAGGTTCTGGAGAACAGATGCAGGCAGGCTTTCATTATGAATGTAATAGTGTTAGCAGCTGATTTATTAAATTTTAATGAGTATGAGGGGGAACCCAAAAAACCCGGAACTTATTCATAAAATATTGTGTGTTTATTCTGACATGTTTAAACTTCCCTTTGAGTATTCTTTGTTTGACGCAGTACATTTATCAAGACGCTTTTTCCACTGCTCAAAGCAGTTTTTGAACTTGTCAATGCTGATGCCTTTTAGTGCTTCTGCCATTTTTATTTCACCTCTTCCATGTTGGCAAAGTTTCCCTTTTAGAACTTTTTCCATCAGGGAAACAAAAAGAAGTCACTTGGATTGAGAGCAGGTGATTAGGGAGGGTGGGGCATGGGCGTTGTGCCATTTCTGGTCAAAAAGTGATGAACACTCCGCTCAGTGTGGGTAGGTATATTGTCATGGCAAAAGAATCAGTCACCTGTTTTCCACAAATCGGGATGTTTCTTCTGCAAATTGTGAGGCAACCTTTTCAAAACTTCCAGATAAAGACTTTCGTTGATTGTTTTATCTGGAGGAACAAATTCTGAGTGCACTAGAAGGGATCCACCCTCCAAAAGATAATTCCAGTTTTTGGGGGGTTCCCCATCATATTATTTTTATTTATTTATTTGAGTTGAAGTCTCACTCTGTTGCCCAGGCTGGAGTGCAATGGCATGCTCATGGCCACCCTTGTGTTGACCTGCTGGGTTCAGGCAATCCCTCCTCCTCAGCCTTCCAAGTAGCCGGAACTACAGGTGCGCGCTACCATGCCTGGCTAATTTTTTGACTTATTGTAGAGATGAGGTCTTGCCAAGTTGCCCAGGCTGGTCTTGAACACATGGGTTCAGGCAATCCTCTCCCCTCCATCTCACAAAATGCTGGGATTACAGGGTTGAGCCACCGCGCCTGGCCTTATTATTTTTAAATTGTACTTAATTTTTGCACGTGACCGCTTAATTACTTTTTATGAATCTAATCTACCTTACATTACAAACAGTGCTGAATTTTAGAAAATTAATTTTCACCCCTTATTAAGATGCCTTTGTTTTCCCAGGTGCTGGCTCATGAAGGTAAATGAGACAGGGTCTCTGATCTCATGGAGATGACATTTCAATGGAGGAAGAAGATAAGTTGATTGGTGATCTAGAATACTGTTAGAGATTGATTAAGTGATTAAAAGAAGAAACCTGATGGTATGAAAGAATATCTGATTTTGAATAGGGTGATCAAAGATGTTATCAAAGAGGGGTAGAAAAATTTGACTTGAGCATGGAAAGATGAGAGAGTCTGATATTTGGACACTGAGGGTGGGTATGAAAATAGCACATACTGGGCAGGCGCAGTGCCTCATGCCTGTAATCCCAGCACTTTGGGAGGCAGAGGTAAGAGGATTGCCTGAACCTGGGGGTTTGAGGCCAGCCTGGGCAACTTGGCAAGACCTCATCTCTACAATTAAAAAGAAAAAATTAACTGGGCATGGTAGCCTATGCCTATAGTTTCAGCTTCTTGGAAGGCTGAGGCAGAAGGATCGCTTGAGCCCAGCAGGTAGAAGCTGTGGTGGCCGTGAGCATGCCACTGCACTCCAGGCTGAGCGACAGAGTGAGACTCTGACTCAGACACACACACACACACACACACACACACACACACACACACACACACACACGGAAAGCTCTGCCTGGTTGAGGAACTGAAAGACTTTGAAACAAGCACAATTTTTTTTTCCCTTTCACTTTTTGGGACAAAGTATGACTGAGAAAGAGAAAGCAGAGTTTGAAGAGGAAGAAAAACTGGAAGATTGAAATCCACAGAAGAAAGGGTTTCTGAAAAGAGGAAGAAAAGTGGTGAATGAAGTCACTTGTTGCTGGGAGGCCATCAGAATTGTGACCAAAGATGTGTCCACTGAATTTGGTTACGAGAAGCCACTGGGAAACTGGAAGTCCAGTGTCACTGGAGAATCAACCCAGAAGCTAGATTGGGTTATACAGAAGAGTAAATTGGAGATGGTCCCATCAAGAGGTGAAGTCTACAGCCCTTGAAACTGGGCTTAGCCATGCGACTGATCTGGTCAGTGGGACATTAGCAAACATAATGCAAACAGAAGCTTAAAGAGCACTTGTACATTGGAACTTGCTCTCTTGCTGCTCTTTGGAACCCTCCATGAGAACAAGCCCAGGTTAACTGTCTGAAGGACGAGACACCATGTGGAGCAGAGCAAAGACGGGTCATCCCAGGCACCCTGAGATCAATGAGCCTGCCCACAGCCAAGTGTATTGCAAGGCTACCCTTGACCATCCACTCAGCTGGCCCAGAACAGAGGAACTTCTTATACAACCCACAGAATTTTGAGAAATAATAAATATTTGTTTTAAGTCACAAAAAAGACAGGAATAAAAAGCATTGAGAATGTATTTCTTGCAACATATCATGAGTCTTATGAGTGAGGATGAGGCAAAGTAAATTTGAGGGGATTTTCCCTAAAGTAACAGAAAAGATGTGACATTAGGGTCCAGGTGTCCACAATGTAACAAGAATCTTTGCAGTAACCTTGATGTCTTCTGAATTCTCCAGCTATCTCATACCAATTTGGTTTAATTTCCTGGTGTGCTTTCAGTCAACAATAGCATCAAAATGAGTAAAATATTGCTGGGTGCGATAGCTCACACCTATAATCCCAGCACTTTGGGAGGCCAAGGTGAGAGGATTGCCTGAGCCCACGGGTTCGAGACCCTCCTGGACAACTTGGTGAGACCTCATCTCTACAATAAATCAAAAAATTAGCTGGGCATGGTGGCGCGTGCCTGTAATTCCAGTTATTTGGAAGGCTGAGGCAGAAGGATCACCTGAGCCCAGCAGATCGAGGCTGTGGTGGCCGTGGAATATCATTCTCACTTGGAGTTGATCCTTGTTTAAAAAGAAGGGAGGGACATAATCTCTGAGTCCATGGGAAGCCTGGCTGTGGAGTTGAGTATAATGAACAGTAGGAATCAAGGGCACAAATGAGGGTCAGTGCTGTTCTTCTTCTTTCTTTTTTTTTAGTTGGAGTCTCACTCTGTTGCCCAGACTGGAGTGCAGTGGCCACTCCTGGCCACTGCAGCCTCGACCTGCTGGGCTCTGGCGATTCTTCCGCCTCAGTCTTCCGAGTAGCTGGAATTACAGGCACGCGCTACCACCCCCGGCTGATTTTTTGATTTATTGTTGAGATGAGGTCTCGCCAACTTGCCCAGGCAGGTCTCGAACCTGCGGGCTCAGGCAATCCACTCACCTCAGCCTCCCAAAGGCGCAGGATTACAGGTTGAGTCACCGAGTCCGGCTAGGGCTGTTCTTAAGGCCAGGGGTAATTAAAAGAGGACAATCACTGTATTAGGTGAAAGACTGGTGAGCTTAGTTCATGAGGTAAGATGTGTGTTTCTATTTTAGGGACCAAGGGTGGGCAGTAAAATGATCAATCTTCAATTTAGGAAGACAAAGATGAGAACATTTAGGACTTTATTTTCCTTGATAGATTATGTTTTCTTAACCCCATTAGATTTTTTGGTTAACTAGTGTTTGGCTTCCCTTAGTGGCTTCTCAGGACATACTGAGTTAATTTAAAAGGGCCTCTTTATATGGAAAAGAGGTATAATTCTTTGTGTTCATGGCCTTCATGGGAGTTCTAATCACTAGGTTCACATTGTTATATTATACTGTCTATATCATATTTCAACAATTAGGCTCAGATTGACTAAACATGAAACCTAATTGCCACATCTGATATTAAACTCTGATTCTTCTTGTTTTTCTATTATAAATACTTTATTTCAACTAGAATGCACAGTTTCTCAGGAGCTTCATAGTTTAAAAAGCTACAATCACATCATGTTGTAACTACATAAAAAACAGTGCTATAAATGGAACTGCTTGGCTTTGACCATATACATTTCTACACAGCTCTTATGGAATCTTCACAAAGAAATATCTTCTCCCTTTGCTCCGATTAATTGTTCTTGTATGTAAGTTGTTTTCTATTCCAGCATATCCAGAATGGTGATATAACAAGGCCAGCCACGTAGCCAAAGGTCACTCCAAGCATGCAGGAGATGGGTCAGACCTGTCACGGTCTTTCCCAATCCAGTGGAATTGGAAATGCTCCTACAAACCTAGAAATTGTAGTGATATGGAGACTGTTCTCCCAAATGGATGTGACTCCATTTCTACTGAAAACCCTTAGCCATGCTTTGAGGTTTGGTCCTAACAAACATAAATAAAGTGCAGTTGTAAAGGTAGACAAAATAACTGCAAGTGAAAATATTTCCAACACAAACTCTATTAGTGGTGCTCTATATAGCACAAAAATTACATGAAAGGAAAAACAAGATATAAGGGAGTAGATACAGCATTTCAAAAATCTGATTACGTGTGCAAAAATGCATCCTCTAAAAGGAGTTTGGTTTCACTATAAGTGTAATACTAAGTTGACTGCAGTTACAAAACCAGAACAGATGTACAACCATGACAAGTGTGTTTCCGATATTGAGAAGTTCTCCAAGAAGAGTGATGGAACGAAGACACTTAGGATAATTGAAAATATGCAGAAAAGATGGGCATACAATGGTCTCTTGATATCAGTATCTTTCATGGTATATTCTTTGGTGTCTAACTCTCCTGCCTGTGGAAGGGAAGGAGTGAACTACCACTTGTCACCATCAGGTACTATGGGTTGCTCTTCCTGATTCTTCTTTTTTTTTTTTGAGTTGGAGTCTCACTCTGTCACCCAGACTGGAGTGCAGTGGCCGCTCCCGGCCACCGCAGCCTCAACCTGCTGGGCTCCGGTGATCCTTCCGCCTCAGCCTTCCAAGTAGCCGGAATTACAGGTATGCGCTCCCACGCCCGGCTGATTTTTTGGTTTATTGTAGAGATGAGGTCTTGCTGCCCAGGCGGGTCTCGAACCCGCGGGCTCAGGCAATCCACTCACCTCAGCCTCCCAAAGGCATGGGATTACAGGCTGAGCCACCGAGCCCGGCTCCTGATTCTTCTTAAAGACAGTGTAACCTGCCTTCTCAATCAAGATAGCATATTCTGGCCCTTTCTGGGGGGGAATAAAAGTCTTTCTAGTGAATTCGTGATTTAAGCAAATCCATAAGAGAGGTGAACTTTTTTTTTTTTTTACTTACAACACTTCTGACACCAAATGTGTAGATTTTTTCCTCACACCAACCAATTCTCCTACTCTTAAAACATCAGCTGACTGGCTGTTCCACAATTCAATTTAGTTCTGACACGTTATCTGGAGTTAGCCTCAGACCCACATGATTGCATCCATTTTGGACATAAGTCACCAGTTCTAGATTGCTACCTACCTGTATTTCTGGCCAGCTGGCTATAAAGTCCTGTGACACCCCTATTCAGGTTCAGTAATTTGCTAGAATGGCTCACAGAACTCAGAAAGACACTTAAAATACATTTGTTAATTTATTATAAAGGATATAACTTAGGATGTTAGATCACACTCCTAGTGGGGGCTTCCAGAATATTAGGTCAGGCTTACGGGGGGTGTGGGTGTCTGGTGGGTGATCTGATGCCGCATGAAAGATGCAAAGAATTGCACAGAAGTTAGTTAGATTAGAAAATATAGTTTATTTAGAAAGTAAGTTAGAGAGAGAGAGAGAGAGACAAAGAAGAGATTCACCTCCCCAAGGTAGGGGAGAAGGTGAAAGCCAGGAAACATGGAGGTGGCCACAGCTGCGAAAGCACATGGCCACACCAGAGTCTAGTAAGGTAATGGTGCTGGCTGATCATGGTTGTGTGCTTTTAATCCTTCCCTTTGATGGGGGAAGGTCATTAAGGTGATTGGGAGGTGGTCTGCTCCATGTCATCACAAAGGGGCAGGTAAGCACAGGTACTGACATCAGGTGATGGACAATAGGCAGATGGGTGGGTTAGTCACATGGTTACTGCCATAGTGGTGGGGTCTATCTGTGCCATGAAGGTCACAAAGGGTTGATTAGCTTAACTTGGGTCTTAAGGATGGAGACAAATACTTGAAACAGGAAAGCTAATTTGACTGGGCGTGGTGGCTTATGCCCGTAATTCCAACACTTTGGGAGGCTGAGGCAAGAGGATTGCCTGAGCTCGGGGGTTCCAGACCAGCCGGGGCAACCTCGTCTCTACAATAAATCAAAAAAATTAGCCAGGCGTGGTAGTGTGTGCCTGTAGTTCCAGCTACTTGGAAGACTGAGGCAGAAGGATCTCCTGAGCACAGCAGGTCGAGGCTATGGTGGCTGTGAGCATGCCACTACACTCCAGCCTGGGAGACTGAGTGAGACTCCAACTCCAAAAAAAAAAAAACCCAAAAACTAATTAGTACAAAACAAGCTGGGGAGGGTAATTGTAAAACAATTAACAATAGCTACCTCTGAGAAACTGGTTCTGTCCTTGGCTAGTGATTAGGGGGTTAGGTGAACTTCTAGAAAAACATGAGATTTAGGCAATGTTAAAATGGCTGCTCATTGGGTATATGAAATCCATGTTATGTCCTTTCACAGGAAAAGCTAAATGGAAGAGATGCATAGGGCAAGGTATGGGGGGTTTGGGATGGCACAGAGCTCTTTTTTTCCCCCACAAAATGGATTTTTATTGTAGTCATACATGGTTTCTCAGTGCCACAGAAAATCGCAGTGTAGGAACAAACAATGTTTGGATGGCTCTCTAAGGAAACATGGTGCGTTTCCGAAATGAAACTCTTTTTTTTTTTGAGTTGGAATCTCACTCTGTCACCCAGACTGGAGTGCAGCGGCCGCTCCCGGCCACCACAGCCTCGACCTGCTGGGCTCCAGCGATCCTTCCGCCTCAGCCTTCCAAGTAGCTGGAACTACAGGCGCCCGCTACCACGCCCAGCTAATTTTTTTATTTATTGTAGAGATGAGGTCTCATCAAGTTGCCCAGGTGGGTCTCGAACCCGCGGGCTCAGGTAATCCACTCACCTTGGCCTCCTAAAGTGCTGGGATTACAGGCTGAGCCACTGAGCCCGGCCGAAATGAAACTCTTAAGTGAGAGTCCAGGAATGTAGTTAATGAAAAGTAAAAAGGTCAAGGGAAGAGAAAGGAAATCAGGAGTGTTGATACATGGCCGGTGCATCAAATGATCACTTTGAAAACCTCTCAAGGCTCTGATAAACCTTTCCCCAAATAAGATCCCAACAATACTCATGAGAAACTGAAGTGACTGGCACAGAGCTTTAATGCCTTCTCCGGATGTGACATTCTTCCAGCAGTGAAAAGCCAAAATGGAGTAACTCTAGTCAGAGTGGCAGCCATTTTAGCTTTGCTTACCTTTGCCAAGCTTTTCCTGTAGCTTATTTCAATCCACTTTATGATCATTGAACAAGAAACAAAATCCATTTCCCTGAGGTAGTTATTGATAATTGCCTGGCAACCCCCCAAGCATGCATTGTACCAACTACCCATTTATCTAAAGTATTTGTCCTCCTGCCATAAAGGGCCAAGCTGACTTAATCTATTGTGACTAATCCTTCGTGACCAATGTGACACAGACCACCACACCATCACCACGGAGACCTACCCACTAAAGGGAAGTTTTAAAAACTTTCAACTTTGTCCATTGCCTTACTAGACTCTGGTGTGACCATGTGCTTTTTTTTTTTTTGAGACAGAGTTTCACCAGGCTTGAGTGCAGTGGTATGTTCATGGCCACCCCAGCGCTGACCTGCTGGGCTCAGGCTATCCTTCCACTTCAGCCTTTTAGGTAGCTGGAGCTAATTTTTTGATTTATTATAGAGATGAGGTCTTGCCAAGTTGCCCAGGCTGTTCTCAAACCCGTGGGCTCAGGCAATCCTCTCACCTCGGCCTCCCACAGTTGCTGGGATTACAGGCTTAAGCCATCACAACCGGCCAGGCCATGTGCTCTTTGAGCTATGATTTCCGCCACGTTTCCTAAGCTTTGACCCCCTCCCTTCCCTTGGGGAGGTGAATCTCTGTTTCTCGCTCTCTTCTCTCCCTGATTAAGTTTATAAAAAACTATAGTTTCCAATCTAAAAACAAAAACAAAAGCAACAACTTTCAATCTTAAATTGAAAATCTGGAAACTCTCTGTCAGGTTTTATTACTTAGGCATGATTGATTAAATCGTTAGTCATTGGTGATGAACTCAATCTTTAGTTCCTCTTCCTTCCCTTGAGGTTAGGATGGAGCTGGAAATTTTAACTCTCTATACAGGGAATCTGGACAAAGACATTTTTAAAAATTGTATTATAAGAGGCAACATAGTTTTGTGGTTAAGAGCTCAAGCTCAGTCAGGCTCGGTGGCTCAGCCTGTAATCCCGTGCCTTTAGGAGGCTGAGGTGAGTAGATTGCCTGAGTCCGCAGGTTCGAGACCCGCCTGAGCAGTGAGACTCCATCTCTACAATAAATCAAAAAATCAGCCGGGCGTGGTAGCGCGTGCCTGTAATTCCGGCTACTTGGAAGGCTGAGGCGGAAGGATCGCCGGAGCTCAGCAGGTCGAGGCTGCGGTGGCCGGGAGCGGACACTGCACTCCAGTCTGGGCAACAGAGTGAGACTCCAACTCAAAAAAAAAAAAAAGAGCTCAAGCTCTGGAGACATACTGCCTGGGTGCAGTTCGCAAATCATCTTCTGGAATGTGACTGTGAGCAAATTATTTCTTAGCATATCTGAGCTAATTTCTCATCTATAAAATGGGCTAATACCACCTACCTCTTAGTTTTGTTATGAAATTAAATGAGTTGATTTTTTATTCTTAGAAAAGGCCATGTATATGTTTTAAAATTAAATTGCATAAAGCATTAATTATCTTGTGGTCCAGATTAGAATTTTGTATCTGATCTTTATCCATCCCCTTCCCTCCATGGTGCTGAATTGAACAACCTGTGTAACTGACATGACCACAGCTCATGGAAATCCAGAAAACATGGACCCACCCACATGGTCTACATTTTGTAAGTTTACTGGCATTACTGTTATTATTTTCAATTTTTTGCTTTATTTTATTTTATTTTGAGTTGGACTCTCACTCTGTCGCCCAGGCTGGAGTGCAGTGGCGCGCTCCCGGTCACCGCAGCCTCGACCTGCTGGGCTCAGGTGATCCTTCTGCCTCAACCTTCCAAGTAGTTGCAGAACCAGCAGCAAACGTTTACAGCTGGCTATCCCGCCTTTACAATTCTTATTGTTATTCCATTCTGAGATTTCCTTCTTCAGTAAAATTTACCCAACTGATGCCCAAAGTGCTGGGATTACAGGCATGAGCCACCATACCCCACCTTTTTTGCTTTATTTTATTATAAAGACGTGGAGTATAAGCAAGGATTAGGTACACAAATAATGTATGTGCAGGTGAAGTTTGGGCCTCCAACTGGTCCTCACTTTTCCTGGTTTAGGAACAGGTACCCTTTGTGTTGTTATGTGTACCCCTCCTTCCTTCCTCTCCTGGCAGTGTCCTGCGACTGCTGATCCCTCTTTTGTGCTATTGCGATTAATGTTCGTGTTTTACTTACGAGTGGTTTGTTGTTTTTATTGCTGTCATCAGCTGCTGCTGGCCTCTTGGTGTATTATTGTCTTAGCTGATGCCTGGTGCTGACTCTGGAAGATGGTACGGCTCCTCATTCGCTCCTAGGACAGTATGATTCAATAGAGATATAGGCATTTATCTTCTTGCCCCTGATGGCTGAAGCATGAAAATGTCTTTGATGTATTCTACCTCTCTTTGAGAGGATAAAATTTTTTTTTTTCTTTAGGAGTTGGAGTTTTACTCTGTCGCCCAGGCTGGAGGGCAGTGGCATGCTCATGGTCATCACAATCTCAACCTGCTGGGCTCAGATGATCCTTCTACCTCAGCCTTCCAAGTAGCTGGAACTACAGGCATGTGCTACCATGCCCTGCTAATTTTTGATTTATTGTAGAGATGAGGTCTTGCCAAATTGCCCAGGCTGGTCTAGAACCCCTGGACTCAGGCAATCCTCTCGCCTCAGCCTCCCAAAGT
This sequence comes from Cephalopachus bancanus, assembly GCA_027257055.1. Classification (NCBI taxonomy): domain Eukaryota; kingdom Metazoa; phylum Chordata; class Mammalia; order Primates; family Tarsiidae; genus Cephalopachus; species Cephalopachus bancanus. The sequence goes on from JAPVLO010000866.1 coordinate 110,074, forward strand.
GCTGGGATTATAGGTGTGAGCCACTGCACCCAGCTGAGGATAGAATTTTGAGTATAGATTGTGGAGGAACACAAGGCCCGATTAGGCTGGCGTCAAATGGGTAAATTTTACTGAAGAAGGAAATCTCAGGATGGGATAACAGTAAGAATTGTAAAGGTGGGATAGCCCGCTGTAAACATTTGCTATTGGTTCCGCAGCCAGCAAAGAAGTTCCCGGACAAACGAAAAAGGCAGTCAACAGTTGCTGTTAGACAAAACACACAATCCGGATGTCCACCCCCAGGAGGAATGAGGTCCAAGTGGCCCAGGCACGGTCACCAACCTGAAGAGGATCTCCCAAGCCATTGAGTAGAAGGCCTACAACTGCTGGCTGCTAATCAACCAGAACAGCTCGGTGACGAGGTCCATCCAGACCTGCAAACTGGCTCAGTCGAATGGATGGGGAGTGATGGTGAGCCACTGCTCTGGGGAGACTGAAGACACATTCATCACTGAACTCCTGGTGGGGCTCTGCACAGGACAGGTCAAAACTGGTGCTCCCTGCTGCTCAGAGCATCTGACCAAGTAATCAACTCATGAGGATTGAGGAGGATCTTGGGGACAAGGCTGTCTTTACTAGACACCAAGTTCCATAACCTGAAGGCCAAGTGAGAAACTGGAAGCCCTGGGACCCCACTGGATAGACCCAGGTCTTCAAGCCCTTCTTCCTGAAATAAACACTGGTGCCAACCAAGGACAAAAAAAAGTGTGAGAGAGAGAAAATGCTACATCGAGCAGCCACTCTGCAAACCTCCAGCAATGCGTGAAGTCAATTTGCAAAACTTCTCCATGCCCCGCAGACAATTCCCTGGCTCACACTGAATCCTGATACAATAATACAAATGCTTCTATTCAGCCTCTGCCTCTTTGCATGCAGCAGGCACTCTCGTTGTCCTTATCATCGTGTCCTTCACAGTGTATCTTCCCTTTAATAAATCTACCTTTCTTAATTCATAACTGTCTTGGTGAGTACTTTCACCCCCGTGACTCTGGTCTACCTAGCCCACCACCCATGGCACACATGTCAACTCAGTCTCCTTTATTAGCTTCAGCCATTCTTTGTGGACTGATGATGGATATAATAATCCCTGCAAATTTATTCTTAGATCAACAGGGAATCTGAGGAACTCCTTACGCCTTGATATTATCTAAATACAATATGTTACATTCCTCTTGATTTCCCAAGCCCCAAAGTGACTGAGAACTCTACGGAAATTCTATTTTCGATTATTAATATTATTATCTTTTGAGTTGGAGTCTCACTCTGTCACCCAGGTTGGAGCACAGCGTCAAGTTCACGGCTCACCGCAGCCTCGAACTCTTGGGCTCAAGTTTTCCTTCCTTCTTACCTCCCAAGTAACTGGGACTACTGGCATGTACCACCATGCCCAGCTAATTCTCTGTAGAGACAAGGTCTCGCTATGTTGCTTAGGCTGATCTTGAACTCCTAGACTGAAGCAACACTTCCACCTAGGCCTCCCAAAGTGCTGGGATTACAGACATGAGCCATCGTGCCTGACCCTTCCCAGGTCTTCTTACTAGTCAGTGCACTCGTCCCTTAAATGCTGTTGGGGGATGTTGGCTAACCCCATTCCAGAGAATTGTCCTTGGCCCATCAAAAGTCACTTCACCTGGGAAGTGATGCTGTTTCATAACTTCCCCAGCCTGTTGTAGAATCCCAGAATGTATATTTGTACCCAATACACAGTAAGCCAAACAGTGCACATCAGCAGAGATTTATTCAATTTGTCTGAAGTGAAGGGATGGGAGAGACAATGTCTCAAATCTAAGTTGTCTTTGAACATAAGTGGGGGTTTTTGTGAGTAAGGTAGGTATGCGGGAAGTGAGATCCCCTGATAATCAAAATTGTTTGCATCCCTCACCCAGTCAAACTTCTGGATGCCATCAAGGAAGTCTGCATGACCTAAGATCATTGTTCTTTAAAAGAAAAAGCAAGTTGGACGTGGTGGCTCATGCCTGTAATCCCAGCACTTTGGGAGGCAGAGGCAAGAGGATTGCCTGAGCCCAAGGCTTGAGACCAGCCTGGGCAACTTGGCAAGACCTCATCTCTACAACAAATCAAGAAATTAGCTGGGCATGGTGGCATGCGCCAGCAGTTCCAGCTTCTTGGAAGGCTGAGGCAGAAGAATCACCTGAGCCCAGCTGGTTGAGGCTGCGGTGGCCATGAGCGTGCCACTGCACTCCAGCCTGGGCAACAGAGTAAGACTCTGACTTAAAAAAAAAAGAAGCCGGGCTCGGTGGCTCAGCCTGTAATCCCGCGCCTTTGGGAGGCTGAGGTGAGTGGATTGCCTGAGCCCGTGGTTCGAGACCCGCCTAGGCAGCGAGACCTCATCTCTACAAAAAATCAGCCGGGCGTGGTAGCGCATGCCTGTAATTCCGGCTACTTGGAAGGCTGAGGCGGAAGGATCGCCGGAGCCCAGCAGGTCGAGGCTGCGGTGGCTGGGAGCGGCCACTGCACTCCAGTCTGCGTGACAGAGTGAGACTCCAACTCAAAAAAAAAAAAAAAAAAAAAAAAAGAAAAGAAAAAAGAAAAAGCAGTTTGTTAATCTTGCAGGCAGCCCTGGGAATTAGAATGTGAAGTTAATGGATTACTAGTGACTGCCCTCTACTGAAATAAGTATTTGCAAGCAAGCATGTACAGAGGAAGAAAACAGAAAATAAGTAAAACAAATATATTATTATTTTTTAAGTCAGAGTCTCACTCTGTTGCCCAGGCTGGAGTGCAGTGGCACGCTCATGGCCACCGCAGCCTTGACCTGCTGGGCGCAAGTGATCCTTCCACCTCAACCTTCCAAGTAGCTGGAACTACAGGCACGCACCACCATGCCTGGCTAATTTTTTGATTTATTGTAGAGATGAGGTCTCGCCAAGTTGCCCAGGCTGGTCTCAAACCCATGAGCTCAGGCAATCCTCTTGCTTCAGCCTCCCAAAGTGCTGGGATTATAGGCGTGAGCCACTGCGCCTGGCTCATATTGTGATTTTTATAATATTAGCTCGGTTCCAAACCCAATAGGCAGAATGCAGTCAATGACTTACGGACATGGGAGTACAAAAGGCCAGCCCCCTTACCTCAAGGTGAGACCAACTCTGTAGTGTAGTTCATGCTCCAGTGCCTGTCCCTGGGGTTAGACTAAAGTTACCTCCAGCAGAGACCACACTCCAGTTCAGCTCCCTCTCCCTGCCCTCTTCTTGTTTGCTCACTTGCTTCTGGGAGCTCACTTTCAATAACTGAACAAGAATCCCTGTCTCAGGCTGAGTTCTTCTCAGAATCTAATCTCTGATGCTATCTCTTCAGGAGAGTTCCTTTGCATCTTGTTATTCTAGGATGTCTCTCTGTTATAAATCTCTTCATTCTCTCACCAAGGGCATGACTTTTGTTTTGTTTTGTTTTGTTTTGAGTTGGAGTCTCACTCTGTTGCCCAGGCTGGAGTGTAGTGACATGCTCACTGCCACTGTAGTCTCGACCTACTGGGCTCAGGTGATCCTTCTGCCTTAGCCTTCCAAGTAGCTGGAATGACAGACATGCACCACCGTGCCCGGCTAATTTTTTGATTTATTGTAGAGACGAGGTGTCACAAAGTAGCCTGGGCTGGTCTTTAACCCCTGGGCTCAGGCAATCTTCTTGCCTTGGGATTATAGTGCTGGGATTATAGGCATGAGCCACTGCACCCGACTGGGCATGGTTTTTGAATGTCAATCCTAAATCAGGCGTTACATTTTTCCTCAAGATTCCAGATGGAATGGTCTCCGAGGAAGAAACTCATAGAGATCATTTGATGTTAGTGTTAAGCAAAAATTATGGAAGACCATTGTTTCAGACCAAGCTGTTGCACTAGACCCCGATAGACCAGACCAAACCAAAATGGAGTCACTCATGCTAAATGCCACAAAATCAGACTTAAAATTTTAAGGGGGCCCCGGGCACAGTGGCTCACGCCTATAATCCCAGCACTTTGGGAGACTGAGGTGAGAGGATTGCCTGAGTCCACAATAAATCAAAAAATGAGCTGGGTGTGGTGGCATGTCCCTAAAGTTCCAACTATTTGGAAGGCTGAGGCAGAAGGATCGCCTGAGCCCAGCAGGTCGAGGCTGCAGTGGCCGTGAGTAGGCCACTGTCCTCCAGCCTGGGCGACAGAGTGAGACTCTGACTCAAACAAACAAACAAACAAACAAACAAACCCCCCCCAAAACAAAAACAAACAAAAAAACCAAACCAAAAAAACCAAAACAAAAAACTTCAGGGAAGCAGGTAGATCCCAAACAGACTATTTTTTCCTGACAACAGGAGATTCCAGGGTGCCTGAGTCAATGTAATAAGGAAGTCCCCAGTGCTTTAACCCTTATTAAAAAAGTAACCTGGCCGGGCTCGGTGCCTCAGCCTGTAATCCCAGCACTTTGGGAGGCTGAGGTGAGTGGATTGCCTGAGTCCGCGGGTTCGAGACCCGCCTGGGCAACTTGACGAGACCTCATCTCTACAACAAATCAAAAAATTAGCTGGGCGTGGTAGCGCGCGCCTGTAGTTCCAGCTACTTGGAAGACTGAGGCGGAAGGATCGCCGGAGCCCAGCAGGTCGAGGCTGCGGTGGCCGGGAGCGGCCATTGCACTCCAGTCTGGGTGACAGAGTGAGACTCCAACTCAAAAAAAAAAAAAAAAAAAAGTAACCTGATGTTATCCAGTCAGTCTTCTTTCCTCTATTTTTCTGTTTTCTTGTTCCTACATTAAAAAATTTACTTTTAGCATTGCCCATTGGGAGCTCTCATTCTATTTTGCAGAATGAAGGTGGTTCCATTCATGAGTTGTAAATAGCTAGATCTTTAGCTAAATGTGTTATAACTTTGTCTTTTGATATGATTTGCCATAAGATGACATTTCCCACACTTATTTCATCCATGTAAAATTTCTTATAATGCTTTATCCTAAATTATAACAGAATGCCACAGACTGGGTAATTTATAATAATAAGAAATTTACTTTTTTTTTGAGTTGAAGTCTCATTGTCACCCAGGCTGGAGTGCAGTGGCATGCTTACAACCACCGCAGCCTCAACCTGCTCAGCTCAGGCGATCCTTCCACCTCAGTCTTCCAAGTAGCTGGAACCACAGGCACTTGCTACCATACTCGGCTAATTTTTTGAGTTATTGTAGACACGTGGTCTTGTCAAGTTGCCCAGGCTGGTCTCGAACCCCTGGGTTCAGGCAATCCTCTCACGTCTGCCTCCCAAAGTGCTGGAATGACAGGCATGAGCCACCGAGTCTGACCAGAAATTAACATCGTGTACTTCTGCAGGTTGGAGTTCAAGATCAAGGGGCCCATACCTGGAGAGGGATCTCTATTATAGAAGGTAGGAGAGAGAGGGAGAGTGAGAGAAAAGCACTCTTTTCTTTCTTTCTTTTTTTTTTTTTGAGTTGGAGTCTCTCGGTCGCCCAGACTGGAGTGCGGTGGCCGGAGTGGCCACCGCAGCCTCAACCTGCTGGGCTCCGGCGATCCTTCCGCCTCAGCCTTCCGAGTAGCCGGAATTACAGGTATGCGCTACCAAGCCCGGCTGATTTTTTGATTTATTGTAGAGATGAGGTCTCGCTGCCCAGGCGGGTCTCGAACCCGCGGGCTCAAGCAATCCACTCACCTCAGCCTCCCAAAGGTGCGGGATTACAGGCTGAGCCACGAGCCCGGTTTCTTTTCTTTTTTTTAAACCAGGGTCTCACTCTGTCGCCCAGGCTGAAGTGCTGTAGCATGATCATGGCTCACAGCAGCCTGGACCTCCTGGGCTCAATCAGTCCTTTTTGGATCCAGCTTGCAGCTGAGACTACAAGTGTACACCACCTCGCCCAACTAATTTTTTGTGTTTTTTTGTAGAGATGAGGTCCCACAATGTTGCCTAGGCTGGTCTCAAACTCCTAGGCTCAAGCAATCCTCCTGCCTTAGCCTCCCAAAATGCTGGGATTGCAGGCACAAGTCACCACACCTGGCGGAGAAACTCACTTTTATAACAAACCAACTCCAGCAATCCTGAGATAGTGACATTAATGCAGTTATGAATGCAGTACCCTCATGACCTAATCACCTCTTATTAGGCCACGTCTCCCAACACTGTTGCATTGGGGATTAAGTATTCTTTTTCTTTTTTTGAGTTGGGGTCTCACTCCATCGCCCAGACTGGAGTGCAGTGGCACACTCCCGGCCACTGCAGCCTCGACCTGCTGGGCTCTGATCCTTCTGCCTTAGCCTTCCAAGTAGCCAGAACTACAGATATGCGCTACTATGCCTGACTAATTTTTGATTTACTGTAGAGACAAGATCTTGCCAAGTTGCCCGGGTGGGTCTCGAACCCGCGGACTCAGGCAATCCACTTGGCTCGGCCTCCCAAAGTGCTGGGATTAAAGGCTGAGCCACCAAGCCCGGCCTAAGTTTTCAATACATGAACTTTGGGGGCACATTCAAACCATAGAAGGATTGAAAAATGAGTTTACTTTTAAAATATGTGTTGATGCACATAGCATACATCTAGACACTAGGCAAAATTTTTTTAAAGTTGCTTCCTATTTATGCATTTTTCTCTACCCCACCCACAGCAAACACATTGACATTCTTTATTTGTGGCATTCATAGGGATATGAATTATGAGTGTGGAAGTAGCTGACAATCCTAAATTGAAAGGCCATGACATACTTTACAAAAAAAGAATAAGGTAGGAGAAAGTCTTGGGTGAACACGATGCCATGACTTTGCAACTCTAAAGTAATTACGACATACAAAATATAGGTGATAAAAAAAAAAATGGGTTGGGCGTGGTGGCTCATGCCTATAATTCCAGCACTTTGGGAGGCCGAGGTGAGAGGATTGCCTGAGCCCAGGGGTTCGAGACCAGCCTGGGCAACTTGGTGAGACCTCATCTCTACAATAGATCAATAAAAATTAGCTGGGTGTGGTGGTGCACACCTGTAGTTCCAGCTACTTGGAAGGCTGAAGCGAAAGGATCACCTGAGCCCAGCAGGTTGAGGCTGCGGTGGCTGTGAGCATGCCACTGCACTCCAACCTGGGCAACAGAGTGAGACTCCAACTTAAAAAAAAAAAATGTTTAGGAACTAGATAGAGGTGGTGGTTACACTGAAATATCACTGAATTATACTTTAAAATGGCTTAGTTTTAGGTCATGTGAATTTCACTTCAAGAAAAAAAGTTGGTAAAAAAAAAAAGAAAAAAGGAACTATCACCATTCTCCCTGCTGCCACAGAGCTCTAACATCTAGGAACTTGATTTTAGTGCAACCACTAACACCAGTGCTGGTGCCATATCTGTATCAGGAACTTGACCTTGCAACCACAATGCCCTTGGAAAGCCAAATATATATGCCAAAACTCATGCCAGCATTTGAGAAACTGCATGGAACCTGTTCTTCAAGTTGTTTAGTGCAGATGTTTCTAATTGCTAACCAGGTTACTATCTGCCTCCTGGCAGCAAAGGAGACTTGAGAGAGTGAGACTCATAATATGGAGGTTAACTAAAATATAGAAGGCCATTGACAAGATTGTGGACTTCCACAGAAATGGTAGGCATTAATTGCATTCTCCTAGCCATCTGTGAATGCCGGGAGTTTGATTAAGCTCCAAGAGAGATCTTAGCACATTTTGCCTTTCAGATGAGGCAGGCAAAAGCTTGGTTTTGTAAAAGCACCTGATTTCTGCTTGGGGTCACTACACACTAATCAGTATTTCCCGGATCTCCAGAGCTAAGGCAGTCATTTGCTGTTAAATTGGCCTGTGTCCTTCTTCCAAGCATATTCTCACAAAACATGATTAACCAGTGACCCATGTAGCTATACGACTATGTTATTCAAGAGGGGACCCCTATGATGCCAACCTCGGAGTTATTAACAAAATTAAATGGTTTTATAACTATAAAAGTATAGAGTTCTATTACTATAGGCTGAAAAGAGTACACTTTGGTTGTATTAGAACAGTCCTTTAGAAAAGTCTCAACAACTTGTATTCTTTTGTAGCTGAGTTGGGCTAAATGTAAAAGCTGCATTTTTTTTTTGTTTGTTTGTTTTGTTTTGAGTTGGAGTCTCACTCTGTCACCCAGACTGGAGTGCAGTGGCCGCTCCCGGCCACCGCATCCTTGACCTGCGGGGCTCTAGCGATCCTTCCGCTTCAACCTTCCAAGTAGCTGGAATTACAGGCATGCGCTACCACGCCTGGCTGATTTTTTGATTTATTGTAGAGATGAGGTCTCGCTGCCCAGGCGGGTCTCGAACCCGCGGGCTCAGACAATCCACTCACCTCAGCCTCCCAAAGGCACGGGATTACAGGCTGAGCCACCGAGCCCAGCTTGTAAAAGTTGCTTTGATTCAAAAGTGTACATTTTTTCAATTCGCACCCCCCACCCCTCCTCTCCTAGCAAGGCCTTGCCCGACTGGCCAATCTCATCTAGTAAGCCATGACTGGTACTGAAGAAGGAACAGTCAGGCAAGCCAGATAACTTAATGATTTGGAGAGTGGACCGAGGCTGGCAGGAATGTGTCTGAAGGTTTGGAGTGGGCATTCCCCACCTCCCCTCCATCTGTGAATACAAGGACATTGGACTGTTATACGCCAGGATTCTGGGAATAAAAGATTGGTACAATCATGTTTTAAAACAATTTAAAGTTATCATCTTTTTTTTTTGAGTCAGAGTCTCACTCTGTCACCCAGGCTGGAGTGCAGTGGCACGCTCACAGCAACCACAGCCTCAATCCGCTGGGCTCAGGTGATCCTTCTGCTTCAGCCTTTCAAGTAGCTGGAACTACAGGCATGCACTACCACGCTCAGCTTTTTAAAAATTATTTATTTTAGAGGTGAGGTCTCACCAAGTTGTCAAGGCTGGTCTTGAACCCTGAGCTAAGGCAATCTTTTCGCCTTGGCATCCCAACGTGCTGAGATTACAGGCTTTAACCACTGTGCCTGGCCAAGTTATCATCTTAAATGTGATGTTTTTCCATCCGTCCAAATATTGCAATTGTCTTCCCCTTCCTGTAAAAAAATTCCGTAAGAAAACACTGTAAATTTCAAAATGTTATCTAAAATGTCAACATGACCAGGAGACTTTGTGTCACATCAGTGGTCATGTACCAAAAATTGCTAATGTACACCTTGAGTCATGCTAAAACTGCACATAGGCTTCAAACTCGGAGTGGGTGAAGGGCTATGAATTTTGGGTATAAATACTGGAATGTATTTGTGTTGCCTGGAGTCGGCTTTTTGACAATGATGCCGACCCATCTCCCTACAATCTGGTTATAAAAATTGAACACTCCCTTTTCTCCTAGTCTCTGCCTCTCATATTTTAATTGGCTGCGAGGGGTAGCAGCCGATTTATTGGACTGGGCTGAAACACTATGTCACACAAAGTATGTATAAAATCCAGACTGCAGAAATTATGGCATTACCAGTTAAACTAAGCCTGTATTATAACAATCATAAGATGTGTGTTTCACTTAATTTCTTTTCTGCTTGTCTTTTTCTTCCTCCATGCGTGATTACTTGCCCATAATTATTTCAGTAGAGGGCAGTCACCAATAATTATCTTCATAGTCTAATTCCTGGGAGTTGCTCACAAGATTAACAAACTTGTTTTTCTTTTAAAAATCAACACATAGGCTGGGCGCAGTGGCTCTAGCCTGTAATCCCAGCACTTTGGGAGGTGGAGAAGAGAGGATTGCCTGATCTCAGGGGTTCGAGACCAGCCTGGGCACCTTGGCAAGACCTAATCTCTCCAATAAATAAAAAAATTAGCCGGGTGTGGCGGTGCTTGCCTGTAGTTCCAGTTACTTGGAAGGCTGAGGTGGAAGGATCGCCTGAGCCCAGCAGGTCGAGGCTGCGGTGGCCATGAGCATACCACTGCACTCTAGCCTGGGATAGAGTGAGAGTTTGATTCAAAAACAAAAACAAAAACAAATCAACAATGCAGACCTCCTTGATGGCATCCAAAAGTCTGATTGGCCAAGGGTCAAGAGCAGCTTTGATCCCTGGGGAAATCTCACCTCGTGTCTACCTACATTACTCATAAAATACATACCCCAATTATGTTCAAAGCAGGTCACATTTGAAAGTTTGTCTCTCCTGTCCTCAAACTTTGGCCAAATCGAATAAACCTTCTCTGTATATACATACACACACACACGTTTTAGGTTCAGAGAGTAATAATACTTATATCACTGAAGACTGGAAATTTTGAACACAGGCTGTCTGGATTCAAAGCCTGATTTTGCTACTTGTTAGCCCATGAATGTTAACAAGGTGCTTAAAGTCTCTGTGTTTTACTTTAATTTTTTGAGTTGGAGTCTCACTCTGTCGCCTAGGCTGGAGTGCAGTGGCATGCTCACGGCCACTGCAGCCTCGACCTGCTGGGCTCAGGCGATCCTTCTGCCTCAGCCTTCCAAGTAGCTGGAACTACGGGTGTGCGCCTCCATGCCCAGTAAATTTATTTTACTATTTATTTTTATTTTTTGAGTTGGAATCTCCCTCTGTCGCCCAGACTGGAGTGCGGTGGCATGCTCCCGGCCATCGCAGCCTCGACCTGTTGGGCTCCCGAGATCCTTCTGCCTCAGCTTTCCAAGTAGCTGGAACTACAGGTGCGTGCTACCATGCCTGGCTAATTTTTTAAATTTATTGTAGAAACGAGGTCTCGCCAAGTTGCCCGGGTGGGTCTTGAACCCGCGGGCTCAGGCAGTCCACTCACCTTGGGAATTTTTTGATTTATTGTAGAGATGAGGACTCATCAAATTGCCAGGGCTGGTGTCTCGAACCTGTGAGCTCAGGCAATTCTCTCATCTCAGTCTCTCAAAGTGCTGGGATTATAGGCGTGAGTCACTGCACACGGCTAAGATACACTTATTCTTGTAGGATATATCCATTTCAGGGCTCCAACTAAAAGTTGCCCCTCCCACTTGACGGGCACCACCCTCCAAGTTTTGTACCTTCAGCTCTGTTAGGGTAAACTGAGGCAAGGTGGGCCAGAGTCATGGGAATAAAGTAAAGAACTGCAAAGGTAAAGCAAAGGAGTTTATTCTGCTCAAGAGAGAATGGGACCAACACTAAAAGGCAGTGTGATCCAGGGGTTTGAGGAAGGAGGACTTTTAAAGTTTTAATCAGCCGGGCTCGGTGGCTCAGCCTGTAATCCCGCGCCTTTGAGAGGCTGAGGTGAGTGGATCGCCTGAGCCCGCGGGTTCGAGACCCGCCTGGGCAGCGAGACCTCATCTCTACAATAAATCAAAAAAATCAGCCGGGCGTGGTAGCGCATGCCTGTAATTCCGGCTACTCGGAAGGCTGAGGCGGAAGGATCGCCGGAGCCCAGCAGGCGAGGCTGCGGTGGCCGGGAGCGGCCACTGCACTCTAGTCTGGGTGACAGAGACTCCAACTCAAAAAAAAAAAAAAGTTTTAATCAAGGAGACAGGGTAAAAACAAGCAAACAAACAAACAGACAGACAGACAACTCTCCAGAAGCTGCATTCCTAAATATTGACAACACTGGTCTTGTGTCCTTGGTGTTGTCAGGGCAACCAGTCCTGTGACTCTGGGGCCTTCTGCCTCTGGTGGGCTGGTGGGTCATCATGAATGGCTGATTACAGTTAGGTCAGCTTGGTCTTGTATAGGCTGGTCTAGAATACAGAAGTAATCGGTACACGTCATACTTGAGAGTTGCAAAACAATGATCAATACCTACTTCCAGAAAACTGGTTCTGTCCTTGACTAATTATTAGGAAATGGGGAATGAAACAAACAGCTAGCAAAGTATGACAGAGTTTAAGCAATTTTCAAATGGCTGTTCTTTAGCTAAGTCACTTTGTTTTGACTTCACTCTTTCAAGCTCCACAAGACCAGTAGAAGATCTCTCTGCCACTGCTTAAGAATTAGCATCTAATATACAGTACTATTTAAATTTCCCCAATTGTCCAAAAAAATGTGTTATTTATAGCTGTTTTCAAATCCATTATCCAATCATGTTTCATGCATTTCACTGGTTGCTGTGCTTTCTTTTGTTTATTGCAGTGACGAGCCAAGTTGCCCAGGCTGGTCTCGAACCCCTGGGCTCAATCTTCTCATCTCTGCCTCCCAGTTATAGGCGTGAGCCACCGTGCTCGGCGATGTGCCTTTTAAAATCCAGAACATCCTCTCTGCCTTATGTCATTGTTTGACATTTCCAGGACAGTCATCATATAAAGGCTCTTAATAAGCTCATGGTGTATGAGGAACTGCTAGCTTCATGCAGGGGTACACTGACAGTATCTTTCCCCAGTTCCTTTTTTTTTCTGATATCGGGCCTCTTTGAGATAATAAAATAGGACTCCAGAAATTCTCTCAGCATCCATGATCTGCAAATCAAAATTGTGGGGAACTTAATGTCAATAGGATAACTTTTTAACAACTGGGAGCAGATGGATATAAATGCTTCCTTGTATCTCCTGGGCAGAGAATACTAAGAAACATTCTGTAGTTTGGGGAGAAAGGTAGAAAACAGGCTAATACCAGGACAATTTTTAGAAAGCAGCTGGCCTCTCATAATGGGAGACTGGATCTCTCATTGGGCAGATCACAGGACCCACTGCTGGTGCTAAGTGAAGTAGTAGTGACAATCAATGGCATACTTAGTGTCACAATTGCTAAGCCTTCTCACCTGACATAATGTGCTGAGAGAAGGTAAAGCATTAAAATCCATTAGCCTTGGTACTTCAAATGGTAATGGTACAATGGTAATCATAGGATTGTGGAAGTATTTGGTTTTAACTGCATTGGGTTTCTTTTAAAAAAATAATGAAAGAGGAAAAATGACACATTCATGCCCACCAACTACCAATTCAAGGCCCACTTTGAAAACTAGATGTTCCTGACAATAACACTTAAAGAAACTCTCACATCCTGCAAGCACAGGGGAGAGAGTGCAGACACTTAAATGTCAGATCTAATTTTGTTTTGTTTTGCTTTGTTTTGTTTTGAGTTGGAGTCTCACTCTGTCACCCAGACTGGACTGCTGTGGCTGCTCCCAGCCACCGCAGCCTCGACCTGCTGGGCTTCGGTGATCCTTCCGCCTCAGCCTTCCAAGTAGCTGGAACTACAGGCGCCTGCTACCACACCCGGCTAATTTTTTGATTTATTGTAGAGATGAGGTCTCGCCAAGTTGCCCAGGCGGGTCACGAACCTGCGGGCTCAGGCAATCCACTCACTTCAGCCTCCCAAAGCGCGGGATTACAGGCTGAGCCACCGAGACCGGTTTAGGATCTAACTTTGAATACTGCAAAACTGCAAAGGAAATTGAATGCATGGTCTCAACAAATCCCAGATGTCAAAATTAGCACCCTGATAGTTGGATAATTCAACTTCTTAGTTTTATAACTTACTAAAAACTACAGTAATCAGAACTCTGTAATACTGGCTTAATGATAGACTTATAGGCCAAAGAAGCAAAATTGAGAGTGCAGAAATAAACCTGTCAGTTGATCTCGCCAATGGTGCCAAGATCGTTCAACAAGGGAGAGTATAGTCTCTTGAACAAATGGTTTTTTTTTTTTGAGTTGGAGTCTCACTCTGTCGCCCAGACTGGAGTGCAGTGGCCGCTCCTGGCCACCGCAGCCTCGACCTGCTGGGCTCCAGCGATCCTTCCGCCTCAGCCTTCCGCGTAGCCGGAATTACAGGCATGCACTACCACGCCCAGCTGATTTTTTTGATTTATTGTGGAGATGAGGTCTCGCTGCCCAGGCGGGTCTTGAACCCGTGGGCTTAGGCAATCCACTCACCTCAGCCTCCCAAAGGCGCGGGATTACAGGCTGAGCCACCGAGCCCGGCTGAACAAATGGTTTTTGAACTAGATATCCACATGCAAAAGAATGAAATCAGACCCTCGCTTTACACCATATAAAAAATTGACTCAAAATGTACTAATATTCTTACAAAAAATGAGTAAATCTTCATGATCTTGGATTTGGCAAAAGTTTCTTAGATATGATACCAAAAAACACAAGTAACAAAGGAAAAAAAACAAATAAATTGGTCTTTATCAAGATAAAAAATTTTGTGCATGAAAGGACACTATCAAGAGAGTGAATAAATCCACAGAATGGGAAAAATATTTGCAAATCTTATCTCCAATAAGGGTCTATTATCCAGAATATATGAAGAATTTTTATAGCTTAATAACAAAAAGACAAGCAACTCAATTTAAAAATGAGCAAATGACTTGAGTAGATGTTTTTCCAAAAAGATATTCAAATGGCCAACAAGCATGTGAGGAGATGCTCAATGTCATGTCATTAAGAAAATGCAAATCACTTCACACCCACTAGGATGGTTATAGTTTTATTTTATTTTTTAGTTGGAGTCTCACTTCATCACTCAGGCTGGAGTGCAGTGGCACGCTCATGGCCACCCCAGCATTGACCTGCTGGGCTCAGGCAATCCTTCCGCCTTAGACTTCCAAGTAGCCGGAACTACAGGCATGCTCTACTGTGCCCTGCTGATTTTTTGATTTATTGTAGAGATGAGGTATCACCAAGTTGCCCAGGCTAGTCTTGAACCTTGGGCTCATGCAATCCTCTCAACTCGGCCTTCCAAAGTGCTGGGATTACAGGGTGAGCCGACATGACCAACCTAATTTTTTGATTATTGTAGAGATGGGGTCTTGCCTCATGGGCTCAGGCAATCCTGTCATCTTGGCCTCCCAAAGTGTTGGGATTACAGGCGTGAGCCACTGCGCCCAGCTGGATAGCACACTTTACAATGATTAGAATGGAGAATTTTAAATTATGTGAATGTAATCACAATTTTAAAAATCTGTGTATTTTTTTTCTCCTCATGGCAAAATCCTTTTTTCTTTTTGAGTCGGAGTCTGTCACTCAGGCTGGAGGGCAATGGCATGCTCCCAGCCACCACAGCCTCGACCTGCTGGGCTCCTGCGATCCTTCCAAGTAGCTGGAACTACAGGTGTGCGCTACCATGCCCAGCTTATGTATTTATTTATTTATTTATTGTAGAGATGAGGTCTCACCAAGTTGTCCGGGCTGGTCTCGAACCCACGGACTCAGGCAATCCTCTCACCTCGGCCTCCCAAAGTGCTGGGATTACAGGCTCGGCCCCAAATCCTTTTAAAACCTGCCACCTGTCACCTCTGTTTAAGACTAGGCAGAGGGCAACCCCTTTGGGTCACCCCCCCACTGTGGGAGCTTTTCTGTCCTCTCAATAAATCCTGCTTTCTTTAAAAAAAAAAAAAAAAAAAAGACTAGGCAGAAAGAGCTTTCATCCTATAGAGACTCCTAGAAGTTTTGGGGCAGACACTGTGAAAGTGAGTCTGGCCTGGTGGAAAGGGAACAATCCCATGCTGGGCTTTTCAGCCTCTGGAGCACGGTCTGAAGCCCACATTCTGGAATGAAGAAGCCAGACCTATAGGTCTCACATTATCAGGATGTGTGTGTATGTGTGTGTCTCGAAGGTGGAATTTTGAGTGTTGAATCTCTAGATTAAATGTATCATAGGCACAGACAGAAGCACAGTAAGTCCCTTACTACAAATGAGTTCCATTCTGACAGCATGTTTGTAAGTCCAATCTGTTGTAAGTCCAACAAAATTAGCTAAGGTACCCAACTAACACAATCGGCTAGTTAGTACTGTATGTATTTAACAGGCTATCTTGCCACCCAGTGGAGAGAAAAGATACATAAAAACCACACATTAGTATCTTTGACAGCTGGCAACTTGAAGGTTTGTATGTAGGGGACTTACTGCATTTCAATGACAGAGATGACACCCTTTCTTTCTCTTCTAGACAATGTAATCAGCTGAGACTCTACTCATCTCATCTCAAGCTCTCAGCACCTGAAACTTCCCTCTCCGGCTGTTTCCTATGTCCAGATATACTGAAGTATAAACTCTGGGTTGGGGGTCCTTGGCTAAGAATGGTCTTCCCTATGATCTGAGCTAAACAGATATACACATACAAACATAAATTTGTTTTTCACATGTATGCTGAAAACACACACACACACACACACACACACACACAGAGCACAAAATTTCTCTCAATCATACAGCCAAGCAGAGAGAAGACAACCCACACACATAAACATGTAACATACATGTAATCTTTCCTGAAGCTGTCTCCCCATCTTCCCACCTCATATTCACTTTGATGTCACTTGCTAAATAAATTTCTTCAAGTCTTACTCAGCTAAAACTTGACAACTGCCTAGAATTCATTATTGTATTTCATCTTCACTCTTGCCTGTAGGGTAATTTGGTGGGTACAACCCATCCTCCCATTTGATATTGTTTTGTTTTGCTTTATTTATTTAATTATTTTGAGTCGGAGTCTCACTCTGTCGCCCAGACTGTGGTGCAATGGCACACTCATGGCCACCGCAGCCTTGACCTACTGGGCTCAGGTGATCCTTCCACCTCCGCCCTCCAAGTAGATGGAACCACAGGCATGTGCCACCATGCCTGGCTAATTTTTTTTAAAATTATAGAGATGAGGTCTCACCATGTTGCTCAGGCTGATCTCAAACCCCTGAGCTCAGGCGATCCTCTCACCTCTGCCTCCCAAAGTGCTGGGATTACAGGCTTTAGCCACTGCACCTGGCTTGCTTTGCTTTATTTTATAAAGAGGGTCTTTACAATACAAACTAAAAACTACCATCAACCTGATATTAGTAATGTTTATAACAAATATAGAGTTGGCCTAAGGTGCCATAGTTCATCTGAGAAGTTACCAAGAGGTCTTAACATTTATGAACAGACTGTTCCTAAGATTGCTAGAAACAGTGGATTTTGAAGTGTGATCCCCAGAGCAGCAGTATCACCTGGGAACTTGTTAAAATGAATAGTCTCAGCCCAGACATACTGATGTATAAACTCTGGGTTTGGGGTCCAGCATGGTGTGTTTTCACAGGCCCTCTAGGAGATTCTCATTCACACTAAAGTTTGAACAGTATTGGCTAAAAAAGATCTTTCATCTTCTGCTAAACAAACACACACAAAATACAAATCTACAAACCCTCTTATAGTCTGGGAATCCTAGCATCTAAGAGGTCCTAATGACAAGTTCAACAAGGTACATAATAAGACACAGGTTCAACAATGTACATATAGTTTTTGGAAAGAGGGATTTCCGAGTTTGGATCCTGGGAAAGCATCTCCAAAAAATACAGACGTGTTTACATATGTTCACCAGAATATGCTTACAAGGAGATTCATAACAGCTCTATTTGTAATAGCCAAAACCTCCCAAACATTCAAATATTCATTAACATTAGGATGAATTTAAAAAATTGATGCATTTACACAAATGGAGTAATACAGTGACAACATAAAGCAAATAAATATAGTATAGAAAATACAGTTAAAAATACAGTAACAAGCTGGGCTCGGTGGCTCAGCCTGTAATCCCGTGCCTTGGGAGGCTGAGGTGAGTGAATTGCCTGAACCCATGGGTTCGAGACCCGCCTGGGCAACTTGGCGAGACCTCATCTCTACAATAAATCAAAAATTAGCCGGGCATGGTAGTGCGCGCCTGTAGTTCCAGCTACTAGGAAGGCTGAGGCAGAAGGATCGCCGGAGCCCAGCAGGTTGAGGCTGTGGTGGCTGGGAGCAGCCACTGCACTCCAGTCTGGGCGACAGAGTGAGACTCCAACTCAAAAAAAAAAAAAATACAGTAACGAGAATGGATGCAAACAATATGGATGATCTCATGATATAATGTTGAATGAAAGAAACTGGACAGAAAATAGTACATATTGCACCAGTGCCCACCCAAGTGAGTCACCTGGGGACTTGGGGACCAGCCTACTGATGCTATTGCTATCACTGGCACCATGAGTACTGCCCAGGGACCTGAGGACTGGTCTGCCTGACCTGTTGCTGCCACTGCTGGTGTCCATGTATTTGACCTGGGGGCCTGAGGACTGGACTATCCAGGATCCCAATGCCACTACAGGCACCTATGCACACTGCCCAGGGGCTCAAGGGCTGGCATAATGGGCCTGCCACTGCTACCACTAGTGCCTGAAGTCCAGCTCACTTGGTGTCCCTTTCCCCAGCAAAGCTTTGGCACAGATTCCACTCAAATTGTAGCCTAACCCACTGGAAAAAATACCTCACAGACACCACTGATGTTAACAGTCAAATAAATCATATGAAGACTATACTACTGTACCCAGAATCAAAGCCAATGCACCCTACCAACCAAAACTATAGGTATATCTACAGGAAAAAGTCTTTCCCTACAAAAGCCGATTCATAAAATTAGAAAAAGCAACTGGTACATCAGATGGGCAGATATCAACCAAAACATAAAGACACCAAAAACATGAAAAAGCAAGAAAACATGACACCTTCATAGAAACACAATAATTATCTAGTAATATACACATAGAAAAGGAAATCTGTGAAACTCCTGAAAAGAAATTCAAAATAGTGATCTTAAGGGAATGCAGCAAGATACAAGATACACAGATAGACAATAAAAATAAATCAGAAAAACAATTCATGATCTAAATGAAAAATTTAACAAGGAGATATTATTTAAAAACTCACTTCACATGTAAAAACTGAAAGCAAAAGGATGGAAATTTCACAGACTGAAAGCAAAAGGATGGAAAAAATATTCCACACAAACAGAAACCAAAAACATGCAGAACTTGCTATACTTATATCAGGCAAACAGACTTTAAGTAAAAAAAAAAACAAAACAAAAAAAGAAAGAAGGTCATTATAGAATGATAAAAAGGTCATTTCAGCAAAATAATGTAATAATTATAAGTATATATGCACCTCAAACTGAGTACCCAGATATACAAAACAAATATTATTAGAGCTAAACAGAGAGACTCCAATACAATAATAGTTAAGGATTTCAACACCTAACTTTTGGCATTGGACAGAGTATCAACAAAGAAGCATTGAACTTACCAGAATGGTTATTATCAAAAAGTAATAAAATAAAAATAAAACAGATGTTGGTGAGGTTGCAGAGAAAAGGGAGTGCTTATACACTATTGGTGGGAATATAAATTCGTACAGCCCCTATGGAACCAATTAAGATTTCTCAAATAACTAAAAATAGAACTAGCAATTCTACCCCAAGGGAAAAAAAAAAGTTATATCAAAAGACACCTGCACTCATATGTTTATTGCAGCACTACTCACAATAGGTAAGTCATGAAATCAGCCTAAGTGCTTGTCAATGGCTGACAGAATAAAGAAAATGGAGTACTATGGAGTACACCATGGAGTACTATGAAATCATAAAGAACTACTTGGAAGGCTGAGGCGGTAGGATCACCAGAGCCCAGCAGGTCGAGGCTGCAGTGACCGGGAGCGGCCACTGCACTCCAGTCTGGGCGACAGAGTGAGACTCCAACACCCCCCCCAAAAAAAGAAATCATAAAGAAGAATGAAAACCAGTCCTTTGCTTCATCCATCCACAGAATAAAGTGGGAGGCCGTTATCCTAAGTGAAATAACTTAGCAACAGAAAATCAAACGCCAAATGTTCTCACTTATAAGTAGGAGCTAAACAATGGGTACGAGGTGAGTGGATTGCCTGAGCCCGTGGGTTTGAGACTCTCCTAGGCAGCTTGGCGAGACCTCATCTCTACAATAAATCAAAAAATTAGCCGGGCGTGGTAGCACGCGCCTGTAGTTCCAGCTACTTGGAAGGCTGAGGTGGAAGGATCGCCGGAGCCCAGCAGGTCGAGGCTGCGGTGGCCGGGAGCGGCCACTGCACTCCAGTCTGGGGGACAGAGTGAGACTCCAACTCAAAAAAAAGAAAAACAAAACAAAACAAAAAACCATGGGTACATATGGCCATAATGATGGAAATAATAAACACTGAGAACTCCAAAAGTGAGAAGGGTGTGAAGGTTGAAAAAATACCCATTGGGGTCAATGTTCACCATTTGGGTGATGGGTTTGCTAGAAGCCCAAATCTCACCATTATGCAATATATCCATGTAACAAACCTATACTTGTACCCTCAAACCTAAAATCAAACAACTACAACTACAACAACAAAGAAACATTGAACTTACTCTGCACTATATAACAAACAGATCTAACAGACATTTATGGAACATTTCATTCAATAGCTGCAGAATACATATTCTTCACATTAGCACAAGGAACATTCTCCAGGATAGACCATATGAGAGGTCACAATAGAAGTCTCATCAAATTAAAAAAAATAGATTCATATAAAATATCTTCTCACATCACAATGAAATCAAACTAGAGATCAATAACAAGAAGAGCTTTGAATCCTGTACAAATACATGGAACTCAATATGCTCCTGCACAATAAATAAATTAGGAAGGTAATAAAAATTTTTTGAAACAAACAAGACTATAAATACATATACCAAAACTTATGGAATACAGCAAAAGAAGTGCTAAGAGGAACTTTATAGCAATAAACATCTATGTCAGAAAAAATAGAAAGACTTCCCAGTCTGGGCATAGCAAGATCTTTTCTCTAAAAAGGCCGGGTGCAGTGGCTCATGCCTATAATCCCAGCACTTTGGGAGGCTGAGGCGAGAGGACTGCCTGAGCCTGCGGGTTTGAGACCAGCCTGGGCAACATGGTGAGACCTCGTCTCTACAATAAATCAAAAAGTAGCTGGGCGTGGTAGCACGTGACTGTAGTTCCAGCTACATGGAAGGCTGAGGTGGAAGGGTCGCCTGAGCCCAGCAGGTCGAGGCTGCGGTGGCTGGGAGTGTGCCACTGCATTCCAGCCTGGGCAACAGAGTGAGACTCCAACTCAAAAAACAAACAAACAAACAAATAAATATTAGCCAGGAGTTCAAGGCTGTGGTGAGCCATGATCATGCCACTACAATCCAGTCTGCCCAACAGTGTGAGACTCTGATTTAAAAAATATATAAAGTTTCCAAATAAACAACCTAATGTACCTTAAGGAACTAAAAAAGCAAGAATAATCCAAATCAAAATGAATAGAAGTAAAGAAATAATAAATATCAGAGCAAAACTAAACTAGAGACTGAAAAAAATACAAAGAATCAACAAAATAAAAAGTTGTTTTTTTAAAAGATAAACAAAATCAATAAACCACTAGCCAGACTAACCAATAAAAAAGGAGAAAAGATTCAAATAAATAAAACCAGAAGTGAAAAAGGTGCATTACAATTGGTACCACAGAGATACAAAAGATCATTAGAGACTATTATGAATAACTATATGCCAACAAATTGGAAACCCTAAAGGAAATAGATAAGTTCCTGGACACACACAACGCATCAAGATGGAGCCAGGAAGAAGCAGGAAACCTGAACAGACTAATAATGAGTAACAAAATTGAATCAGCAGTAAAAATCTCTTAAAGAAAAGTCTAGGACTGGATGGCTTTACTGTTGAATCCTACTAAACTTTTAGAGCTAACACCAATTCTTCTTGAATTATTCCAAAAAATTGAAGAGGAGGGAATTTTTCCTAACTCATTCTATGAAGCCAGCATTACCTTGATATTAAATCCAGACAGGAGCACAATAACAAAAAAGAAAACTATAGAACAACATCTCTGCTAAACAGTGACTCAAAAATTCTCAATAAAATGCTAGCAAACTGAATCCAAACACATCAAAAGGTAATACATCATGATTGAGTGGGATTTATGCCACCAAAGATGCAAATATGATTCAACACCCATAAATCAATAGATGTGACACACCACATCCACAAAATGAAGGACAAAAACTATATGATCATCTCAATAGATATTAAAAATTTGATAAAATTCAACATCTCATCATGACAAAAACTCTCAACAAATTAGGTATAGAAGGAACATGTCTCAACACAATAAAGGTCATATATGACAAACTCATAGTTAGAAAACATCTGACAATTAAGTTCACGAACTCATCCTAGAAAAAGTGCTACTTACCTCATTGGTGAATATCACTGTGGTCACCTTCAAAGTACTCCCCTTAGAAAGCTATGCACCAATGCCAGTGCCTAGTCCACCCGTCAAAGCAATTTTGGAACTCTTTATTCTGGAATGGTCATCAGAACTGTTATATTACCCTTGATGTCCTGAATGTCATCAAAATGTCTTCCTTCAATATTTCCTTTATTTTTAGGTAAAGCAAAAAGTCACTGGGAACCAGATCAGGTGCGTAGGGAGGATGTTCCAATACAGTTATTTGTTTACTGGCTAAAAACTTCCTCACAGACAGTGCTGTGTGAGCTGGTGCATTGTTGTGATGCAAAAGCTCCTTTGGGACCATTTTCACACACACCTGTCTCATGCCAAGATTTTCAGTTAAGATTTTCCTGTTTCTCTATCAATGTTTAATTGACTGACTATGCTTCTCACAGGCAGCCAACGAATTTGACCACAATTTGATGAATTTCTGTGATGTTTTAGTCAGTTCTGCTCATTACCGGCCATTCTGACCTCTCCTTATCAGTGACGCTCTCTTTCCCCTCAGAAAAATGTTTAATCCATTTGTACACTGCTGTTTTCTTTATGGCATAAACTTGGTCTAACATGTCTCCAATATCATTTCCACTCTTGCCAAGTTCAACACGAAATTTAATGTTTGTTTGTTGCTGTAATTCAAGCTCTGACATTCTTGCGACGGCACACAAAAGCATGCAATAACAATAATAAATGCCACTGAGCAGGACACCGCCACATGTCGACATGAACACAGCTGTGATATACCAAGGTTATGGAAGCTTACTGAGTGCTTGCACAGTGCTTCCAATGTAAGGGTACAGTGACAAGTTCGCAAACTTAATTGTCAGACCTTGTAATACTGAATGAGGAGAAACTGAAAGCTTTTCTTCTAGATCTAGGAGAAGACAAAGATGCCTGTTTTCACCACTGATATTCACCATAGTACTGAAAGTCCTAGCCAAAGCAATTCAGCAAGAGAAGTAAAGAAAAAGCATTTAAACTGGAAAAGGTCATCAGAACTGCAAGATACCAATGGAAGTCAAATTGTCCCTCTTTGCAGATGACACGACATATCTAGAAAAACCTAAAGATGCCATCAAAAAAACTCTTAGAACTGATTTTAAAAATTCTAGCCAGTGGCTAGAATTCTAGCTCAGTGGGCCAGCCTGTAATCCCGTGCCTTTGGGAGGCTGAGGTGAGTGGATTGCCTGAGCCTGTGGGTTCGAGACCCGCCCGGGCAACTTGGTGAGACCTCATCTCTACAATAAATCAAAAATGAGCCGGGCATGGTAGCACGTGCCTGTAGTTCCAGCTACTTGGAAGGCTGAGGCGGAAAGATCGCCAGAGCCCAGCTGGCCGGGAGCAGCCGCTGCACTCCAGTCTAGGCGACAGAGTGAGACTCCAACTCAAAAAAAACCAAAAAAAAAAAACAAAACAAAAACAAAAACAAAAAAACAACTACAAAACAGTGATGGAAGAAATTGAAGAGAGCAGGGCACGGTGGCTTATGCCTATAATCCCAGCACTTTGGGAGGTTGAGGTGGGAGGATTGCTTGATCCCAGGGATTTGAGACCAGCCTGGGCAACATAGCAAGATCTTATTTCTACAAAAAAATTAAACTAAAATAAAATAATTAGCCAGCATGGTGGTGTGTGCCTGTAGTTCTAGCTACTCAGGAGACTGAGGCAGAAAGATCACCTGAACCCAGGAGGTCAAGGCTGTGGTGAGCAGCGATCATGCCACTGCACACCAGCCTCGGTGACTGAAAGAGACTCAGACTCAAAAAAAAAAAAAAAAAAGAGAAAAGAAAAATAAAGAGATTGAAGAGTACATGCAAACAAGTGGAATGATATCTCATGTTCATGGATTGGAAGAATTAATATTATAAAATATCATACCACCTAAAGCAATCTACAGATACACTGCAAATACCAATGGTAACCTTCAAAGAAATAGAAAAAAACAATTCTAAAATTCATATAGAATCACAAGATACCCTGAATAACCAAAGCAATACTAAGCAAAAAGAATAAAGTTACTACCTGACATCACAACATGTCATAAAACAATAGTAACCAAAACAGCATAGTATTGCTCTAAAAGTAGACACCTAGGCCAAGGGAACTGAATAGAGAAACCAAAAATAAATCCATATGTTTCCAGCTATCCGATTTTTGACAAATGTGCCAAGAACATATATTGTGGAAAGGATACCCTTTTCAACAAACGGTGCTGCAAAAACTGAATATCCATGTACAGAAGAAAGAAAGATTTGTATCTCTCACCATATACAAATTTCACCTGAAAATAGATCAAAGACTTAAATATAAGACCTGAAGCTATAGAACTACTAGGAGAAAACGGGAAATGCTTCAGGGCACTGGTCTAGACAAAAATTTTGTGGCTAAGACTTCAAAAATACGGGCAACAAAAACAAAAATAGACAAATGGGACTATATTAGACTAAAAGTGTCCTGCACAGCACAGGGGATAATCAACAAAGCAAAGAGACAACCTGTAGAATGGGAGGAAATATTCACAAACTATTTATTCAAGAAGGAACTAATATTCAGAATATACAAGGCATTCGTCAGCAAAAGCACCCCAAACACTCCAACTAGAAAGTGGGCAAATGAGACCTGGAGTGGTGGGTCAGCCTGTAATCCCAGCACTTTGGGGGGCTGAGGTGAGAGGATTGCTTGAGCCCACGGGCTCGAGACCAGTCTGGGCAATATGGTGAAGCCTCGTCTTTACAAAAAAATAAAAAAATTACCCGGGTGTGGTATCTTGCACCTGTAGTTCCGGCTACTTGGAAGACTGAGGCGGAAGGATCGCCGGAGCCCAGGAGGTCAATGCTGGGGTGACCATGAGCGTGTCACTGCACTCCAGCCTGGGCAACGGAGTGAGACTCCAACTCAAAAAAAAAAAAAAAAAAAGTGGGCAAACGACCTGAATTGACGTTTCTCAAAATGTCAAAATACGAATGGGCAACAGGTATTTGAAAAAATGCTCAACATCTCTAACCATCAGAAAAATGCAAATCAAAACCACAATGAGATATCATCTCACCCCAGTTAGAAGGACTATGATAAAAAAGACAAAACATAACAAATGCTGGTAAGGATGCAGGGAAAACGGAACTCTGATATGCTGTTGGTGTGAATGTTAATTAGCACAGTGAAAAAAAAGCACACAAAATAGTACAATCGCTATGGAAAATAGTTTAAAGTTTTCTCAAAAAAAAAAAAAAAACACAAAAAGAACTACCATATAATCCAGGAATCTCGCTTCTGGGTGCTGTTCAAGAAGAAAGGAAACCAGTATATCGATGAAATACCTTCACCTCCATGCTTATCGCAGCACTGTTTGCAACAGCTGAGATGTAGAATCAACGGAATGTCCATCAACATATGAATGGATAGAGAAATGTAGGATACATACACAATGAAATACTATTCAGTCATAAAAAAAGAATGAAATCCTGTCATTTGTGGCAACAAGGTGAGCCTAGCTAAATAAGTTAAGCTAAATAAGTAAGGCACAGAAAGATCAATACCGCACGTTCTCATTTGTATATGGGAGTTAAAAATAAATTTGAGCTCATGGAAGTAGAAAGGAAAATTGTGGGTATTAGAGGCTGGGAAGGGAAGGCATATGAGGGGAGGATGGGGAGAGGTTGGTTAAAGGATGCAATTCTAGGCAGAAAGGAGGAATGAGTTCTGGTTTACTATAATTTACTGTATATTTTCAAAAAACTAGAAAAGAGGCTTTTGCATATTCACAATACAAAGAAATGATACATGTTTGGGGTTATGGATATGCTAATTACTCTGATTTGATTATTACACCTTGTATATTTATATCAAAATATCTCTCTGTATCCTGTAAGTATGCATAACGATTATATCACTAAAAATAAACAGGAAAAAAGAGTATATGTTGTATGGTTCACTTATATAAAGTTCAAAAGCAGGCAAAACTAATCTGTGACGACGTAAGTCACAGAGGTAGTTAACATTGCATGGGCAGATACTGAATGGGACTTCTGGGATGCCGGAAATATTCTTCACGGGTATGAAAAATCATCAACCTACACACTAATCATTTGTGAACTTTTCTGTAAGTATATTAAACATAAAATAAAATAAATTTGTGGCTCACAAGCTGGGCATGCCTGGAGCAGGCTGGCGGACAAGTATTCTGTGCTATCACATGCCAGCTAAAGTAACGACTCATTCGCAAATTTAGAAACATACAATACTGCGGTATACACTAAAATTGTCAAACATTTGATGTACATTAAAAATCCTAAAAATAAATCTCTCATATTTTCCCGCATTAAAAAAAATCATGTGAGACTTCGTCTTTACAGAAAAAAAAAAAAGAAAAAGAAAAAAAATGTAGGCTGGAGCAGTGGCTCACACCTATAATCCCAACACTTTGGGAGGCCGAGGTGAAAGGATTGTCTGAGACCATGGGTTTGAGACCAGCCCGGGCAATTTGACAATGTGCCATCTCTACAATAAGGTGGCACATCCCTGTAGTCCCAGCTACTTGGAGGCTGAGGCAAAAGAATTGCCTGAGCCCAGGTGGTCAAGGCTACAGTGAGCTGTAAGTGTGCCACTGCACTCCACTGGGTGACAGAGTGAGACCTCGACTCAAAAAAAAAAAAAAAATGCAGTAGCAAGGTCAATTACAGACACATTTTCCCCCAGAGAGAGTCTAATATTTTATTCATGCTTCCTAAACTCATAATGAGCAACTACCATGGGCTGAGTCCTGCACAGGGCTCTGAGGATCACAGGGGAAAAACTGAGATCCTCCCTCATGGAGATAACATGGTCAGAACACCCACACAAGTAAACATAGCAAGGTTATGACAGAACGCAAGGAACTCTGGCAGCATAAAACAAAGTTAAGACCTGGTCTGGGGGATCAGAGGAGGGTCTCCCCGGAAAGCAGGGAACAGGGCCATGGAAAGCAAGGGCAGGAGATACTCAGAGAAGAGTGGACAGCAAGAGAAAATCTCGAAAAATGGAAACTTCAAACTCTGGTCAACCTCATGCCTCTATTGAAACCTGCCTATCAGGTGAGCACCTGGCACCACCATGTCACTTTCTCAAGGTTAGGCTATTATTTCTCTCATTTCTCACGTACCTTGGTGGTAAGAAAAGTGAGCTGAAGGGCCGGACCTGTAATCCTAGCGCTTTGGGAGGCTGAGGCGGGAGGATTGTTTGAGCTTATCACTACAAAAAAAAAAAAAAAAAGTTATGGGGTTATGCGCCTGTAGTCCTAGCTACTTGGGAGGCTGAGGTGGGAAGATCACTTGAGCCCAAGAAAGTTGAGGCTGTGGTGAGCTGTGATTGTGCCACTGCCACTGTCCTCCAGCTTGGGCAACAGAGTGAGACTCCCAATTTAGAAAAGAAAAGAAAAGGAAGGAAGAGGGAGAGAAAAGTGAGCTGAGTGTTTTTGGTGGCCTGAGGCCCTTTAAATGGCTTCCTACTTATTTGGAATAAAGTGTAAGCTTCTTCACCTTCATCTGACCTTGGTCTGCCTTCAGTTTCATCTTTCCCCATTCTCCCACTCCCTCAATACACCTCAGCTACAGTGGCCTCCTGTCTGTACCTCAGACATTAAAAGGCTGTTTGTGTCTCTAGGCCTTTGCATTTGATGTTCCAATGCTGGGCCTCACTAGAAGCCGTCTATGCAACGAGCAACTCCTTTAGCGTCCTAGTTTGAACCTTTTTTTTTTTTTGAATTGGAGTCTCACTCTGTCACCCAGACTGGAGTGCAGTGGCCGCTCCCGGCCACCGCAGCCTGGACCTGCTGGGCTCCGGTGATCCTTCGCCTCAGCCTTCCCAGTAGCTGGAATTACAGGCACGCGCTACCACGCCCGGCTGATTTTTTTTGATTTATCGTAGAGATGAGGTCTCGCTGCCCAGGCGGGTCTCGAACCCGCGGGCTCAGGCAATTCACTCACCTCAGCCTCCCAAAGGCGCGGGATTACAGGCTGAGCCACCGAGCCCGGCTAGTTTGAGCCTTCTTATCTGCTTATTCTTTCTCTTAGCACTCTGCTTATTTGCTCATTTGTCCTAAGTGAAAATTTTGAGCATTTTATAGATTTTCTGTTTGCTGGATTTTCTTTTTTTTCTAGTCAAAGTCTCAGGCTGAACCATGCAGTGGCATGATCACAGCTCACCACAGCCTCGATCTCCTGGGCTCACGTGAATCTCCCACCTCAGCCTACCAAGTAGCTAGGACCACAGGAGCGCTACGTTGCCCAGGCTGGTCTTGAACTCCCGGGCTCAAGCAACCCTCTCTCCTCAGCCTCAAAAAGTGTTGGAATTATAGGCATGAGCCACTGCTTCTGGCCTTAATCTGTTTTCACCATGATATGAGGTCAGTTGTTTTCCTCTGTGATATGAAGGAATTAGTTCTGAATCACAGTTTTATTCCCAGTATCCAACACAGCACCTGGCATGTTCTCAACAAACAGAAATTGAATGCATTATCGGAGGGCGTGACATTAGGGTGGGATAGGGCTGGGGCCTAATTGCATCAAAATTTTGCTTAAATAAGGCCATCGAACCCAGCAGACACCTAGAGTAAGCTCGGGAGCTCTGTAGCATGAGACCGATTGAATCACCGACTCAAAGTATATGATGTCGAGTATCGAGTCTGGTAAGCTGGCAAAGGCAGAAGGCTGGGGGCTGACTGGTTGGGTCATGGACAAATCAAAGTGAGAGGCATGGAACTTCGTGGTAGCTCCTGGGCTTTGCTAACACTAGGAAGACAATTTTGGGAACCGTTAGGTTATACCTACAAAGACAATTTAATTTACAAAATAACTTGCAAGTGGGTTCCCATCAGTAATTTACAAGATAAGGTCTTGCTATGTTGCCCAGACTGGTCTCGAACTCCTGGAGTCAAGTGAACCTCCTCCTTGACCTCCTGAGTAGCTGGGACTGTAGGCGTGCACCACCAAGCTCAGCCTCATATTCTTTTTAACAGCAGGTACTGTCATTCTTTTAAAATGCCATCCTGGCTGGGTGTGGTGGCTCAGCCTGTAATCCCAGCGCTTTGGGAGGCCGAGGCGAGAGGAATGCCTGAGCCCATGGGTTTGAGACCAGCCTGGGCAACTTGGTGAGACCTAGTCTCTAAAATAAACCACAAAAACTAGCCGTGCGTGGTGGCGCGTCTGCAGTTTCAGCTTCTTGGAAGACTGAGGTGGAAGGTTGGAGCTGCAGCGGCTGTGAGCGTGCCATTGCACTCCAGCCTGGGCGACAGAGTAAGAATCTGACTCAAAACAACAAAAAAGCCACCCAGTTGGTGGGTATAAAATAGCACTTGATTTTGATCCAATTCCCATTTATTTTTCTGAGTTGAAGTCTCACTCTGTTGCCTAGGTTGGAGTGAGGTGGCCGTTCCCGGCCACCGCAGCCTCGACCTGCTGGGCTCCGGCCATCCTTTCGCCTCACCCTTCTGGGTAGCCGGAATTACAGGCGCACGCTGCCACGCCCGGCTGATTTTTGATTTATTGTAGAGATGAGGTCTCGCCAAGTCGCCCAGGCGGGTCTTGAACCCTCAGGCTCAGGCAATCCACTCATCTCAGCCTCCCAAGGCAAGGGATTACAGGCTGAGCCACCGAGTCCGGCTCCCATTTCTTTCTTAACCAGTGTGGTTGAGCCTCTTTGCTCTGCTTTAAATGCCATTTTGTTTTTCTTATGCTTATTTCCTATTTATGTTTACCACTTTTCAATATTTTTTCCTTGAGGCTTAGAATGATATTTTTATTGTCTTCTAGAACTTATAATGTATTCCTTATATTTGTTGCAAATATATTCTCTCCGTCTGTGACTTGTGTTTTTCAATTTGCTTATGAGTTTTATTGTCCAAATATTCTAAATGTTGGTATTGTGATAGTTATCAATATTCTCCTTTTATCATTGTATTTGTAATATATAACTTTATAATTTTATTTGTATATATATTTCTTTTAAATTTAAAAATTTTATTCTAATAGAAAAATGTGGATGAACAAGTTCACTTATCAACTTGTACTGGGTTCTTCTCAGACATTTTCCATATTATTTAACACTAAACTTATGAAAATATTAATGAATTAATTTCGTATATTGACCTCTCAGATTGGTAGTTGATGATTTTAGACACAAAGCCACATCTCTCAATTTCACCCCCTATACCATGCCAAAACAAATATATTAAAATTTGGATTAAATCAATATCAATTTTATTTATTTGTTGAGTTGGATTCTCTGTCACTCAGGCTATAGTGCAGTGGCACGATCACGGCTCACTACAGCCTGAAACTCCTGGACTCAGGCAATCCTTCTGCCTTAACATCTTAAGTAGCTGGGACTATAGGCGGATGTCACAGCTGGATAGTTTTTTTTGATTTTTTTTTTTAGAGACGAGGTCTCACTATGTTGCCTAGGCTGGTCTCAAACTCCTAGTCTCAAGCAATCCTTCCTCCTTGGTCTCCCAAAGTCCTGGGATTATAGGTATGAGCCACTGCACCTGGCCTAGAGTTACTTGCGTTTAAACCAGGTCAGGCTCAGGACAGAAGTTTATTTATTTAAAATGAAAGTCTTATGTCAGTTCCCTCTGCAGCAATGCCAAGGAGAGCTCGTCGGGAACGCACAGAGTTTAATCCGGAACAACTTGGAGAATTGAGAAAAGTGTTTGAAAAGACCAGGACCCCAAGTTGGGTTACCATACAAGAACTGGCTTCAAAGCTCCACCTGGATGAGTTGGTAGTAAAGGTCTGTCCCCAAGTGTATCTGTAAGTAGCATATTTCACCCAGCTCCACACACACTCTTAGTAATTATAACAATCTCTACTTAAGACAGTTGCTGTATCGATAAAAAGGGCAGATGTTAAGCACTTCATATTTGTAGTGTCATGACTAGCCACTTTACTGAGGTGCACCCACATAGAGGAATTGTCTTCCCAGGGCTATAAACACAAGAGCTGGAATTTGAACTCAGGCCTTTCCAACTCCAGACCCATAATGCTATGTAGGACTCCTTGAGGCTATGCCTCAGATCCATACTTCCTTTGGGGTCTGTTCGTGTCTATTTCTAGGTTCTGCTTAATCAGGACATTCACAATCCTCCAGACGCCTCTAAGTTCCCACAGAGCATTCAAGGCAGAACTCCCGGGTGAACCTTGAGGGTCCCAGGGTACACTCCCACCCCATGCTCTGACTTTAGAATACCTTTTCTGAAAACCAAGAGCAACTTACATGCCCTTTACTTTACATTGTGATCTAGGCTTTGAGTTCCTGTCATATTATACCCATTGCGAGTACAATCCTACACCTCCTCTATGCCCTCTGGAACACAGGAGAGCAGAGGATAGAAAACTTCCCTTGTTCAGATAATTATAAAGAGCTGTGAGACTGGCTTTCTCACACCAAAAGACCTAATGCCTGAGAAACACAAGGATTCCCCTTTGGACTCATCCCCTTTGTTAACCTCCCTCCTCCTATCTTCCAGACGTGGTTTAAGAATCAGCGCGCCAAGAGGAAGAAGAAGCTGCAGCAACAGACACAGCCAAGTCTGTCACCAGGAACATCAAACCAGACTACTTCAGCGGAAGAGGAGGAGACCCCCATGCCCACAACAGTTGCAAGCACTTGTCCAATGAGGCCCGGGACTTCGGAAGCAAATTACCATGATCTACTTGAACCTTCTAGTATCAAGAAACTTGGAGAGGCTAGTGCCTCTGGGTCGAATTCATCCCAGGATCCTCAGCCTTTTGATATTCAACAAATATGTCTGGGGGCTTCTGACCCTCCTTGGGCCTCCCTTCCCTATGAAATAGACGAACTTGTGCAAATATATGACCTACCAGGGGACGATGACCCCAGCTGTTTAGATCAATATCTTTTCCAAGTTGAGGAGTGTGACCAGCACGCATCGACAGTGTAATTCGTTACACTCAGCTCCTGAGAAACATCTGTGATCCAAATCCTGATCAGCTGAGACATTTACAAACACTGTTAATGGGTCGACTCCAGTCTAGAAAGATCAGAGCCCGAGGATTTATCTATTTCTGTAAGAAAAAAAATAAGTCCACCTACCTTTCATCATTGTCTGTATTTTCTGCCCTCCATTTGAGTGTCTCCTCAATCAAATTTCAGTATTCAAGTCAGCCATTGGAGTGACATAAACAACTTGGTGAAATATGAGGTTCCTGACTCTTTCCACCCACAGATGCACGGGATAGACATCTGCACTGAATCACTTCTCTCTGAGATAAAGTCAGAAATGAGATGAGACTCCTATGCACCAGGCAACATTTTTTTTTTTCCAAGTCAGAGTCTCACTCTGTCACCCAGGCTGGAATGCAGTGGCATGCTCACGGCCACCACAGCCTTGACCTGCTGGGCTCAGGTGATCCTTCTGCCTCAGCCTTCCAAGTAACTGGAACTACAGGTGTGCACCACCATGCCCAGCTAATTTTTGTTGAGTTATTTGTAGAGATGAGGTCTCACCAAGTTGCCCAGGCTGTTCTCGACCCCCTGGGCTTAGGCAATCGTCTCACCTCGGCCTCCCAAAGTGCTGGGATTATAGGTGTGAGCCACTGCTCTTAGCTGAGATGACTTTTAAAAATCCACATTCAACAGGTAGACTGAATAAAATCCATCCTGGGCACTGAGCTGTACAACCAGGAATACTCAACATTCAACTTCTAAAGAGAAAAGGGTTTGGACCACACACACAGTACTGTGAGGTAATTGTCTGGACATAGACTCTTTTTCCTCTATACCTGGCTTTCTGTTTCCTCCCTCAGGGAGCAGCCTCTGGTCAAAACTGGGCTCTGCAGGATAAGCTTACTCCCAGCAACCAGTCACGGGATGCATTTGGGGGAGCAGAGCTGAGAACAATGTGAGCAGCACCCTTACTCATTGTAATTGTAAACACCACATAGCAATTTAATAATTAACTTGCTTATAAAACCATTTGCTGGACTGTCCTGAGATATGGATTCTTTCTTCACCAACCAGCCACCATCGATGCCTCCTGCAATTTCTAATAAATCACTGTCTTTCCCTGCTGGACCTCCAGATGACTTCTTTGGAATAGGTAAAGAACATTACGTGCAAGCCCTCTCAGATTTGGGATTACGCGTTACAAGTGCCTTAACTGGAAGTTTTTCTGTGGTTTGCCTCTTCATTTACCTGGTTCTGCAAGTAGAAAGGACTAGACGCACATGAGATTTCCTAGATCACAGAAAAAATGGGCAGTTTAATGTGGATTCTCAAGTACTTCCAAGAGCTTCATCACTCAGGATCAGGACAGAGAAAGGGCTAAAACTCAAAGCTCCCAGCTTTTTCCTGGAAGAGGGTTGCCAGCATACTCTCTCAACGGCTGCCGCTGATGGTTGAGTTCCTAACTAGCCTGTATCAGGGAGTTAGCTGGGCAGACAAACTGCAGACCTATGAGAGCCTGAACAGGAGCTCGGCACTTCCCAAGCCTTCTACCCCAGGTCTGCCCAGTAATAAAATCCAGGTTTACTGATTCCTCCTGGAAAGAGTTTGTCCACACATCGAGCAACCCAGTTTTTTTTTATAGCTTTATTTTATTATAGAGATGTGTATAAGTCAGGGTTAGGTATATAAATAATCTAAGCCGGGCTCGATGGCTCAGCCTGTAACCTCTGCCTTTGGGAGGCTGAGGTGAGTGGATTGCCTGAGCCCGCGGGTTTGAGACCCGCCTGGGCAACTTGGTGAGACCTCATCTCTACAATAAATAAAAAAATTAGCCGGGTGTGGTAGTGCGTGCCTGTAGTTCCAGCTACTCGGAAGGCTGAGGTGGAAGGATCGCTGGAGCCCAGCTGGTGAGGCTGCGGTGGCCGAGAGTGACCACTGCACTCTAGTCTGAGCGACAGAGTGAGACTCCAACTCAAAAAAAAATTTTAAAGATAAATAAATAAATAATCTATATGCAGGTGAAGTTTGGGCCTCCAACTGGTCCTTACTTCTCCTGGTTTAGGACCAGGGACCCTTTGTGTTGTTACGTGCCTCTGTCCCTCCCCTGGCAGTATCCTGTGACTGCCAATCCCTTCCTTGTGCTATTGTGACTAATGTCCAGGTCCCACTTATGAGTGAGAACGTGTGGTATTTGGGTCTTTGTTTCTGTGATAGATCACTAAGTATGATGGTCTCCAACTCCATCCAATTTGCTGCAAAGTCCATGATTTCATCCTTTATGGATGAGTAATATTCCACAATGTATATGTACCACATTTTCTTTATCCAGTCCACTTTCGATGGGCAGTAGGGCTGGCTCCCTCTTTTTGCTATTATGAATAGTGTGACAATAAACAGGTGTGCAGGTGTCTTGTTTGTGAAACAATTTATGTTTCTCTGGGTATATTCCTAGAAGGGGGATTGCTGGATTGTATGGAAGGTCAATTTCTAGTTCCTTTAGAAATCACCACACTATTTTCCCTAGAGGTTGGACTAGTTTGCACTCCCTCCAACAGTGAAGAAGCGTTCCCTTTGCTCTGCATCCTCGCCGGTATCTATTGTCTTTTGATGTATTAATGATGGTCATCCTTACTGGAGTTAGGTGGTCTCTCAGTGTGGTTTGGATTTGCATTTCTCTGATGATTGGTGAGGCTGAGCACTTTTTCATATATCTGTTGGCTGCTCGTCTGTCTTCTTTTGAGAAGTGTCTGTTCATGTCTTTTGCCCACTTTTTTTTTAGATTGAAAAATATAGTTTATTTAGAAAGTATATTCGAAAGAGAGAGAGAGAGAGAGAGGGGAAATTCACCTCCCCAAGGTAGGGGAGGAGGCCAAAGCTTAGGAAAAGGCCTTGCCTACTTTTTAATAGGGCTGCTTAATTTTTTCCTTTTGGTATGTTTGAGTTCCTTGTAGATCCTGGATGTTAGGCCTTTGTCAGGTATACGGTTGGCAAATATTTTTTCCTAATCTGTGAGTTGTTTCCCTGCTCTTCCTCTCTCTTTTTTTTTTTTAAAGCAGGATTTTCGAGAGGACAGAAAAACTCCCACAGTGGGAGGGGACCTGAAGGGGTTGTTCATTTCCCTGCTCTCTTAACGGTTTTCTTTGCTGTGCAAAAACTTTTCAGTTTGATGGCGTCCCACTTGTCTATCTTATCTTTTATGGCACTCACTTTTGGGAACTTGGACAAGAAACGGTTGCCTATTCCAATAGAGCACCCTAGTTTTTATAGCTCCTACCCAAGGGACTGCATCCTAAACCTCCTAGCTCTGGTATTGGAAGGGACTAGGCGTATGTGAGTTTCCCTACATCACAGAACAAAAAGGTGGTTTTAAACAGGTACGCAAACACTTCAGGGCTACACCCCTACCCCTTCCATTCCCTGCATAGTAGTGGAGAGAAGGGGCAACAGGCCCAGCTTCCATTTTTTCCTCAAAGTGTTTGCCAGTGGAGTCTTCCAGCTGCAGCTTGCTAGTCAGGCTTCTAACTAGCCTGCATCTGGGAGTTAACAGGACAGACAAACACCTGACTGCTGGGAGCCTGAATGGAGTTTAGACACTTCCAGAGACTTTCCCCTGGGTTTGCTCCAGTGATAAGCAGTGGAAGGAGTTTTTCCATGCAGTGAACACCCAAGCATTTGCAGATCCCACCTGAGGAATTGAATCCGAAATCACCTATCTCTGGGAACTGAAAGGACTTGACATGCACTGGTCTCCATAGATCACAAAACAAAGAAATGATGTTAAATTGATGTGCAAGCATTTCCAGGGCACCTGAAACTAATTTCAGAGACTTGAGATTGGGCCTACTTACATCAGATGGCATCTACCTCCATGCACTACTCATGGGCCTAGGAGACTGGCCTGCCCAGTCCATTGCAGCCACACCAATACCAGAATGGAACAGTTGGGAACCAGAGGATTGTCTAGCCACTGCTACTGCTATTGCCCATGCCACACTCACTTCCCAGGGGCCCAAAGACCTGCCCATCCGCTCAGCCCACCAGTGTCACTGTCAGTACCTAAGGAAACCAGAAAGGCTCAAGAATTGGCACACCTGGACCTGACACCAGTATGCTACCCCAGGGTCCAACAACAGGCACACTCAGCTACTACCACCAGAGGCCCAAGAACTGGTCCATCTGATGTCCCTGCCTCTAACAAAACTTTACAACAGCCTCCACTAACAACTATATCCTAAGCCACTGAGGAAATCATAGACACTACTGTTGCTGTTTACATTAAAGAGATACAAAGACTATACTACTATGTGTACCCAGAATCAAAGCCAAAGTGCTTTGATTCTAATCAACACCATAGAAATAGTTCTAATCAACACCATAGAAATAGCGTCACAAAGCAGTCTTCCCCTACAAAAGCAAATTAAAAAATTTGGGAGAAGTGAGTGTTACAGCAGATGGGCAGCTATCAACATAAGGACACAAGCAACATGAAAAAGCAAGGAAACATGACACCTTCAGAGAAACACAATAATTCTCCAGCAACAGATTCCAGTGAAAAATAAATTTATGAAATCCTGGCTAAAGAATGCAAAATAATATTAAAGAAGCTCCGTGAGCTACAAGAGAAGTCAGAAAAATAATGCAAAGAAACCATAAAAACAATTCAGGACACGAATGAGAAATTTACCAAAGAGATAGATTTTTAAAAATTATTTTTATTTTTTACTTTTTTAAAAAAATAGAGATGGGTCTTGCTATATTGCCCAGGTTGGTCTCAAACTCCTGTACTCAAGCAATTCTCCCACCTCAGCCTCTGAAAGTGCTGAGATTACAGGTGTGAAATAAAAACACACTTGAAATCTTCAACAATAGACTAGATCAAGTAGAAGAGTGAATCTCAGAACTTGAAGACAGAACTTTTGAAATAACCCAGACCAAAAAAAAAAAAGGAATAAGAAAAGCCTTCATGACATATCACATTTTCAAATTACTGGGGTCTAAGAAAGCAAAGAGAATGAAAGTGCACAAAAATCTATTTAAAAAAATAATAGATGAAGACTTCCCAAGTCTAGCAAGAGATTTACATGTCACAATGCAGGAGGCCCAGAAATCCCCAGATACAATGCAAAAGGATTCCACAACACATTATAGTCAAACTGTTTAAAGTCAAAGACAAAAAGAGAATTCAGTTTGCTAATTCTGTCCCTCCTCTCTCTCTCTCTCTCTCTCTCTCACATCCTGACACATGATGGATTTTTGAATTGAAATTGCATTCAGTCCATAGATCAACTTAAGGAATGTTGACAACTTTAAAATACTGAGTTTCTTTCTCTATTTGAATCTTGCTCAATATTTTTTTCTGTAATATTTTTTCAGATGTTTGTATACAGGTCTTGCTTAACTTTGTTAGTTTTTGCTTTTTTTTTTTTGAGTTGGGATCTCACTGTTGCCTAAAAAGGCTAAAAGACAGAGGCATGATCATGGTGGCTCACTGCAGCCTCAACCTCCTGGCCTCAGATGATCCTTCCATATCAGCCTCCTGAATAGCTGGAACTACAGATATGTGCCACAATGCCCACCTAGGTTTTTTTTTGTTTTTTTTTTTTTTTTTGTAGAGATGAGGTCTTGCTGGTCTTGGACTCCTGGGCTCAAGAAATCTTCCTGCCTTGGCCTCTGAAAGTGCTAGGATTATAGGTGTGAGCCACTGTACCAAGACTTTATTAGTTTCATGTCAGTATTTGTTGGTTCTTAATCTCTCTTGAGGAGAGAAAACACCCAGATTTTCTATATTCACAATATGTTTGACACCAAATGTCTAGGTTTTTATTTCTCACACCACTCATTCTCCAACTCTCTGGACACCAATTAGATAATTTCATTATGAGTTGGTGAAGACTCCACAAGGCTCAGTCCCACAAGAATGTCCCCATTTCAGATGCCAATTGCTAGTCCGAAGTTGTCACCTGTACTTTTGACCAACTGGCTATAAACTGAGAATTCTTACAACCCCCTCCTTGTGTTATAATTTGCTAAAAAAGCTCACAAAATTCTGGGTAATATATTTACCAATTTATTGTAAAAAATATTATAATGATATGAACAAACACCAGATAAAGGGGTAAATAGGGTGGGGTTTGGAAAATTTCTTTCAATTTCACGGAGCTTTCTCTTCTGTGGCTTTTGGTAATGTTACATAACATGGCAATTTGCTTTCTGAGATTTTCTTAGACTTTTATATTTTTCGTATTATGATCTAAACCTCTTTTCTTCATCTCTCTTGGTCCTCTTACTGTTTTGATTCCATTTGCATAATTTCTGTGTGATTGTTCTACCCTGAAAGACAGCACCCCTTATTTCAACAAAACATCTCTACTGATTTCCAAAATTCCTTAGCTAGGAACTACAAATTACCAGTCAAGAAATCTTTGACTCCACCTATGACCTACAAGCCCTGCTTGGAAAAGCCCCTCCTTCCTAGACCAACCCAACAAAAATCTCACTTCTGCCTTCCTAAAATGTATATAACCAAGCTACCATTTGACCACAGTGGGTACCTGTTCTCAGGACCTCCTGAGGATGGGTGTTCCCAGGCCTAGGTCCTCAAGTTTCGTTCAGAATAAATTATTTTAAAATATTTCACAGAGTCTGGCATCTTCTCATCAGCATGACTACATTCCAAAGCTAGGGCAGGATAAGTAGAAGATCAACTTGAATCACCTTTTTAAAAACAATTTTTTAAATTTTAAAATAGTTTTGGATTGCAGAAAAATTGGGAAGATAGTATATAGATCTCCACAGTTGGTTGTATTACTTTTTACCGAATGTCATTTTTCTGTTTCAGGATCCCATCTAGGGTACTATATTACATCTAGTCATTATATCTCCTTAAGTGCTTTCTGACTGTGACAGTTTCTTGGATTTCCCTTATAATTGATGACCTTGACAGTTTTGAGGAGTACTGGCTACCAGCTTTTTAGAATGTCCCTCATTTGGGATTTGTCTGATGTTTTTCTCATGGTCAGACTGAGATTACAGGTTTTTGGAAAGAAGACCACAAAGGTAAGGTATTATTTTCATCACATTATCTCAAACATACATATGATCAACATGATTTATACTGATGTCAACGTTGATCACCTGGATAAAGTTAAATTTCTTCATTGTCAAGTTACTTTTTCACCTTTCCACACTGTACTCTTTGACAAGAAGTCACTATACACAGTTGGCATTTAAGGAGTAGGGCGTTATGCTCTATCACCTTGAAAGTAAAGTATCTACATATAAGTTATTTGAAATCTTCTGCAAGATATATTTGTCTCTTCTGACATTTTATTTATTCAATAATTTATTCATATCAGTATAGATGAATGAATACTTTATACCTTGGGTTATAATCTAATACAACTTTAATAGTTCCAGTTTTGCCCATTGGGAGCTCTTTCAGTTGACTCCTGTGTCCCTTTGACATACCCTGATCATTTTGACTTTTGAATACTTCCTTTTGGCACTACCAGATGCTCCAGGTTCATCTTGCATGTTCCTTTTTTTAAGAGATGAGGTCTCACCAGGTTGCCCAGGCTGGTCTTGAACCTGTGGTGGGCTCAGACAATCCTCTTGCCTTGGCCGCCCAAAGCGCTGAGATTATAGGCGTGAGTTACCATGTCCAGCCTTTTTTTTTTTTTTTTTAAAGAGAATCTTGCATATTTTTTGTCCCAGTCTTGCAATCAGCCATTTTTCTAAGCAGTTCTGGTTATGTTTATTGTAGAATAATATTAGAAGCCAAGATCTGAGCACTAGGTATGTTACTAGCCATTAGCATGTTATTGCCTGTAGGTCCTCTCAGCTGACAGAGGAAGTGAATATGTGTAATACTAAGTCATGCTTATATACATGTCTATGAATACTTCTGTATGTAACATCTGTATCCATATTGAGATAAACATGGGTTTATACTGATGTCTCCAAGTCGAATTCATTACCACTTGGATCATTGCAGTCTCATCCTCTTGCTTATCTGTAACCTCCCACTCCAACAGTGAACTTGGCTCTCACTACCTACCATCCATTTCATTAATATTCTGGGTCACCTTTTTTGGTGTCAGAAAATAAGGAAGTTCTCAAAGAATGGCAGGGGCATGTCTCTCATTAGCCAAATCTGGACAATTTTTTTTTTTTTTGAGTAGGAGTCTCACTATGTCACTCAGGCTGGAGTGCAGTGGCTCACAGCCACCGCAGCCTAGAGCTTCTTGGCTCAGGCAATCCTTTCACCTCAGCCTTCCACCATCATTATATATTTTGATATTCAAATTGTGTGCCTGGCATGGCGGCTCGCACCTGTAATTCATTAAAATTTAATAAAAAATTCATTTTTTGATTGATTGTTACTACTGTATAGAAATACAATTGGCCGGGTGCAGTGGCTCATGCCTGTAATCCCAGCACTTTGGGAGGCAGAGGTGAGGGGATTGCCTGAGCCCTGGGGTTTGAGACCAGCCTGGGAAACTTGATGACACCTCGACTCTAAACATAAATAAAAAAATAATCCAGGCAAGGTAGTGCACGCCTGTAGTTCCAGCTACTTGGAAGACTGAGGCAGAAGGATCACCTGAGCCCTGCAGGTCAAGGCTGCAGTGACTGTGAGTGTGCTACTGCACCCCAGCCTGGGCAACAAAGTGAGACTCTGACTCAAAAAAGAAAGAAAGAAAGCAAGAAAGCAAGAAAGCAAGAAAGCAAGCAAGAAAGAAAGAAAACAATTTGTAAACTCCAAAGATGCATACACACAAGTTTCCATGGAACTTATGTTATTTCTATAATTCATATGAGAGAATAAAGGGATAATAATGAGGTCAATCTTGAAATAACAGTCAGAAAACATCAATTGCCAAGTAACATGATTTATTATAAGCCACAATAGTCAGTACATAGCAGTCAGCACAGTGAAATACTAGTAGAGACTAGATAAGCCAAATTAAGCCACACGTATAGGTAAATGGTGTATGACAAAGTGGCATTACAAAACATGAAAAAGGGGTACAAAATTCAGTAAGTGATGTTGGAATAATTTATTATCTAAATGGAAGAATTAAGGCTTTTATTACACAATAAACAAAAATAACTTCAAACAGGTTATGTACATAAAGATATAAAACAAAACTTTTAACAAATCAAAGGAAATTGAGGAGGATTTTTTATGCTCTTGGGGTGAGAAGGGAATTATTTACTGATCCTTTTCAAATTCTTCCCAAAAATAGAAGAGGAGGGAACATTTCTAAACACTTTCTTTGGGGTCAAAATCAGACAAAGATATCACAAAACTACAGACCAATGTCCCCTATGAATATGGATGCAAAACTCCTTAACAAAATACAAACAAAGTGAATTCATCAACATATAAAACAGAGTAGACACCACAAGCAAGTGGGATTTA
Source organism: Cephalopachus bancanus (assembly GCA_027257055.1). Taxonomy (NCBI): domain Eukaryota; kingdom Metazoa; phylum Chordata; class Mammalia; order Primates; family Tarsiidae; genus Cephalopachus; species Cephalopachus bancanus. Next base: position 151,449 of record JAPVLO010000866.1, read on the forward strand.
TCCCAGGAATGTAAGGTTGGTTTAACAACCAAAAATAAATTAATGTAATGTACCATATGTGATGGTGAATTTCAGGTGTCCACCTGACTGACAGAAGGGATATCCAGATAGCTGGTAAATCATTATTTCTGGGTATGTCTGTAAGGGTATTTCTGAAGAGACTGGCATTTGACTTGGTGGATTAAGTAAGGAAGATCTGCCCTCACCCAGTGTAGGCAGGCATCATTCGGTTGACTGAGGTCCCTGATAGAACAAAAAAGACAGAGGAAAGGCAGATTCACCCACTGTCTTCTGGAAGTGGCACACCATCTTCTTCTGTCCTTGGACATCAGAAGTCTAGGTTCTCCAGGTCTGGACTCTGGCCCTTGCACCAGTGGTTCCCAGGTTTTCAGAACTTCAGCTTTGTACTCAGAGTTATACCATTGGCTTCATGGTTTTTAGACCTTGATACTTAAACTGAACCACACTCCCAGCTTCCCTGGCCTTTCAGCTTGCAGATGGCATTATCACAAGACTATTTTATACTCAAGTGAATTTCCTTAATAAATCCCCTCTCATATATCTCCTATTGGTTCTGTTTCTATGGAGAATGCTGACTAATATACTATATCAATAGAATAAAAATAAAAAAATCAAGTGATCATCTCAATAAATGCAGAAGAAGCATGTGATAAAATCTAAAACCCTTTCATGATAAACATAGCTTGTTCATTTCTCCCAAAAAAGGCAGTGAGGCTTTTTTATAGGGAATCTGTTGAATCTATTGATCAATTTGGGTACTACTGCCATCTTCACAATAATCAGCCTTTTGATTCATGAACACAGGATGTCTTTCTAGTTAGTTAGAACTTTAAGTTCTTTTATTGATGTTTTGTCGTTTTTGGTGTACATTTATTTTGCATTTATTTTATTCAATTTCTTTCTAATTGTTTTATTCTTTGATGTTATTGTGAATGGAATTTTTAAAAATTTCATTTTTTGATTGATCATTACTACTGTAGAGAAATACAATTGGCCAGGTGCAGTGGCTCACACCTATAATCCCAGCACTTTGGGAGGCAGAGGCGAGAGGATTGCCTGAGCCCAGGGATTTGAGACCAGCCTGGGCAACTTGGTGAGACCTGTATCTACAATTAAAAAAAAAAAATTAGCTAGGTGTGGTGGCACTGGCCTGTGATTCCAGCTACTTAGAAGGCTGAAGTGGAAGGATCACCTGAGCCCAGCAGGTTGAGGCTGCGGTGGCCATAAGCATGCCATTGCACCACAGCCTGGGTGACAGTGAGACTCCGACTCAAAAAAAACAGCAATGACAAAAACCCCCGCTAGGCCACACTGCCCAACATCATGAAAGCCAAGAAGAAGAAGACTGAAGTAATCAAGGCTAGGGACCTGGGTGTGGACCTGACCTTCAAGATCTCTTGGTCAGTGTGGAGGACCCGCCCCAGTGCACAGCTGATGTCAAGGCAGAGATCACCGAGAACCTGGTGGTCAAAGTGAGGGAAATTGGGCGGATGTAAGCCCTTCACTGAAACTGAAAATAAAACCATGACTTTCCCGGGGGGGCAAAAAAAAAAAAAAAAAAAAAAAAATATATATATATATATAATTGACTTTTGTATATTGAGCCTGTATCATGCAACTTTGAGGAACTCATTTACTAGTTCTATTTTTTTAGTAGATTCTTTAAAATGATATAGTTTACTTCTTCTTCTCCAATATGAATGCTTTTTATTCTTTTTCTTACTTAGTTTCTCTTGCTGTACTCAACTTTGATGGGGTTACATTCCAATACTCATTGTAAGTTCAAAACTTATTAAGTCAACAATGTATTTAATACACCTGAACTATCAAACATCATAGGGTAGCCTAGTCTACCTTAAATGTGATCAGACCATCTACATTAGCCTAAAGTTGGATGAAATCATCTCATAACACAGAGTACTGCAGAGAACAGATTGTTTATCCTCACAACCATGTGGCTGACTGGGAGCTTCAGCTTACAACTGCTGCCTAGGATCACAAGAGAGTATCATACTGCTTTCTACTGAATATGCATCACTTTTACACCATTGTAAGGTCAAAAAAAATCATAATTCAAGTCATCATAAATCAGGGACCATCTAATCTTCCTTAATGCATGATTAACTCGCAATCACAAGGTTCAAAACCAAACAGGAAATACATAGTAAAACTTGAGAACATTTCATCTAAGGAAATAAGTAAGTAGAACCAGGCATTAAAAAAAAAGATAGAGAAGGTATAAATTGACCTATGCATATAACTCATAAAAATTCTATTACAGGCAGGCAGAAAGAAAATTTTTATTTTTATTTTTAATTATTTGTTGAGTAGAGGTCTCACTCTGTCTCCCAGCCTGGAGTGCAGTGGCATGACCATGGTTCACCACAGCCTCAACTTCCCAGGCTCAGGCAATCCTTTCCCCTCAGCCTCTTGAGTAGCTGGGACTACAGGCATGCACCACCATGGCCAGCTAATTTTTTTCTTTTTTCACATTTTTGTAGAGACGGAGTCTCGCTATGTTGCCTAGGCTGGTCTTGAACTCCTGGGCTCAAGCAGTCCTCTCGTCTCAGTATCCCAAAGTGCTGGGATTACAGACATGAGTCAAAAATTTTTTAAATTAAGGAAAATATGACATCACCAAATGAGCAAAACAAAGTGTCAATGACTCACCCTAAAAAGATGGAGATGTATAAACTGCCGAAAAAGATTCAAAATAACTGTTTTGGCTGAGCTTGGTGGCCCAGCACTTTGGGAGGTCAAGGCGAGTGGATTGCCCAAGCCTGTGGGTTCGAGACCAGCCCGAGCAACTTGGCAAGACCTCATCTCTACAATAAATAAAAAAATTAGTCGGGCATGGTAGTGCACACCTGTAGTCCTGGCTACTTGGAAGGCTGAGGTGGAAGGATCGCCGGAGCCCGGCAGGTGGATGCTGGGGTGGCCATGAACCTGTCACTGCACTCCAGCCTGGGCGACAGAGTGAGACTCAAAAATAAATAAATAAATACATAAATACATAACTGTTCTAAGGAAGCCCAGCAAACTTCAAGAAAATACAGAGAAATAATTCAACAAAATGAGAAAAATAATAAGGGGCCAGAATGAGAAATTTAACAGAGAATTTGAAATAATTAAAAAAAAATCTGGAGCTAAAAAAAATGAATAAATTAAAAATGCAATAGAGAACATTAACATCAGAGTTGATCAAACAGAATAATTTGTTAACTCAAAGATGGATTACTTGAAAATATACAATTGGAGGAAAATACATAAAAAATGAGAGAATCAAAACATACTACTAAAGAAAATTACTTATTTACAAAGAAAGAGAGTAAGAGAAAAACAGAGAAAAAAAAATCTAGAATACAATTAGCATAATGTTAGTAGTAAGTCATTACCTATCAATAATTATTTTGAATGTAAAATGGATTAAATTCTTCAATCAAAAGACATGAAGTGACAATGAATTTTTTTTTAAAGACTCAACTGTATGCTTCCTATAAGAGTCTCACTTCACTTGTAAGGACACATACAGGCTAAATGTGAAGGGATGGAAGAATATTACATGGAAAGTGAAACCAAAAGAGAGCAGGAGTAGCTATATTTATATAAGATAAAAATGGAAGCTGGACATTATGGCTCATGTCTGTAATTCCAGCATTTTGGGAGGCAGAGGCAGAGGATTGCTTGAGCCCAGGAGTTTGAGACCAGCCTGAGCAACATAGTGAGACTTCATCTCTACAAACTTTTAAAAAAAGAGTTAGCCAGGCATGGTGGCATGCACCTGTAGTCTCAGCTATTCCGGAGGCTAAGGCAGGAGGATTGCTTGAGCCCAGGCAGTCAAGGCTGTGGTAAGCCATGACCATGCCACTGTACTCCAGCTTGGTTAACAGAGTGAGACCCCAACTTAAAAAAAAAAATTAAGAAAGTTACAATCATATCAAGTATCTTTTTTTTTTTTCTACCACAATGGTATAAAACTAGAAGTCAATAACAGGAGAAACGTTGGAAAGTACACAAATACATGGAAATTAAACAGCATTCTCCTGAACAACCAGTGAGTTAATGAGGAAATTAAAAGAGAAATTTGACTGGGTGTGGTGGCTCAAGTCTGTAATCCCAGCACTTGGAAGGCTGAGGTGAGAGAATTGCCTGAGCCCACGGGTTCGAGACCAGTCAAGGCAACTTGGTAAGACCTCACCTCTACAGTAAATCAAAAATTAGCCGGGCATGGTGGCTTGTGCCTGTAATTCCAGCTACTTGGAAGGCTGAGGCGGAAGGATCACCTGAGTGCAGCAGATTGTAGAAATAAGAAGGTAATTAATATCAGAGGAGAAATAAAGACTAGAAAAACAATAGAAAATATCAATGAACCAAGAGTTGTTTTTCTAAAAAGATAAACAAAGTCAATATACCTTTAGCTAGACTAAGAAAAAAGAACAAAGACTCAAGTAAATACATTCAGAAATGAAAAAGACATTACTATGGATACCACAGAAATACAAAGGTTCATAAGTGACTAGTATGAAAGATTATATACAAACTAAATGAATAATGTAGACGATATGGATAAGTTCCTGGACATTTACAGTATGCCAATATTAAATTGTGATGAAATAGAAGACTTGAACAGACCAAAAATGACTAAGAAGATTGAAACAATAATAAAAATCTTACGTCAAAGAAAAACTCAGGACCTAATGGCTTCACTGCTGAATTCTATCAAACATTTAAAGAAGAGCTGATACCAATTCTTCTTAAACTCTTCCAAAAAATTAAAGAGAAGGGAATACTTCCAAACCTATTTTATGAGGCGAGAATCACCCTGACACCAATACCAGACAAGGACATAATAAAAAAAGAAAAGTACAGGCCAAAATACCTGATAAACATAGAAACAAAATTCTCAGCAAAATACTAGTAAATCAAATTTAAAAGCACATTTAAAAAGATTATTCATCATGATCAAGGGAGATTCACTCCAGGGATACAAGAATGGTACAGCATAGCTAAATTCATGAATGTGATACATTGCATTAATGGAGTGAAGGATAAAAACTCTAAGATTGTTTCAATAGATGCAGAAAAGCACGTGACAAAATTCAACATCTCTTTATGATAAACTCAACAAATTAGGTATAGAAGAAATGTACTGCAACACAATGTAGGCCATATATGACAGACTCATGTCTAACATTATACTGAATGGGGAAGAGTTGAAAGCTTTCCTTTAAGATGTGGCACAAGACAAGAATGCACACTCTAATTCTATTCAACATAATACTGGAAGTTCTAGTCAGATCAATTAGACAAGAGACAGAAACAAAAGGTACCCAGAATGGAAAGTTAAATTGTTCCTGTTTATAGATGACATGATCTTATACATAGAAAACCTAAAGACTTCACCAAAAAAACTGCTAGAACAAATTCAGTAAAGTTGGAAGATACAAAATTGACATACAAAAATCAGTAGTGTTTTTATATGATAACAATAAACTATCTAAAAATAAATCAAGAAACAATTCCCATTAACAGTAGCTAAAAAAAAAACACAACAAAAACCCCCCCAAAAAATATTAGAAATAAATTTAATCAAGGAGGTAAAAGATCTTTGCAATGAAACTATAAAACATCAATGAAAAAAATTAAAGACACAAATAAATAGAAAGATATCTTGTGTTTATGGATTGAAAAAATTAATATTGTTAAAAAATATTCATACTACCAATGCAATTCCAATACAAATACCAAAGATATGCTTCACAGAAATAGAAAAAAAAACAGTCCTAAAATTTGTATGGAACCACAAAAGACTCCAAATAGTCAAAGCAATCTTGAGCAAAAACAACAAAGCTGGAGACATCACACTACTTGACTTCATGATATACTACAAAGTTATAGTAACCAAAACAGCATGGGCGTGGCATAAAAACAGACAGATCAATGGAACATAATAGAGAGCTCAGAAATAAATCCACACATTTACAACCCACTAATTTTTTTTCTTTTTCTTGCCCTTTCAAAAGTAATTGAAAGAGAAGTGAATTTATTAAAGCATGAGCTAAAATAAATTTAATGTATTATCCAGTGTCTCTTGAAAGTGACAAAGATGCCGAGCTCGGTGGCTCAGCTTGTAATCCCAGAGCTTTGGGAGGCCGAGGTGAGTGGATTGCCTGAGCTCGCAGGTTTGAGACCCGCCTGGGCAACTTGGCGAGACTTTCATCTCTACAATAAATCAAAAATTAGCCGGGTGTGGTCGCATGTGCCTGTAATTTCGTCTACTCAGAAGGCTGAGGCGGAAGGATCGCCAGAGTCCAGCAGGTCAAGGCTGTGGTGTCCAGGAGTGGCCACTGCACTCCAGTCTGGGTGACTGAGTGAGACTCCAACTCAAAAAAAAAAAAAGTGACAGGAAGACAGCAATACCAGTAAAACAAAGCAGAAAAGCCGGGTGGCTGAGAGTTCCACCTGTAGAAACATTGGAAACAGGTCAGGCGCGGTGACTCAAGCCTGTAATCCCAGCACCTTGGGAGGCCGAGTCGAGAAGATTGCCTGAGCCCAGGGGTTCAAGATCAGCCTAGGCTAACCAACTGATTTTTGACAAAGCTGCCAAGAACACACAATGGGTAAAGGACAGCTTCTGCAATAAGGTGTTGGGGAAACTGGATATCCATGTGCAGAAAAATAAAGTTAGACCCATATCTCTCACCATATATAAAATACTAAGAAAGTGAATATTAGGCATTCTCTCCACAAAAGTGATAACTATGTGAAGTAATGCATGTGTTAATTAGCTAGATTTAACCATTTCACAATGTATATATACTTCAAAACATTATTTTGTCCACAATAAATACATAGAATTTTTTGTGTCAATTTTAAAAATAAATAAATTTGGGAAAAATGACGGAGAAGCTGCTAGGGGGTAAGGGATATATAGGGACTCTGTATTATCTGGTCACTTTTCTGTTAACATAAAACTGCTCTAAAAAACAATGTCTATATACTGGGCTTGGTGGCTCAGCCTGTAATCCAGCACTTTGGGAGGCCAAGGTGAGTGGATCGCCTGAGCCCGCGGGTTTGGGACCTGCCAGGGCAACTTGGCGAAACCTCATCTCTACAATAAATAAAAAAAATTAGCCAGGTGTGGTAGTGCGCGCCTGTAGTTCCAGCTACTTGGAAAGCTGAGGCGGAAGGATCGCCGGAGCCCAGCAGGTCGAGGCTGCGGTGGCCGGGAGCGGCCACTGCACTCCAGTCTGGGCGACAGAGTGAGACTCCAACTCAATAATAATAATAATAATGTCTATTAACTAAAATAAAAATTTTAAAGATAGCGGGCATAGTGGCCCAGGCCTGTAATGCCAGCACTTTGGGAGGCCGAAGTGGAGGATTGCTTGAGCCCAGAAATTTGAGACCAGCAGGACCAGCGTAGTGAGAACTCATCTCTACAAACCAAAACCAAAACAAAACAAAACACACTTTTTTTTTAAACATAAAGGAATGAAAGATCATAAAGGAATGAATAATTCCTTAACAGAACTTAGCCTATAATCCCAGCACCTTGGGAGGCCGAGTCGAGAAGATTGCCTGAGCCCAGGGTTTCAAGACCAGCCTAGGCTAATCAAATGATTTTTGACAAAGCTGCTAGAACACACCATGGGTAAAGGACAGCCTCTGCCATAAAGTGTTGGGGAAACTGGATATCCACGTGTAGAAAAATAAAATTAGACCCGTATCTCTCACCATATATAAAATACTAAGGCAGGGGGCCTTGAGCTCTGCCAGCCAATTTCAGGAGTTGATTGTAAAAGTGACTCATCTTTTTTTGCATTTTCTTTGCAAAATTCAGCTTGATGATCAGGGACCTCCCATCATTTCGGGAAGAAAAAGCAAGAACCTTTAAATAATAATAATCATTGAAAAGTGACTGGTGGGAAGAAGTGCTGAGGCTCTAAAGGCGGATGAAAAAGAGAGAGACTGGAATATTTTCTGAACATCTAAGTCTGTCCAGCTATAAATAACTAGGTGAAGCTGTGGGTGCTGACCTGGAGACCCCAAGATACAGCAATAAACCCTGATGGCGGCAGAACCGTGTGAATGCTCTTGTGCGGCCCACTGGCCTCTGGGCTGGAGAATGAAGACACAGGCTAGAGGTTTTTTTTTTTTTGTTTTGTTTTTTCTTTTTTTCTCTCTTTTTCTTTTTCTTTTTCTTTTTTTTTTTTTTTGAGTTGGAGTCTCACTCTGTAGAAAAGACTGGAGTTCACGCTCATGGCCTCCGCAGCCTTGACCTGCTGGGCTCAGACCAACCTTCCGCCTCAGCCTTCCAAGTAGCCAGAACTATAGGCAAGCGTCAGCACGCCCAGCTAATTTTTTGATTTATTGTAGAGATGAGGTCTCGCCAATTAGCCTAGGCTGGTTTCGAACCCGTGGGCTCAGGCAATCCTCTCACCTTGGCCTCCCAAAGTGCTGGTATTATAAGCGTGAGCCACCACGCCCGGCCTCTGAGATCTGTTTTGTAGGTCTGAATTGCATACACATTTTTAAAATGGTAAACACAGCTTACTTCTGAAATTAAAAGAAAAATGTATTTTTTAATCTGGGCAGTGAGTAACAATGTTTACCTTATGATTCTGTTTGCATGAACATTTCGGAAAAACAAAACATTAAAAGGTGGTGATGAGGGGTTAGCGGGGCTGGCAGGGGCTTTATAATTTTGTATTATTATTATTTTTTAGGATTGAACCAATTCCTACAGCAACAGGGATGTCTGCCTGCGGAGGAATTGATAAGCTGCGTCTCATTCCGCGGCCAAGCATGCAGTCGTGATGGTGGAACGTGACCGGGAGGCATGAAATGACCTGGAGAGCAACTGTAGAAGCCTTGGACTCAAGCCATGTCTTGAGAGTTAGGGACAGTGGATGTAGCCAGACCCGGGCGCGGCCGGGGCTGTTGCCGCGTGGCCTAACTCCACCGTCACCACCACCCTTTGAGCTCCAGGGGGCGCCATTTATGTATCACACGAAAGACGGTGTCGCGGGTGCTCGGTGATGATGGAACAAAGCCAAGCTGCGGCCCTCGCTTCCATCTCCTGCCGGTGGCAGCCCCTCCCTGTACACCGGGATTGCTGCTTCCCACGGCCACAAAGTGATCGGTAAACACGAGTGGACCCAGCCGAGGTCCAACTCTCTAGACTCGCTTTCCGTAAGGATGTTCGGTCCAAGTGCCCTGCCCTGGTTCCAATAAATATGTCACTCAGTGCTTAAGACCCGCCCCTTACCCTTGATATCCAATCAGGAGCGAGGGCTTCTGAGGACACCACCCTGGCAGAGGAGTTTTTTTTTACTATTTTGAGGTCACCAGCAGGGCAGAGGATTTTTTTTTTTAAACTATTTTAAAACCAAAAATTTTAATTTAGATGAAAACGGGAGAATTCTCTATGGAAGTATTAATGACCATAATTAGCATACGAAAAAGTAGAAAATCTGAAGAGACCAGTAACCAAAAAAGATATTACAGAGGAAGTGAAGGCGATTATCTCGCTAAGGCACTAGATGATTTTGGGGGCCAATTCTACTATTCATTCAGACAAATTTTAATTGTACTATTTTCTTAATTTTTCTCTAAATCTAAAACGATTCTAAAATAAAGATTATTTAAAAAAAAATCTACCCTCCTTCCCATAAATCTATTAGAAACGCTAAAGATTTTTAATAATCCTCAGCATTTCCGATTATTTTGTACAGGTGTCTGTTTTTAAGACAAAGTATTGAAGAGTGAATTTTCTTACCACGTCCAAATCAACTGTCTCCTTGTTTCCCTGGCCCTCCTTGTCAGATTTTAGATAGTCTTTATATAATGGGTAAATTATGATAAACAACGTTGTCTCCTGCCTTTTAGAAATTCTATTATTTTCCAGGCCGCTTCCACATCACTCCACAGTTCGTTTAATGAACTGTCTAAGAGTAGTTTTGCATTGCTTGATGCACAAGAAAACAGTGCTCTTCTAAAGTTCAGGGAAAAGGGAGCCATTGGCCGAGAGTGGAGTCCGCCGGAGTAGGGGAGACGAGGATGCGGGGCGTGGGACGTGGGGGGTGTGTTGTGTGGGAGTTGTTCATGACCCCATAACTACTGTCTGACTTTTAGTAATATGCTCTCCTTGGACAGTTCTCAGTTCCTGGTTAAAAGGAAGGAGGATCTGAAGGGGCACCGTGGCCATGAGGTCGTGGGAGTGACAGGGGGTCTGGACCTCTCTGCTTCATGCCTCACACAAGGGTCAAGAGGTGCTGGTGTGGTTAGCCATTCTCCCTCTGCTCCCAGCCCCCATCTGAGGTGACACAATGGTGGCTAAGGATCAGGACCATGGAGCCAGCCAACCTAGACATAAGTCTCAGCTCTGCAATTTCTAGCTGGGCAACCTTGAGCAAACGATTCACCTCTCTGAGCCTCAGTTTCTCATCTGTGAAATGGAGATAATAATAGTTAACATCTATCATCAAGTTGTCACGAGACTTGAATAAATTAAAACATATACAGCTTTTTAGAACAGTGCCTGGCACTTACTGAGCACTGTTTATGCTTTTGTTTATATTATTTTATTTAATTTTATTTTTTGAGTCGGAGTCTCACTCTGTCGCCCAGACTGGAGTGCAGTGGCCGCTCCAGGCCACCGCAGCCTCGACCTGCTGGGCTCTGGCGATCCTTCCGTCTCAGCCTTCCAAGTAGCCGGAACTACAGGCATGTGCTACCACGCCCGGTTGATTTTTTGATTTATTGTAGAGATGTGGTCTCGCTGCCCAGGCGGGTCTTGAATCCGCGGGCTCAGGCAACCCACTCACCTCAGCCTCCCAAAGACGCGGGATTACAGGCTGAGCCACTGAGCCCGGCTATTTATATTATTTTAGATGTACTCGAACATGATGTTCTGTGCATTATTTTTTTTCCAGATGAGACAGACCTAGATAAGGTTAAAAAAAGGAAAAGAGACCAGGTACAGTGGCTCATGCCAATAATCCCAGCACTTTGGGAGGCCGAAGCGGGAAGATTGCTTGAGGTCTGGGGTTCAAGACTAGCCTGGGCAACATAATGAGACCTTGTCTTTGCAACAAAACTTAAAAAAAAATTTACTGGGTGTGGTGGTGTGTGCCCGTAGTCCTAGCTACTAAGGTGGCTGAGGTAGGAGGATTGCCTGAGCTCAGGAGATCGAGGTTGCAGTGAGCTGTGAAGGAAGACTTTTCTTCTTGTTTTATATCTTTTAGTACTTAAAACTTTTTATCATTTTAATGTTTGAGTTTATTGGGAAAAGAAGACAAAAAATCCTGCCTAACTGTTTCTGGACAGTAGGAATAGCTAGCTTTCTTGGAACAGAACTTTGTCTTCTGAAAATGTCAGTAGAATGATTTAAAAAAAATATGTAAAGCATATATGTAAAACAAGTGTTTACCTCTAGTTGCTAGGGAATCAGGAAAGGAGAATTGGCAGTCAGACCCTTTCATTTTGAGATACGAAGTTCTGGAACATTTTTGTTAAACTGGAGTGGCCACATTATAGTCAGCTGTCATGAAAGGATGGAGGGATTTCTATAGGAAAACTCACCATAATAGTTGAGGTGTGTGCATTAATAAGTGCTCAAAACACATGTACCTCAGAGAGCTAATGTGGGTGAGAGGATACATTCAGTGAGTTGGATTTAGATCCCAACATGAGGGTATATAACAATGTGATTTCCAGCAAAGGGTGGAAAGTGATTGTTAGTTTGCCTGGGCTACCATAACAAAGGATCACAAGCTAGGTAGTTTAAACAACAAATTTATTGTCTTGCAGTTCTGGAGGGTGTAAGTCAGGAATCAAGGTGTTGGCAGGACCGCGCTGCCTCCCTCCCGGAGGCTCCGGGGGCTCCTTCCTTGCCCCTTTCAGTTTCTGGTGGCTCTTGGTGTTCCTTGACTTGTGGCTGTCGCACTCCAATCCCTATAGAGAGAAAGCAGTTTAGTGGTTATTTAGGGCTGGGGGGATGGAGGGCTAGGGGATAACAACCGAAGGCATGGGGTTTCTTTTTGAGGTGACAAAAATCTTCTAAAGTTGATTACGGTGATTGTTTTCCATACAATAAAAACCATTGAGTCGTACACTTTAAATAGATGAATTTTGTGGTTTGTGAATTATATCTCAATGAAGTTGTTAAAAAAAAAACAAACACCCACAAACTTAATACAAACTTGAGGTAAGGGCTCAACTTTATTCTTTTGTATGAGGCTATCCTATTGTCCCTGCACCATTTGTTGATGATACTGTTCTTTCTCCATTGAATGATCTTGGCAACCTAGTGGAAAATCGGTTGACCAGTGGAAACACCTAGCCTTCTTGGAACAGACATCTGTCTTCTGAAAATGTCACTAGAATTATTATTATTATTTTCTTAACACATGTAACGAAAGTGTTTACTGCTGATTGCTGAGGAATCAGGAAGGGAAAATGGTTTTTTGGTGCTACTGTAAATGGAATGATCTTATTTCTAGATTGGAATTCAATTAATCGATATGTCTATCTTCATGTCGCATATTATCTTGATTACTGCTGCCTTGTGGTAAGTTTTGAAACTGAGAAGTGTCAGTCCTGCTTTTGTTCTTCTTTTTCAAGATTGTTTTGGCTATTCTGCATCCCTTGTAATTCCATATGAATTTTAGATTCAGTTTGCCAATTTCTACAAAGAAATCAACCAAGATTCTGATAGGGATGCCATTGAAATCTTATTTCATTTCTTTCAACAATGTTTTGTAGCTTGCAAAGTATAAGTTTTACATTTCTTTTGTTAAAATTATTCCTAATTTTTATTGTTTTGATGCTACTGTAAGTGGAATTGTTTTTCATCTTTAGAGTGTTCATTGCAAGGGTATGGAAACACAATTGACTTTTATATATTGACTTTGTATTCTGCAATCTTGCTGAACTCATTCAATAGTTCTAATATTTATTGGACATCTTAGGATTCTTTCTTTCTTTCTGGGGTCTGGCTATGTTGCCCAGGCTGAACTCCTAGCTTCAACTGATCATCCCGCCTTGGCCTCCCAAAGTGCTGGGATTACAGGTGTGAGCCACCATGCCTGGTCCAGGATTTTCATATACAAGATCATGCCATCTACAAATAGTTTACTTCTTCCTTTCAATCTGGATGCCTTTTTTTTCTTGCCTAATAGCCCTGACTAGAACTTCTAGTAACATGTTGAATAGAAGTGGTAAAGTCACACATTCTTGCCTTGTTCCTGATTGTGAGGGAAAAGCATCTAGTCTTTCCCATTGAGTATGACATCAGCTGTTTTGTAGATACTCTTTATTAGGTTGAGGAAATTCTCTTCTCTTCTTTTTGTACAGAATTGTAAAATTAGAATATTTTCTTGTATTTAAATCTTTTCATCATTCTAGTAATCAGTCTGTATTTTTTTCTTGATATATCTGCTACTGTCTTTTAATATTTTTATTCTTAAAGCCATTTTTTTTGGATTTTTGTGTCTGTATTTCTATTCTCTATTTCATTATTTCTCTTGATTTATTGGTTTTATCTTATCTCCTTCTTTACAAAGAGTTTGTGCTTCTTTTTCATTCCTGGAAAAATTTAAGTAATTGATCTTATTCTTTCTTTTTAAATTTTTTCTTGGGTGGCTCACTCTGTCCCAAACACTTTTGGGGTGCAAAGGGGGATGATTGCCTGAAACCTCAACAGCCCGGGCTCAGGCGACCTTTTCCCCAGTAATCCCCAAGAGTTAGGACTATGGTACATGCCCCCCCTGGTTTTTTGTTTTTTTTTTTGGTGAGTGGGTTTTGATGTTGCCCAGCGGTCTGAACTCCTGGGCCAATTAATCCTCTCACTCAACCTCCCAAAGTGCTGAGATTATAGGAGAGTACCATGAGATTTTTTTTCTTAATATAGTTATTTGGCATAAAATTCTTTCAAGGGTTTTTTATTCCCATAGGTTATAAGGGATATTGTGTCTTTATTTTCCCCTTTAAATTTTTCTTTTTTTTTTTAATTTTCAACAAATTTAATTAATAGTAAATGAGGAAGAGAGAGAAAATTTTTGGATAAGGGGACCAAGTGGAATTAATTAAAGCAAGAGAGATTAACAAAGCATGGCCCAGAATTCCTGTTTTTAAATTTACAGATACCCGAGACAGCCCAATGATCCCCACTACCACAAATTATGTAATTGAGTTTCTCACATTTGGGGAAATTGCAGGATCAGCACATTTTTCCCAATGCAAGGATAAGGCCCTTTGTGATCTTATTTGTGCCAGGAAGTTTCTCAAAATATTCTCTTATTTCCCTTTTCTTTGTTCTTTGCCCATTGTATTTCAGATGTATTGTTTTTTTTCACATCCTTAAGAACCCAAATTTGGTTTTTTATTTTTATCTAATTTCATTCCATTTCACGAGAATTTTGCCCTGTTTTTATTTTATCTTTTCTCCTTGCTTTACATGTAGTTTGTGCTTCTTTTTCAGTGTCCTAAGGTAAAAATTTAAGTTATTTGCAGTCCTTTTTCTTATCTTTTTTATTTTTTTTTTGAGGTGGAGTCTCACTCTGTCCCATAGGCTGGAGTGCAGTGGCATGATTACAGCTACTGAAGCCTCAACCTGCTGGGCTCAGGCGATCCTTTTGCCTCAGTCTCCCAAGGAGTTAGGACTACTGGCACATGCCACCACATCTGGCTAATATTTTGATTTTTTTTTTTTTGGTAGAGATGTGGTTTTGCTATGTTGCCCAGGCTGGTCTTGAACTCCTGGGCTCAATTAATCCTCTCACCTCAACCTCCCAAAGTGCTGAGATTATAGGCATGAGCTACCATGCCCAGCCCATTTTTCTTTCTTAATATAGGCATTTGCAGCTATAAAATTCCTTTTAAGCCCTGTTTTTGCTATATCCCATAGGTTATAAGGTATATTGTGTCTTTATTTTCACCTATCTCAAAGTATTTTCTTTTTTTGTTTTAAGTTTTCAAGCAAAGTTTATTTAGAAAGTAAATGAGAGAGAGAGAGAAAGAAAATTTACCTCCTCAAGGATAAGGGGAGGGGGCCAAAGCTAAGGAATAATGGCAGCCATAGCTCAAAGACAGGAGACAGGAGAGTTGAACAAAGCAGTGGCCCAGAATTCCTGTTTTTAAATAACAGATAGCCAGGAGACAGCGCGAATGTAGTCCCCCACTACCACAAATTATGTAATTGAGTTTCTCACATTTGGGGAAATTGCAGGAGTCAGCACATCCAGAGTGCAATGGATAAGCCCCGCCTTTGTGATCATGGTATGTCCTGTGCCAGGTAAGTTTCTCAAAATATTTTCTTATTTCCCTTTTACTTTGTTCTTTGACCCATTGGTGATTTCAGAGTGTATTGTTTTATTTTCACATCCTTGTGAATTCCCTAAATTTCTCTCTTTTATTATATCTAATTTCATTCCATTGTCATCAGAGAATATGCCCTGTATTAGTTTTACTCTTTTAAATTTATCAAAGTTTGTCTTATGACCTGGAATATGGTATATCCTGGAGAATGTTCCACGTGCACTTGAGAAGAATGTATATTCTTTTTTTTTTTTTTTTTTTAGTTGGAGTCTCACTCTGTCGCCCAGACTGGAGTGCAGTGGCCTCTCCCGGCCACCGCAGCCTCGCCTGCTGGGCTCCGGCAATCCTTCCACCTCAGCCTTCCGAGTAGCCGGAATTACAGGCATGCGCTACCACGCCCGGCTGAGTTTTTTGATTTATTGTAGAGATGAGGTCTCGCTGCCCAGGCGGGTCTCGAACCCGCAGGCTCAGGCAATCCACTCACCTCAGCCTCCCAAAGGCACGGGATTACAGGCTGAGCCACCGAACCCGGCAAAGAATGTATATTCTGCTGTTCTATGGATATCTGTTAGATCTAGTTTGTTTACAGTGTTGCTTAAATCGCCTATTTCTTAGTTGGTCCCTGCCTAATTGTTTTATTCTTTATTTTTTTCAGATTTATTGGCATATACTGGACATACAAAAATTGTATATGTTTAAGATATACATGTTTTGATATAAATATACATTGTGAAATGGTTACCACAATCAAGCTAATTAACATATCCATCACCTCACATAGTTACAATTTCTTTTTTTTGAAAGTTGGCAATTCCAAATATTATTGTTGAATTGTGTATTTGTCTCTCTATTTCTGTCAGTATTTGCTTCATATATTTTGGAGTTCTGTTGTTACATGCATATGTGTTTATTGTAAGTGTTTTAAAAATCAGTTGAGGAAACAAGAGAAAAATATACCCATATAGTCTCTCTCTCTCGTTTTTTTTTTTGAAAAGCAGAATTGATTGAGAGGACAGAAAAACTCCCAGAGTGGGAAGGGACCCGAGGGAGGTTGCCATACTCTCCTTTATAATTACATATTTACCTTTGGCAGCACTCTTTGTTTTTTGGTGTGGATTCAAATTACTGCTTGCTTTCAGACTGAGGAACTTCCTTGGGTATTTTTTGAAAAGTGGATCTGAAAGCAACAATTCTCTCAGTTTTTGTTCATCTGGGAAATCTCTATTTTGCTTTCACTTTTGAAAGACAGCTTTGCTGGAAGAAAGATTCTTGTTTGCCTTTTTTTCTTTGAGTACTTTGAATATATTGTCCCACTAACTTCTGACTTCTATTGTTTCTGCAGAGAAGAAGCTGTTCATCTTGCTGTGTATTCCCTTGTAAGTGCATTTTCTCTTTGTTTTCAACTTTTTTTCCTTGTCTTTGGTTTTCAACATTTTTGCTATGATACCTCTGTTTGTGTATCTCTGTGTTTATCCTACTTGGACTTCATTAGGCTTACTGGATAGATATATTATTGTTTTCCAATAAGTTCAGGACGTTTTAGCCATTACTTAGAATAATTTTTCTACTTCTTTCTCTTGCTCCTCTCCTGGCATTCCCATGTAGGGTATTTTGCTTAATGGTGTCCCATATTTCTCTAGAGCTCTGTTTCTTTTTAATTTTTCTCTCCATTCTTTGGATTGCATAATCTCCATTTTCTTTTCCTTTCTTTGATTTTTTTTGAGACAGGGCTGTCACCTAGGCTGGAGTGCAGTGGCACAATCTCAGCTCACTGCAGTCTCTACCCCTGACCTCAAGTGATCGTCCCATCTCAGCCTCCTGAGTAACTGGGACTACAGGGGACAAATCATTATGTCTGACTAATTTATTTTTTATTTTTTTGTAGTGGCAAGTGTCACTATGTTCCCGAGGCTGGTTATGAACTCCTTGGCTCAAGCAATCCTCTCATCTCAGCCTCCCAAATTGCTGAGAGTACAGGCTTATGCTACTGCACCCAGCCAGTAATCTCTTTTTTCAAGTTTGCTAATCCTTTCTTCTGTCAGCTCAAATGTACTGTTGAACTTCTCTAGTAATTTTTTTCATTTCAGTTATTGTACATTATACTCTAGATTTGTATTTGGTTCTGTTTTATAGTGTCAAGTTATTGATATTTTGATTCAATTATACTTTTTGAAAAATAAGGTCCCTTTAGTTATTTGAACATATTTACAATGGCTACTTTGAAGACTTTGTCTGTTAAATCTGACATCTGGTCACTCTCACAGATAGTTTCTGTTGCCTACTTCTTCTTTTTTTTTTTTTTTTAGAAAAACCTTTACTGTTTTATCCAGAGCCCATACCACTTCTCCTTCCTAACCAGCATTGTCCAATAGAACATTCTGTAATGATGGCCAGCCACAGTGGCTCACACCTGTAATCCCAGCACTTTGGAAAGCCCAGGCAGGAAGATTGCTTAAGCCCAGGAGTTCAATACCAGCCTGGGCAACACAGTGAGGCTGTCTCTACAAAAACAAAACAAAACAAAACAAAACTTAAAAAAATTATCCAGGCGTGGTGGCATGTGCCTGTAGTCCCATGCCACCACAACTGAGACTGAGGTGGAGACTGAGGTGGAAGGATCTTCTGAGCCCAGGAGGTCAAGTCTGCAGTGAGCTGTGATCGTGCCACTGCACTCCAGCCTGGGTCACAGAGTGAGATACACACACACACACACACACACACACACACACACACACACACACACACACACACGAACTCCTGTAATGATAGAGATGGTCCATATTTGCACTCTCCCGTAGAATAGCCACTAACCAAATGTGGCTATTTAGTACTTGCAATGTGTCTGGTGTAACTGAGGATACTGAATTTTAAATTTTAATTCATTTTGATTAATTTAAATAGAAATAGTCATATGTGACTAGCAGTTATCTTCTTGAATGATAAAGTTCTGGGCTATGCTGAGTATCAATTCCCAGAATTCTCTACTCGAATGTTCCTAAACCTGCTTTCAGCACCTCTTTGGGCCTCTTCCTAGTTCACCTTCCACCCAACATGCAGAGCAGATCATGCTGGTATGCACACCCCAGACCCAAGGGGGTGGGTAAGAGGTGATTTAGGGGATATTTGGTTGTTTATGTACATAAAAATGAATGACCCCTCAAGGGGGCAATAGATATATTATTGTTTCCCAATAAGTTTAAGCCATTATTTCTTAGAATAATTTTTCTGCTTTCTCTCTCTCTTCTCCTTCTGGCATTCCCATGTATGTTATTTTGCTCCTCAAGGGTGCAGGATACAGGCAGGGATAGCAAGAGAAGAGAAGAGTTTGAGCCTTCATTTGTACTCTTGGTCAGAGATCCACAAATGTTACAGATGACTTTGACTGGTAGTGTCCCATTTCTTAGCTTTGTGGTGACTACATGTGTTTTCATTGTGTGTGTGTGTGTGTGTGTGTGTGTGCGCGCGCACGCGCGCGCGCGTGTATCACCATATTTATATGTATAAATGTGCATATGTGTGTGTATGTAAGTATTTCACAATTCTTTAAGATAATTTAAAATCTTTTCAAGCCACTGTTAGGATAAAGTCCCAGCTCTTTCCATGACATAGAAAGACTTGTACAATTTATCTTCTGCCTGTCTCTGACCTGAGCTTCTGCCACCCTCCCCTTCACTCTCAGCTCCTGTCACACAGACCGTATTGCTCCAGCCAGCAGGACCAAGTTACTGGGGAGTTTGTTGGAGGAGGTTTGATTGGCCCTGCATCGAAAACCACTTGTATTAGCAAAGCAAAGAAATGCCTGCGATGGGGGTTGAGTGAGGACTGGAGTGGACAGCCAGAGTGTCAGGAATGATGTGGCAGCTGCAGCCTCCCAGAGGCTAGGAGAAAAGATGTCTACTTATATAAGAAAGCTGGAGGCAGTTCTGAAGGCTGCCAAAAAAGGAACGCTCGCAGTGGAAGGAACCATCAATCAGGTGCCCCGAACAGGTGGAGGCTGGGGCTAATTTCAGCAGAAAGCCGGACTCAGAGCTCTGATTACCAGTCACAGGGAAGCCAGCTATCAAAACTGATGCCAGAGGGGAGGGAAAGGAGGAGGCAGAGGCCTGAGTCAGCGGAAAGGGCGATTCCAGAGCGCCTGAGGTGACTGAAGAACCACTAGAAGGGAGCTGGGGTATCAATAGCAATAACCACTAACTTGATGATTCTCAAAGTAGGGTCTCCTGGACCAGCAGCATCAGCTTGACCAGGGAGCGTCTTCAAAATGCAAATTATGGCTGGGCGTGGTGGCTCAAGCCTGTCATCCCAGCACATTGGGAAGCTGAGGTGAGCGGATTGCCTGAGCCCACAGGTTCGAGACCTGCCTGGGCAACTTGTTGAGACCTCATCTCTACAATAAATCAAAAAATCAGCCAGATGTGGTAGTGCATGCCTGTACTTCCAGCTACTTGGAAGGCTGAGGGGGAAGGATTGCCTGAGCTCAGCAGACTGATGCTTGGGTGGCCGTGAGTGTGCCACTGCACTCCAGCCTGGGCGACAGAGTGAGACTCCAAACTCAAAAAAAAAAAAAAAATTGATTGAGGCTTTTTGAGAAAATCCGTGTACAAAGTCCCCAGCTGGGAACTCTTTTGGCTACAAATGACAGAAAAACTCATTCAAATTGTCCCAAACAAAAAAGGTATCTATAGACTCATCTACTTAAAACAGGAAAAGGCTGCCGTCAGGTACAGCTGAGCTCAGGGATCAAGGATTCCCTCTTTTTCCTCCATCTCAGCTCTGCTTTCCTCTCTGTCTTCATTCTTCATTCATTTTCAGATAAGCTCTTCCCTCGCAATGGCCTACAGCAGCTCTGGTCACATATTCTACCAGTTGGAAAACCACATTAGAAAAGGAGTCCCTTGCCAGGTGTGGTGGCTCACACCTGTAATCCCAAGCATTTTGGGAGGCAGAGGCGAGAGGATTGCCTGAGTCCAAGGGTTCGAGACCAGCCTGGGCAACTTGGCAAGATCTCATCTCTATAATAATAATAAAAAATTAACTGGGCATGGTGGTGCACACCTACAGTTCCAGCTACTTGGAAGACTGAGGCGGAAGGATCGCCTGAGACCTGCAGGCTGTGGCACCTGTGAGTGTGCCAACACACTCCAGCCTGGGTGGTAGAGTGAGCCTCTGACTCAAAAAAAAAAAAAGAAAAAAAAGAAAAGGAATTCCTCTTCTCTATCATCCCAGGAAAAGCCTACCCTGGCTCTCATTGGCCAGGCGTGGGCCATAGGCCCATTTCTGAATGATCATTGTGGTCAGGGAGACAGAATGTTCTTATTAGCCAGGACAGGGTTATGGGCTCACCCCTAGAAAGCCAGAAGATGGACTCAGCTGCATCCAAAGCAGACAGACCAAGAGTAGGGGCGAATAGGGCTGTTGGAACTCAAAAAGGGAATGGATGTTGGACAGGTGAATATAACCGATGTTCACTACATCATCCTCAAAGGACAGAGCACTAGGAAGCCAAAATGTGTCCAACTCTCCTAAGATGGGCCCATACACAGAGATCATGGTCAAAGGAAAAACCCAGAGGGTGATGTATTTTATTAATTTCACTTACATAAAGAATCAGGTAAGGCTGGGCACAGTGGCTCATGCTTATAGCCCCAGCACTTTGGGAGGCCAAGGCAGGAGATTGTTTGAGCCTAGGAGTTTGAGGTCAGCCTGGACAACATAGCAAGACATCATCTCTACAAAAAAGTCAAAATATTAGCCGGGCATGGTGGTGCACACCTATAGTCCCAGCTACTCAGGAGGCTGAGGTGGAAGGATCCCTTGAGCTCAGGAGGTTGGGACTGTGGTGAGCCATGATCATGCCACTGCATGAGACCCCAACTAAAAACAACAACAACAACAAAAAAGGCAAAAATAAGAATCTATGTGTTAGAAGTCAGCATGGTGATTATCCTTGAGGAGAGGGGGTATGTCAGTTATCTGTTGCTACATAACAGACTTCCCCTAAAGGTAGTGACATAAAACAACAATAATGGTTGGGCTCGGTGGCTCAACCTGTAATCCCAGCACTTTGGGAGGCTGAGGTGAGTAGATTGCCTGAGCCCATGGGTTCGAGACCAACCTGGGCAATTTGGTGAGACCTCATCTCTACAATAAATAAAAAATTAGCCAGATGTGGTAGCACATGCCTGTAGTTCCGGATACTTGAAAGGCTGGGGTGGAAGGATTACTGGAGCCCAACAGGTCAATGCTGGGGTGGCTGGGATTGTGCCACTGCACTCCAGCCTGGATGACGGAGTGAGACTCCAACTCAAAAACAAAAAACAAACAAACAAAAAAGATAATTTATTGTTTTTATTATCACTCATGTTTCTGGAGTTGGCTGGGCTCAGCCTGGAGGTTTTCACCTGGGGTCTCTTACGTGGTTATAGTCAGACGGTGGCTGGAGCTGGGGTCATTGTGAAGGTTTCCTCACACGTCTGGTGGTTGATGCTAATGTTGGCCAGAAGACTCCCATGCTAACTACACACACACCTGGGTTTCCTCAAAGTATACCAGCTAGGTTCCAAGGATGAGCATTCCAAGAAAGAGAACCAGGCAGAAGACATATTGCCTTATATAACCTAACCTCAGAAGTCTCATAGTATCACTTCTGTCATACCCTCTTGGTTGTCTTGGCCAAAATGTCTGCCCAGGATCAAGAGGAGTGGTCATAGACTGCAGGTCTTGAAGTGGGATTGGCCTGTTGTCAGAAGAGCATGTGGAACTGTAAACACTGCCACAGTCATTTTTGCAAAATAACATGCCGCAGGGAGGTGACAACCTGAAAGGAAGTATGAGGGGGAATTCTAGGGCGGTATTAATGCTGTGTCTTGATTTGTGTGCTGCTTACAACAGTTGCATAATTTTGAAACTACACCAGTGTCATTTCTGGGGTCTCTGCACATGCAGTTCGACTTCCTTACTCCTTCAAATCTTAGCTTTATTCTCCTCCACAAAACCAGTAATGATTTTTTTTCCAAAACAAAATATTTTTTTAACCACATATTCCATTAGTAAAAGGGTTGTCAGCATGCATCTCTAGTATATACATGTGTGCAAATACATACATATGTATATTTAGGTAATTTACAAGTTGTGTTGTATTAATATGCATAGGATAAAACATGCACTAAAATAAAAGTGTTTAAAGGATGAGATAAAAGTGGTTATAGACTTTATAATATTTTCCTACACCTAAAATGTTTGTCTTGAAAACCCCAAGAACCAGAATCCTTTTCAGAGACCATTACCAGGACTGTGAATTTCACAAGGACAGGCCATGATCTGTATTATATCCCAAGGACTGAATGAAATGTAAAAGAAGTTACTCATATTCAACTGTACACCAAACTTATGATTTGTGCATTTTATAGTATGTATTATTATGTTCCAGTAAAATGTTTACTTAACAAAAAAAACAAAAAAGTTAAAATTTTCAAGGCTGAAGGACATCGGAGAAAAAAAAGTCAAGCTATAGATAGCGAAGGGGCATGAAACTTAAGCCACCTCTGGCCCTCCCAACAGAAGGCTTGATGCCGGATGAAGATTCCAGCCAAGATCCCTGGAGAGTGGGTGGCACCATGGAGAGAGACAGGGAGGCCAAGGAGAGACGAGGTTGATGCAAGGTAGATCTTGGTGATGAGTCATACTGACCATAAAAAATCAATGTCAGTAGACACCTGGTGTGGCACACATACTGTCCCTCCCATCAAGGGATGGTTGGCTTGGCTTGATTTCTCTTCAATCCAGTTTGCCCTTAGTGACTTGTCCAATAGAATGCAGAGGAAGTGGCACTCTGGGACTTCTGAGGCTAGAGACTAAGAAGCCTTGCAGCTTCTGATTGGGCCTTTTGGAAAGCTTACTCTTGAAATGCTCCCTCTTGGAACTTGGTCATCATCCTGTCAGAGCCCAACCGCATGGAGAGGTTATACATGGCACTTCAGCCCACAGTCCAAGGCCACAGCCAACAGCCACTCCCAGCCATGTGAACAAGCCATCTTAACCTCCCACAAGCAGGGTCCTATGATGACTGCAGTCCCAGGTGATAGTCAACTACAATGGCACGAGTGTCTCAAAGTAAGCTGAGCTAAGTCAACCCACAGACTGTGAGCGATATTGTTTTAAGCAGCAAGATTTGAGGTGGTGTGCTATGTAGCAGTAGATATATGGGACTGTGGGCTGATTCCAATGGCTTCTGCGGGCAAATACCGAAAACTTTCTCCTGATCTTAAGTATATGATCGCAATGTTGGGAATCCCTTAAAAGTGATGGGTGGACACAGCAGTGTCTACACTTAGGAAGCATCCATGACTAGGCATGCTAATCTGTGGTCTCTTCTAGGGCCCACTTGGTAAAATGGGGGGGACCTGAACCCAACCTCAGAGGAATATTGTGATGATTCAAAGAAATCACGCAGGTGAAATCTTCCACACTGGGTCTGACACACAGTAGTCACCCCTAAAATGCTAGCTGTAACACCCTCAACATGTCAGTTACCAGTTACAATGGGGTTGACTGTAGATTAAAAACCCCAATCAAAAGGGCATGAGTCAAAAGAAATGCATTATTTCACATAGCACGTCATCCAGAGGTAGTGTCCAGGGTTGTTAAATTCATCAACTTGCCTGTTCAAGCATTTAAAACATTTTAATTATACTTCAACAAATTTTATTGTAAAATACACAAGTGCCAACTAATTGCCGGACACTGTTCTAGGAGCTGGAGATACAGCACTGAAGAAAGCAAAGTCCCTTAGATGGCTCAGTGATGTTATCAAGAACTTAGGTCCTGTTTCTTTTCTGCCCTGCTGTCCTCAGCATGACAACCACATCACCAGATGATGGCATCTACCCCAGTATCACTTCCTTACATGGCATATTCAGGGGCAGAACAGAGAACTTGTTCTAGCCCATCTGTTTTTGTAATTCAACTTTATTGAGATATAATTTTCATGTAATAAAATATACTCACTTGAAGTGCAAAACTTGTTGAATTCCAAAAGGTTCCCTCATCCTTTGCTTTAAGATACAGCTTTACTACATATTTTTGTATGCTTAAAATTGTTTCCTTTTGCTTGGTTTTGAGCTTTATAAATATAGTATTATCCTATATAGAATCTTGTGATTTTTGCTTTATTCACATTATGTTTCTAAGATTAATCCTTTTCTTGTTCATCTGTAGTACCTTCATTTTCATTCCTGTATAATACACCAACATGTGGATCTACCACAATGATCAATTCTCCTTTTAATGGACATCAGGTGTGTTTCTGATTTTTGCTATCAGATGGAGCTACTATGAACTTCTTACGCTTGGTCTTAGCCAAAAGGTGGAGAAGTCACACTACAAACTTTAAGACTTCACCTGGTCAAGTGTCTCTTCTTGATAAGTACCTGGGTATGAAGATGCTGAGCATATGGGACTCAAGTATTCAACTTGTATTTTTCAAAGTAGCACCAAACCATTTTCCAGAGGACTGCACTAATTTGCACCCCCATCAGCAATGTATGAGACGTCGTGCTAATCCTCATCCTCAGCTATGGCCGTTTTCACTTTTGTCAACTTGAGGGCGTAAAACAGTCTCATTGTGGCCTTGTTTTCTGTGGATGCTCATACAACTAAGAGCTGGCTTTTAGTCAGGCGGGTGGGACTAAAAGATTGAGGAGGGAGGGAATTTGGAGGATCACTGTAATTACGCATCTACGACGAGCAGGGTGGATGATGGACGGGGAGAGTGTGGGAACATGGCCTGTGGGTCATGCTGAAAGCAGACTGCAAAGGAGGGGTACTTGAATGAGAAGCTTGGATGATGAAGTAGATTTCCGTTTCCTTGATCTTGATGTGTCTTTCCCCGATTAGTGATGAGCTGGAAAATCTTTTCATGTCAAATTAATTATAAAACGATTGAAGCAAGAAAAATCTCAACGGAAAAGACCAACAGATTATTTCTTAAATTACTTTATTTAAAGGAGCGTTTCTACGCAATTAAAGAAAGAAAGGAATAAGGGAAATCTCTGGCTGGGGGAAAAAAAACCCTTTTTATGAAAGTCTGTTGTACCAAAAACTGATATAAATGAGCAAAGAAAAGATAAGTCCCCATTCAGAAACGTGCCATTGACAGAGGCCAAATCCCAGAAAGGGCACTGCAGGGTAGCTCGGAGACCCACAGGCAGAACAATTCTACAAAGAGGCAGATGAGGCCCATGGAGGATCTACTGTATGCCCAGCACAGTAGTTAAAACAGCTCGAGATGCTGTGCTGTGGCCGGGCATATCAAAGCAAGACCTTCAAAGCTGGTTTCACAGTCCAGTTCAAGAGTTGTAAAATGTATGCGACCTGCATCTCACTTGTCATTTATTAATTCAGTACATTCCTTGACTCCGCCAGGTTCTTGAGACAATGTGGACCAAGATAGACTTTGTCCCCATCCTCATGGATTTATCAGTCCAAACAAGGAGACACAGATGCTGACATCACAGATGGTCAGGGTAGGACGGGGGAAATGCAGGCAGAGGGGTCAAGACTGGGATGGGGGAACCCAAGGAGCTGTGGAAACCAAGGACAGGCACCTGACCCACACTGGGGGATACAGGCAAGTTTCCTAGGGGAGGAGACACGAGCCTTGAAACATATATGGAATTAGTTGTGGGGAGGAAGGTGAGACAAAAAGAGGTCCTCCAAAAGGAGGGAAAAGCATGCAGAAATGCTTAGAGGTGACGGGGAGTCTGCAGTGTTCTAGACCAGATGATCCAGAAGAAACACAATATGAGCCAGAAGTGTGAACTGCAGATGTAATTTAAAATGTTCTAGTAGCCAAATTAAAAAAGAAACAGATGATGTTAATTTTAATAATGTATTTTATTTAACCCAAGATATCCAAAATATGATATGAACATGTGATCGATATAAAAATCTTTGTACCAAGTCTCTGAAATCCGGTAGGTCTTCTACACTTAAAGTCCATCTCAATTCACACTCAGCCACATTTCAAGGGCTCACGTGTGGCTGGTGGTTGCTGTAATAAAAAGCACAGCAAGACCCTTGCTACTCAAAGCCTTGGCATCACTTGAGAGCCTGTCAGAAATGCAGAGTCTCAGGCCTCTTCCCAGACCAACTGAAGCAGATTCTGCATTTTTTTTTAGTTGGAGTCTCACTCTGTTGCTTAGGCTGGAGTGCAGTGGCACGCTCACAACCACTGCAGCCTTGACCTGCTGGGCTCAGGCAATCTTTCTGCCTCAGCCTTCCAAGTAGCTAGAACTACAGGCACGCACTACCATGCCCAGCTAATTTTTTGATTTATCGTAGAGGTAAGGTCTCACCATGTTGCTCAGGCTGGTCTCGAACCCGTGAGCTCAGGCAATCATCTCACTTCGGCCTCCCAAAGTGCTGGCTTAAGCCACTGCGCCCAATCCAAAGTCTGCATTTTAACAAGATCCCATTTATACGCACACTAACGTCTGAGGAAAATGAGTCCAGTTGTGCCCAAAACACTTCTGTGGCATTTTATTGCTCTCATGATAAATGTCCAGCTATTGAGCCTGGGAATCATTCATTAATTCATTCATTCAGTACATGGTTAATCACCTACTGAATGCCAGGCCCTGTGCAGGGTGATGATGGGGACAGAGCAAGGATAAAGACAGACCTGATTCTTGCCCTCCTAGAGCTCCCAGACAATTAATAAATGAGTAACCAAATTTATTGCTATTTCAACGACGGTAAACATAACATGCTCAATGTGAAGTTACAGTGCACAAGGATTGTTCAGGGAGGCCTGACCTTGCTTCCATGGAGAGGGATCCAGAAAATAACCCAAATAAGGGAAGAAGCCACAGGCAGATTAAATGTCCTCCTACAGGGGACAGGACTGCCAAACAACCCCAGCTTGTCCATGGCCATTAAGGAGGATCGTTTTTTAGGCTTCAGAACAACGTGGAGAAACGCCTGGAGTATAGGGTTACATTAAAGGAGCCAGAGACAGAGCTGGGGTGATAACATCATACCGTGCACAGACTTGCCTGCATTTAGAAAATGAGGAGAAAGGGAACAGGGAATCTGCAAGGTAGCCCATGCGCCAGCAGGAAAATGACTTGGGGCAAGAAATTGTAGGTTATCTTTTCTTTAGAAAACAAAATGTTGTTTAATAAAATATATCTGGATTTGCTTTAAGAATAATTGAGGGCTGGGCTTGGTGGCTCAGCCTGTAATCCCTCCTTTCGGAGGACAAGGTGAGTGGTTTGCCTGAGCCCATGGGTTCGAGACCAGCCTGGGCAACTTGGCGAGACCTTGTCTCTAAATTAAAAAGAAAAAAAATTAGCCAGGTGTGGTAGCGCACGCCTGTAGTTCCAGCTACTTGGAAGGCTGAGGCAGAAGGATCGCCAGAGCCCAGCAGGTCGATGCTGGGGTGGCCGTGAGTGTGCCACTGCACTCCAGCCTGGGTGATGGAGTTAGACTCCAACTTTAAAAAATAATAATAATTGAGCAGGGGAGAAAGACATGTAGGACATGGACACAACAAGAATGGCTATATGCTGGTCACTGCTGAGGCTGGGCGATGGGAACACAGAGGCTTGCTAGACTTTTCTCTTGGCTTTTGCATATGTTTGGAATTTTCCCTTAAACAAAGTTAAAAGTGTTTTTCTTCACAAATAATTAAGGATATTGAAAAGGTTTCTAGTAGCTGGAGTCAAAAGAAATTTAAGACTCTCCCAAAAGCTTGGAAGGCTAAGGCGGAAGGATCGCCTGAGCCCAGCAGGTCAAGGCTGTGGTGGCCCTGAGCGTGCCACTGCACTCCAGCCTGAGCAACAGAGTGAGAATCCAACTCAAAACAAACAAACAAGCAAACAAACAAGACTCCCAAAAGGAAGAAACTGCAATATTAGAAATATGAGTTTCTCTGACTGGGTGCGGTGGCTTGTAATCACAGTACTTTGGGAGGGCAAGGCTGGAGAATCACTTGAGTCCAGGAGTTTGACAACAGCCTGGGCAACATAGTGAGACCTCATCTCTATAAAAAATGAAAATTAGCTGGTCATGGTAGTACATGCCTGTAATCTCAGCTGCTCATGAGGCTGAGGTGGGAGGACTGCTTGAGTCCAGGAGGTCGAGGCTGCAGTGATTTGGGACTGTACCACTGCACTCCATTATGGGCTGCAGAGTGATATCCTTCCTCAGAAAGAAAAAAAAAAAAGAAAAGAAAAAGCAAATTTGAGGGCTGGGGCAGAGAAAATACAGCATGAGCCTGGAATATCTTGCAGTGCAGAAAGTAAGAAGGTGCTCATGAAAAAAAAAAAAAGAGTTAAAAACACAGGAACCAACCCAAAAGGAACCCCGCAAAAAAAATTAAACAGTCTTGGCCTATACCCCCCAAATGAAATAAATTACCATGAGTCTATACTGATAGCTAAATTAATAACTGTATAAATACAGAAGATATGAGAGAAATAGAAAATCTTCACCATAATACTCATAAAATTACAGTAATAACTGCTGCAGGCAAGATCCACTGACAAATGCTAAAATTAGCAGGTGAAGCAGGACATTGACACAGCCTCAAAATATCTTTCTATATTTATTAATAACTGTGGTAGTTTTAACATATGAAGGCAAATTCTTCAATATTTTTCTCTCTAGGAATTGGAGGTTAATTCTCCTTCGAGTGTGGGCTGGATTTAGTGACTTGTTTCTAACCGCAAAGAAAGGGAAAAGCAGTAATATTATAGTTGAGAAAACTGCAGACACTTAATGAAAGGATCCAGGTTAACATCACCTCAGTGAGTATTCTTTCCAAAGCCTAGAGATCCCAGTCTAACCAGGAGAAAAATATCAGATGAACCCATACTGAAGGACATTCTACAAAATACCTGACCAGACTCGTCAAAACTGTCAGGGTTACTAAAAACAAGGAAAGACTGAAAAACTGTCATCATATTGGAGGAGACCAAGGAGATAGGACGAATAAATGCAACATGGTATCCTGCATTGAGTCCTGAAACAAAAAAAGAATATTAGTGGAAAAAATAGTGAAATATGAATGAAGTCTGGAGTTTGATAGAATACCAAGCAATGTTAATTTCTTAGTTTTGACAAATGTGCCAAAATAATGTATTTGGGGATTAGGGGATGCTGGATGTAGATATATAGGAAGTCTCTGTATCATCTTTGTAACTTTTCTGTAAATCTAAAATTATTAAATAAAAAAAGTTCAAAGAACATTTAGTCACTACTGGCAACAAGTAGCCACCAGCAGAGTTCCTAACTACCCTTTGTTTGATTCGTTGTTCAGATCTCATCTATGTGCTCCCTACTCCAGAGGTCCTTCCTGACACCCCAGACTGGGTCACATGCTGCTTCTGGTCTCCCACCCTGGGCCTCTCCCATCCTGGCCCGACCCCTCTACCTGAGTCTCTTCCATCCTAGCCCTGAGTATAGTCTGCTGTTGGGGTCATCTCCTCCACTGGGCTGTGAGCTCTATTCTAGCAGAGTGGAGGCTGTCTCAGCCAATGCTGTGTGCCTCGATTAGGGGAATGGGTGTCTCCCTGACTACTTTGGGAGCACCTATGGGCAGGTGCAGGCAAAAGCTGTACCTGTCTTCTCCCAACCTGGCCCTTAACCCTTCAAAGCCTACAGCCCGCCAGGTCCCACCTTCCTGGTATCCCCTATCCCATTTTCCCAATCCAGGACACACCCGAGGCAACATATATGGTCTGTCCCACACCACCACGATAACAGGGTCAAATCATTGTCACCCCCTGCCACCCACCTGCCCACCACGCCTACCCACCCACATGCCCCCAATATACCAAGGGTCAGAATATCTGGGGTGTCTGCCCAGTCCACAGCCCTTCCCAGCAGAATGCCCACTGCAGGAACATTCCAGTGTACTGAGTTGAGCAGACTGGACACCTGACCTCGGCAATCCCGTTCCTGCTAGGGGAATTTGGAATGGGGACTGATGAGCTGTGGGGAACTGAGCTGGAAGGTCGCACAGAGTGGAGGCAAGAGTCCACCCAGGGTCAGTCCAGTTGCCGGCAAGCAGCTGATGCGAAGAGATCAGAGACCACAGGGACCGGGTGGGCGGGGAGGGGGAAGGAAAGCAGTGTCACTGTCCTGTGTTCTGACTCTGCTCTGTTCTCACGAGAGCTTTGTCTTATTTTTTTCCGTCATTACCCACAACCAATCCACTGTGGGTTCTGCCTTCAAACTGTAACCAGACTCTGGCAACTCTCTCTCCTGCTCCTGCTCCTGCTCTGGTCCAGGCCATAGTCATCTCTCACCTAGATTACTCCAGCGACCTCGCATGGACTTTCCTGACCCCGCCCTCAGACCCCATTTCCAGGATCTAGTCCTAGGCTTTAACATCATGAATATGCCTACCATTCACAGACTTACATCTGCATCCCAGATCTCACCCTTGAATGTCTGCCATAACCCCCTGCCCGACCAGCAAGCTCTCTGGAAGGCTACACCTCTCCACACTTTCTCTTGGTCTTCCCCTCCTTCCTCTGCTCAGGCTAAAAACCATAGAGCTGTCCTTGACTTCTTGTTCTCACTCCACAGCCACACCCCAAATCCTGTCAATTCTCCCTCCACAATTATATCGAAAATCTGGTCACATCTCCCCATGCCCTGCTACCACCTCGGACAAGCCACCATCCTCTCTCAGCTGGACTCCTGCAGTAGCCTCCTCAGTGGAGTCATGCTTCTACCCTGGTGCCCGTGTGGCAGCCAGAGAAATCCCCTTTTAAAAACATTAGGTCACATCACTTCAGCTCAAAATGTTCTGACCACTTCCCACCTCACTCGGCAGCAAATTCAAGTCCCTACCATGCCCACAGGCCCTGCATGACCTTGCCCTTGGCCACCCCTCTCACTTGTTCAGTCTGATCTAGTTTACTCCTTTCTGTCCCTCCAACACACCAGGCAAGCCTCGGGGCCTTTGAATGTGCCGTTTTTTCTTTCTTTTCTTTTTTTGAGTTGGAGTCTCACTCTGTTGCCCAGACTGGAGTGCAGTGGCCGCTCCTGGTCACCGCAGCCTCGACCTGCTGGCCTAGGCGATCCTTCCGCCTCAGCCTTCCGAGTAGACGGAACTACAGGCATGCGCTACCATGCCTGGCTGATTTTTTGATTTATTGTAGAGATGAGGTCTTGCTGCCCAGGGGGTCTCAAACCCACGGGCTCAGGCAATCCACTCACCTCAGCCTCCTAAAGGCACGGGATTACAGGCTGAGCCACCGAGCCCGGCCCGTTTTTTTCTTTCTACCTGGAATGTCTTCCTCCCTTTTTGACAGGTCTATTCATGCTTTCCTTAGAGATGTCTTCTTTAACCCCTTCACCTAAAACAGCACTTCCTGTCACTCTCTGCTCCTCCACCCCTCAACTTTCACAGCCCTTATCACCAGTATTTATTATCATTCATCTTGCCCACTAGAATGCAGGCTTCATGAGGACAGGGTTTTTGAGGGTCTCATTTGCTACTGTAATACCAGCAACCACAACAATGCTTGGCATGTAGTAAGTATCTAATATCTCATAAGGCAATGAATAAGTGAATAAATCCCTGGAATCAGTTAGGATATTGTTAGTGCTAAGTAATAGAAAGCCCAAGTCAACGATATAGTTGACATCAATGATAAAGATTTATTGGTTAGTAATGCTTTTAATCATCTAAATCACTACCACTTCCTTAACAATTATGAAAATTTTAACTCTGATGAACATGATGCTGATAATAATAGCTATCACATATTCAGTGCTTACCATGTGCCAAGTACCTTGCTAGTACGTAATTAACGTCTCTGTGCCTTCATTTCCTCATTTGTAGAATGGGAATAATAGCAGTACTACATAGGTGACTGTGAGGATTAAGTGAGCTAGTATATAAAATGGTAAGAGTGTAAAAATATATTAGCATATTTCAGTAAGCTATTGCTGTGTAACAAATCACCCCAAAACACACTGGCACAAAACAGCAATTTATTTGCTCATGATCCTGCAATTGGGCAAGGCCTAGAGGGTGAGGGAACTCAGAATAGTTCATCTTTACTCCATGTAGTGCCAGCTGGGAACTGGGTTAGGATATCCAAGATGGCATCACTCACATGCCTGGCACATCAGCAAAAACAGCTGGAACAGCTAGGGGCTGGTTGGGTCTATAAAGAAGTCAAGGCTCCAAGAGCAAAACCAGAGGCTGCTAGGTTTCTTAAGGTCCGGGCCTCCATTTGGCACAGTGTCCCTTCTGTTGTATTCTGTTGGTCAAAACAAATCACAGGGCCAGCCCATATTCAAGGGGAAGGATGGAGACTCCACCTCTTGATAGGAGAAACAGCAAAGAATGTGTGGGCATCTTTAATTATAGCCATTTTAATCTCAGGGTAACAACCTTGTCACTGGTCTCTCTGCTTCAATCCTTAATCTTCTGCCATCAGTTCCTCATCTTTTAAAACAAACAATAGCTAGAAGAATCTTTTAAAATACACAAATTCAGCTTAAAAAGTCCTAGGAAAGAAACAAAACAAAACCTGACAACTGATCATGCACCCTTTCACAGCTTAAAATCCTACAGCTTCCATTAGACATGAGGTAAAGACCCCCACTCCTTATGGTTCCCACACGGTCTGGCCTCTTGCTCTGCCTCAGCCTCTAGATTCTAACCATCACTCACTCTCACCTTTTAACGGAGTTAATGCCTACTCCTTCATCACCTCAAACCTCACTTTCTAAGGTCCAGATTAGATTTCCTGCCAAGTGTTCTCATCATACTTTCTACCTTTCTTTGTAATTTCACATTTGTGTGATTATTTGATGGTCTGAACCGCCATCCCTGAAACTGAGTTCTATGGAGATAGGAAAACGATTTTGTTCTCTGCTGTGTTCCCAATGCTGAGCACAAAGAGGAAGGATGAAATATGTCTTGAATGTTTTGAGTCCTCAGAAAACTTTTAGGCAGTCCTTTTGAGTTCTATAGAAAGGAGACCAGCAGAGTCTCCAACATGCTGGGAACCAGCTCAATGTGCTCAAACAGTTCATTTGATAAGTAGTTACTGATGCCCTAATATGTGCCAAGCACTCTTCTATGTGTTGGAGATAAAGCAAGAAGTAGGCAAAAGCTCCTGTACTCATGGAGATGACAGTCTCCTAGGGGTGAGGGAGACAGACAATAAACAAGTAAATTCTATAGTGTTAAATAGTTAAATGTAATGTTAGTAATACTTTTTTTTTTTAATTGGAGTCTCACTCTGTCACCCAGGCTGAAGTGCAGTGGCATGCTCATGGCCACTGCAGCCTCGACATGCTGGGCTCAGGTGATCCTTCCGCCTTAGCTTTCCAAGTAGCTAGAACCACAGGCATATGCCACCAGGCCCAGTTAATTATTCTTGACTTATTGTAGAGACGAGGTCTCGCCATGTTGCCCAGGCAGCTCTTGGAACCCCTGAGCTCAGGTAATCCTCTCGCCTCTGCCTCCCAAAATAATGGGATTATAGGGAGAGCCACCACGCCTGGCCAATGTTATTAATTAAATAGTAGTATGATTGATGATAAGGACAAAGTTAGAGGAGGGAAGACGGATGTGAATATTAGTGGTATAATTTTAGAAGGGTAGTGAGGAAAGATCTCAAAAAGACGATAAAGATCTAAAGGAGGTGAAAAAATGAGTTGGAGCAATCCAGGAGATGTGTATGCCAGGCAAAGAGAACAGCAAGTGCAAAGGCCCTGAAGGGTTGCTGGAGCAGAGCAGCAAGGAGAGCATATGAAGTCAGAGAGGTGATGAGGGCAGATAGTGCAGTACCTTGCAGGCCACGGAGGGAACTCTGGCTTTCACACTGAAGGAGATGGAGTCATAATAGGGTTCTGAGCATGGGAGGGACATGACCTTATGCAGGTGTTCATAGCATCCCTCTGGCTGTGAGGAACAGACTCTGAGGTACAGGGGTGGGAGCAGGAGACTACTGAGGAGGTTGCCAAAATGGTTCAGGCAGGATATGACAGTGACAGGAGTGGAGGTGGGGAGAAGTGCTCAGGTTCTGCATATATTTGCTGATGGACATGGGTATAAGACTAGGAGTCTTATAAGAGAGGAGTCAATGACAATTACAGTGTTTTTGGTCTAAGGAACTACAATAATGGAGGGGGCATTTAATAAGATGAACATGGAAGAATAGGTTTTGGGGGAATGAGGAGCTCAATTTGATCAAGATTACTCTGGCGATACCTCTATATAACCGAAAGGAGAGGTTCTGGGTTGGAAATAAAAACGTAGGATGTACATTTCCATGTCTACCCCAAATTCCTTACAGGATCTAGATGATCTGGCCCCTGCTGATATCTCCAGGCTCATCTTGCACCTTGCTAAGTCAAGGGTACACACACATACAGAAAAACCTTGGGCCTTCTACTTCCCAGTTATGTGATCTCTGGCAAGTCGCTTATCCTTTTCTGTCCTTATCACTTGCAAATGGGAGAGCACAACAGTATCCCTGTCTTAGGAATGTTCATTCAAAACATTTTTATTAAGCATCTACAATGTGAGGTCACCGCTTTATGTGCTGCAGATATCTTTTCCCTACTCCCCTCCGCCTCCCCCTCCCAGGCAGCCTGTCAACTCAACCTTCTGGACGTCTCTCCCTCCTGCCGCCCCCTGCCCTTCCCTACCATGGCCTCTGCTCTGATCCATCCTCGACATGTCTTATCTAGGAACTTACCACAGCTGGCATCGTGGCCTCCCAGACCGTCTCTCGCCCGTCAATCCACTCTCACGTCACAGCAGATTGGGCTGCGCCCCTTCCCTTCCAGAAATTCTCCCAGGCGCCTCACTGACCTCAGGACAAAGTCCCAGCTTCCTAAATGGCCAAGAAAATCTTCCACGATCTTCCATTTTACAAAATTTCCAATACGATCTCCACCAACACCAGAGCACCTACAGGTCACAGTCACACAACAGGCTGTTTCTCACTGCAGCCTTTTCCAAGCCATTCATTCCACCATACCTCTTCCCCGATCCCCCAGTATCCTTACGGCCTCCGGTCTCAGTTCACACAGCAACTCATCTTCCGGGAAGGTCTCCCTACCCGTGCCTCTGGGCTCCCACTGCATTCCGGGAGGCCGGCATTAGCAAACGTATACAGGACAATCGTGGGGCCCTTGCCTGTCTCTCCTATTGAATGGGGATTCCTGGGAGCCGGGCCAGGCACAGCGGCCGGTGATGTCCTCCGTGACGGGACCGCTTCAGGCTCGGCGCCCGTCACCCGCTCCTGAACTACGACCAACCCGCACGCACCCCGGGCAGAGCAGGGACTCACCCGGCGTGGCTCCAACGCAACACAGGGGCACGGCACAGCCAAACCTCCCAATCACGGCCTTCTCTCCCACTACGGACGACCTCAAACGTTCGGGGCCCGCCTGCCTTTGGCTAACTATTGGTGCCCGAAAGCCCGCCCCCAAAAGCGAGTGAAAAGAATTCTGGTCTTTGTGGTCCTCCTGCCTCCCCCAAGGAAATGCGTCCAAGGCGATTGCTAGGACTCCATTTCCCAGAAGCGTCGCGCCCCAGTGGTTGAGAACAGCACTCTTTGAACCAGACAGTTACCGACTGACAGGCTGGGAGACAGAAGTTTCCAAATTGCCACGGAATCACGACCACTTACCTGGAACCCCGGGAATATCACTGCCTCAGAATCTCAAAACGCTTTGTTTTGCAATGATTCCAAAAGGTGACACGGGAAATGTTGGGGGCGGGAAGGGAGGTACCCATTGCCAGCCTGTTCCCCAGATGGCACCAACAAAGCTAAGTGCACTCAGCACCGACTGGATGCCTGCTTGGCACGAGGAGCCACTCCTTGCAGACTCTGTGAAAGCCCTTGACCTTTTAGGGCACGTTTCCCAGAGACAGGCCTTTCCCTTTTGGAGTTTCAGTTTACCCTGTAAGAGGCAAATCTGAGCGAGGCTCCGATCCAGGATCTCCGTCTAGGATTTTGTAGCCCCATGCCTGCGCCCACAGCCACATTCCCAGAAGAGATGAGTCCACACCAGAGCTCTTCCGGCACCCCTCCCCGAACACCGCTCCCCACCACGCCTCTGAGGGTCGGGGAAGGGGAACCAAGGCCCTGCAAACGCTCAGGCGGGCATGTGAGAAAGCTCTTTACTGGGGGGTACAGCAAGGAGGAGCAAGACCATCTCCCCCTACCTGCCCCCACCCCCTCCTAGGGCCCTGGGGTGAGGGGGGTCTTCCCTCCACCGGACCACCACTGTCTTTGGTACAATAAATAGAAAACAAGGGGGGAGAGGGGGCCAAGGGTTCAGTCCTTAGTAGGGAGGGAGTGGCCAAACCCCTCTCCTTGACCCACTGCCCCAGGCCCCAATCAGTGCAGGCCTCACCCACCCCAGCTGGGTAGCAGCAATTCCAGTCATGGGGAGAGATGAGGATGGGAGCCCAGGGCCCCCAGATGGGGGTGGGGTATGGCTTCAGGAGGGGCCCCAGGGAGGGGGCAGGGTCATGAGCTGGCTGCAGTGCTCTGGGGTACACCACGGAGGCCCAGGCGAGGCCCCAGAGTGGCAGGGTCATCAGGGGGTGGGAGAGGTGGACGACCTCCTGTCATCCGAGTCCGGAGGGCTGAGGCAGCCGGGTGCTGAGGGGCAGGCGCTGGGTGAGGCGGGGAGCAGTCCGGAGGGCCGCCCACTAGGCTCACATCCATCAGCTCCGGGGGTGGTGGTGAGGTTGGCGATGGGGGTCGGCCAAGGCATCGGGGCTGGGGGGGTAACTGGGCCCCGGTCCCCGGCAGTGATGAGGCAGAGGTAGGGGCTTGATGTGTCTTGTGGGGCACATCACCCCCTGCCCAGGGGCGTAGCGGCTGGGAGGGTGGGACCTAAAGGAGCAAAGGAGGAGTGAGTGATGGAGACCTCGGTGCTGAAGCCCCAGGCACCCCACTGCCCACCTCCAAACCCCAGGCCCCAGTACCTGGGGGCTGTTCATCTCACAGTCAGTGATAGGGGGCCCCGGGCCCCCACAATATCGGTTGCTATAGCGGTAGGTCCGGTTGTCACTGGAGGAGCCACTGGAACCTCCTGAAGGCACCGAGGAGAGAAAAGGAGGCCATAGGTGAGGGGAGGCAGCGGCTGGGTTTTGGGGTGGCTGAGTCTGGTTCATGACCCAGGCCCAGGTTTGAACTTTTTAAGAACAGAGCCCATTTGAAGAATCAAGCTCAATTTTGAGATTTTGGGTCAGAGTTCAGTTTTGTTTGTCAGAGTCAGAATCAGTTTCCTAAGCCCAGTTTCAGAGATCATGTCTCGGCCAGTCAGGGCCCTCCCACTCCACCTCATTGTAGAATTCAGAATCAGACAGTTTCAGAGCTCTGGTGTGAAGACCAAGTGACAAGGTCCCCCCAGGCCAGGCCAACCAGAGCAGCCCCCACCCACGTTGTACCCCATTTAGGCCCTGGGCACCCACCAGAGCTGGAGATGGAGCTGGCGGTGCTGGAGGATGGGCAGGTGTCGAGGGGTGCGGGCGAAGTGGAGGCACTGCTGCCTGCCGGGCCCGTGTTGGTGGCCTCGTCGGCCGTGCGGCGGAAGAAGCCATGCTGCAGAGCCCCCAGCGGGCTGATGCGGGAGGCGGGCTCATACTCCAGCATGCGCAGCACCAGGTCCTGGAAGCGGAGGTAGTCGGCGGGGCTGTGGCCCGGCTCCCCCGCCCGCCGGCCCCCGGGCCCGCCCGTCTGCACGCCCAGCACCTCCTGCAGCCGCCGTGTCCCGGGCCCTGGTAATCCTGGCAGGGAGGGGGTGGGAGGGGGGGCAAGAGAGTGGCCGTCAGTGGGCAGGAGGGGCAGGGAGACACACACGGGGAAACAGAGGCACAAGAGAGAAAGAGGAAAGAGAGAAGCTAAGAGCTGTGGGGTGGGAAGGAAAGATGGGAGGGCAGGGGAGGAAGGAAAGAACAGACAAGGGGAGAGGAAGGAAGGGAAAGACACAAGGGAGAGGAAGCAGGGAGAGAGGGAACCCCAAGTGTGAGAGAGTGAGGGGCCACCAGGGGTGGAAGGAGTGGCGTGGGGCAGGGACCGCACCTTCCTGAGTTCCTTTGTCCTTCGCAGGGTCCAGCCACCCCCAGGCAGCCGTTCAAAGTACTTGCGAGCCTTGGGTGCCTGGTCCAGCATGGGGGCTGGTGGGATGCCCAGCACCTCCACAATACGGTTCATCTGGTCCACCTGTGAGCAGGAAGCAGTCAGGGTCAACCAGCCAGCCAGGCTCCGCGCCCTCCACCTCCAGCACACCCCTTCCTGGGGGCATACCTCATTGGAGCCACTGAAGAGGGGCTCTCCAGTATGCATCTCCACAAGGATACAGCCCAGGGACCACATGTCGATGGCCAGGTCGTAGGGTGTGCCCAGGAGCACCTCGGGCGAGCGGTAGAAGCGACTCTGGATATACTGGTAGATCTGCAGAAAGGACAATAGTCAGGGGTTCCAGCCTCCCCTACTGGTCCCACTGACACCCCCAAAACTTGGAAGACCTAATTGGCAAGGCTTGTGCTCCCAAACTGGGGATAGAGGTTCCAAATCCTGCTGTTATCAGCACCAATTTTTTAGGAGTCACTGGTACCACCTCATTCCATCTGCTGGCCTAGTTGAACCCTGATCTCCATCCCCAGCCCTGACCCTAGGCCCTTCTTGGTTGGCAGGCAGAGGCTGGCAGTCCACAAGCCCTATACCATTGTCACTGTAAGTACAACCTCACATGAAGCTGCAAAGTTTAAGCTCCCCGCTCCCATCCCCAGCTTTGGAAAGCACAAGGCAAACACAACTTAGCAAAGTACATCTCAGGCTCAAACCCAACCCAAACCGTACCCACCTGGTAGCTTCAAAACAAGTCCCGCCCCCAAAGCTTCACCTCACCCCTTCCTAGTGGTCAGTATACCCTGCAGCCTCTCCTCTCCTCCTGTCACTCACTGGCACACACTCCAGGGCTCTACCAGCCAACACCTGCATCCCACACACTATCTCTCAGGTATCAACTACTTCAGGCTGTTCCTCATGATCCTGCCCAAGCCTAACTGCACCCGTTAGCCTGCACATTGTGGCCACACCCTGTCACCAACCCTGCCCCTGGGCTGGGTTGTACCCGCTGGCCAAGTTGGCAGGAGCTGCCGAAGTCCACGATCTTGATGGCGCTGCGCTTGGGGTTGCAGAGTAGAATGTTCTCCGGCTTGAGGTCGCAGTGAATGATGCTAAGCTCAGGCGTGGCCAAGAAGAGCAGCGCTGTGCAGAGCTGCTGCGCTAGCTTCCGGGTCAGGTTCAGCGAGACGCCTCGGAAGTGTGTGTTGCGCAGGAGGTCATACAGGTTGTAGGACAGCAGCTCGAACACCAGGCACAGGTGGTTCCGGAACATGAAGTGCCGCTTCAGGTGCACTGTGGGGAGGGGGTGGAAACAGGCCAACAGGGAAGAAACTGAGGCTCACAGAAGACTGGTAGTAGCCCGGGTCACACGGTAATATAAGTGCCTCTGCTTCTTGAGCACTGGCCTAATTGTGCTGCACCCACAGGCACCGCCTGCCAGTTGATGTGATAGATAAGTTGATTTTATATGATAGATAACTTGATTCACATAGAAAGTTAAGTCTCTTTTCAAGTCTCTGTCAAACCTTCTAAAACCAAAGAGAGTTTCTGTTAGCTACTAGTAGTAGTCTTTTAACACATCTTACACTTCCTCATTTAATTTTACAACAGTTTTCTTCTCAGTTGTAATTATTTTTGTGGCAGGAGACACTGGTTTTCCATTTACTGAAAGAATGTAAATTTTCCTTTCAAAATCCACTTGCTTTTTCTAAGAGAACTCAGTATAAGAGAGAAAACAAGACTGGTGTAGATGTTAAGGAGGCCCTGGAGTTCACTGCCTTGTCAAATTATAGCACTGCTGTGTACAAACTCTGTCACCTCATGCAGTGACAGCACCTGAATATCTGGGTTTCTTATCTTTGAGATGTGTGCAAATCCCCTTCCCTTGCGAAGCGAAGCCGAGGTGAGGTAATTTACATAAAGTGCTAACAACACAACCTGGC
The DNA here is from genome assembly GCA_027257055.1 of Cephalopachus bancanus. NCBI lineage: Eukaryota > Metazoa > Chordata > Mammalia > Primates > Tarsiidae > Cephalopachus > Cephalopachus bancanus. The sequence goes on from JAPVLO010000866.1 coordinate 191,866, forward strand.
CCTTAGTGAGCACTCAATAACTCTGAACGGGGCAAGAATCAAGAAAGCAGCAGCAGCACTGATGCTGGGGAAGCGCAGACCAAGCCCTGCTCTGAAGACACCAGCTCCTGACTGTGTGGAGGGCGTGTGACCCCCCTCCCCCGAGCTCCAGCTCCTGCTATCCCCCCACAGCCCTGCCATCCTAGGCCTTACCTATATAGTACTTCATCTCTGTGTCATGCTGGTTCATCAGCTCCAGCAGCCGCAGCTCAATCTGGGCCTGGTTCAGGAAGGCCTTTTTGTTCTTGATGATCTTGATGGCCACCAACTCCTGGGTCTGATGGTCATAGGCTTTCACCACCTGTTGGGGGAGGGCATGTCACGAAGCGGGGCAGGCAGGGCAGAGCCAGGTACCACTTTTCTCCCTCCAGCCAAGGAGACCCACCAATAACACTATTAACACTACTAATAATTCACAGTTGAGTGCTCACCATCCATCAGGCACTGGTGTAAACACTGCACACAAAATAACTACCTTATGTTAAGAGTCTTGTTATTTAAACTCTTTTACAGAAACGGCAACTGAGGCACAGGGAAACCAAGTGACTGGGCTGGGGTGAGAGGCCCAGCATGGGACGTGAAGCCACTGAACCTCTGGGTGCATAGGCCAATGTCAGTGGGTGCCTGTGCCCGCTAATCCCTGGATCAGGTTGGGGGGGTATCCCACACCTGGCCAAAGGAGCCTTTGCCAATGAGCGAGTCAATCTCGTAGCGCTCCAGCCAGCGCTCGCCACTGCGCACGATGTAGTCATGGTTGTCGTCATCATAACCATGGTTCAAGACCTTCTTCTCCTTCTTGGTGCTCGAGTCCTGGGGTGGCGCCTGCTGGGCCCGCCGCTTCTTCTTCGCATAGTATACCTGCCCAGCCAGCCAGTCAGGGGATGAGGACTGGTGAGCGACCCTTGCCAGCAGCCAAGACCCCTCAGCACCCAGCCCTAGAATCCCCCACCTCCTGCCCACCTCATTGATGTGCTTGTAGGTCTTGATGAGGTCCACAGAGAGCTTACGCAGGGGGGCTGAGGTTGAGTCCCGGAAGGCCAAGGGCAGCCTTCGAGGCAGCAGCCGCACATCAGGCAATACCTGCAGAGCAGGGTGAGGGGTGGGCACTGAGGAAAGGCCTTCAAGAGGGAGAACTACAGGGGCTGCTGCCTCCTTATGCGTTTATCTGATCGGTGGCTGACTCCCTCACTAGAATACAAACTCCCAGGGCAGAGTCTTGTTCTTGCTGTAGCTCCAGTGACTCGGGCAGGGCCCAGCACATAATGGATGTTCATTAGAGATTTGCTGTGTGAGTGAGTGAACTATTTATCCTTGACCTTTCACCCAGACTCTTAGTCAGCTTTTTCACCCTTCACCTTTACTCCTTTCTGAACCTCAGTGGGAGAGATCATATGCGCTCTCTAGCTCCTGCTCCTTCAGCCTGAAACCACCCATTCTGGGTATCCCTCCTCTGAAGTCCCTCCATCTTGATTTACCCTTATCCCTGGGGCCTTCCTAACCATCACCCCCACTCCAAGCATTTCTATCCAGTTGTTCCACCCCAAGGCTCTTGGATCTGGACCCGGACCCTGGACCTCCCAGTCCATCTGGTTTCAAGCTGTACATTTCAGTGTCTTAGCAGCCTCTAGCCCTGAAGAGCTTTACCTGGTACCACCCATACCCTGTGGCTCCAAGACCCTTCCAGCTCAACCCTCTTCCCCGTTCACCCACTAGATCTTTCACTCTAGACTTCTTTTTCTTAGTGAATGTTTATTGGGTATTTACTTGTGCCAGGCATTCTTCTCAGCATTTTACATGTGTTTTGCTAACTCGCTTAATCCTCACAACAACCCTGTGAGGTAGGTATTATTACTGATCCCATTTTACAGAATAGAAAGTTGAAGTATGGAGAATATAAGTAATTTCATTACCATGTCAGGATTTGAATTCAGCCTCTCCAAACTCTGACTCTACCTGAAACTCCTCTATTATCTTCCACTTCCATGGAGCCCATCACGCCCTCAAGGCCACTCTTCTGGGCAACCATACTACCTTTTGATCATGAGACCCTTCAACCCCCAGCCTCCCCCTACCACCACCAGGCAGGTGAGGAGCCAGCTGAACGCGTACCTGCGTGTGCTCCTGGGGCCCTGGAAAGCCAGAGAAGGGACCATGGCCCGGTGGGACGGCCATGGTGGGCTCAGAGGGCCGCAGGGGAGCGAGGCCTGGAGCGGGAGCCCGGCCGGGGGGCGCCTTCTCGCATCCTGCACCTCGGCTGCCACCGCCGCTGAGACCTGAGAGCAGGCGGGAGGCAGGGAAAAAACATGGAACAAGGGGAATATGTGGGGCAGTGAGGAAAAGGTGGGCATGAGAAAGAAGGCAGGGCCCAGAGGGAGAAGAAAAAGTAGAGCAACAGGTAGCAATGGAGAGGGACAATGATAAGTGGCAGACAGGTGGAGTGGGGGGCATTGCAGAGTCCCTCAATAAATGATCAAATAAACGAGTGAGGCAGCACAAAGAGGATAACATGTAAAAGAGAATGAGAGGGGCAGGCAGGGGTCAATATGAGTCATGACAAGAAAGGAGGACAGAAAGACACCAATCATTGGGGGGAAAGAACAAAGACAGAAACCACAGACAGCATAGAGCTGGACTCCTTTTCTTCCCATTTCTACTCATGGTCCTCCCCAGGGCCTTGCAAACAAAATGCCACCCTTCTGTAGTCTCCTAAATATCAAGATCTCAGCTGACAGCACAGCAAGGTGCCTTCACCCCAAGATCTGTTCCCAATAGATTCACCGATCCATAGAACTCTAGAACCCCCAAACCACCAGTTTTCCAGAAACCCCCATCCCAAACCATAGCAGAGTCCTCTGCAGGTCCCTAAAACCATATCAGGGTCTTTGGGGACCTCCCAATCACACCAAGGTTTTCCGAGAAGCCCTATGTAACAGAATTCTATCTCTATGGCACTCTCATCCACCAAGGCACACAATGCCCATGGAACCCTCTCCATACCATGCCATCTCTTCCCTATGTCAGGTTGTCCCACACCAGAGACCACCCTTCTGGGTAGTTTCCCTATACCATGTCCCAATTCCCCCAACACGACAGAGCTCTTCTCCATATGCTCCAAGACCCACTCCCAATCAAGGTCCACTCTGAAAGGAACAAGGGGGAGGAGGTGTCTCTTCCCACAGTTTAGAGTGATCGCCCTATTCTCCCCTAACATGCGCACGTGCCCACACACGCAATGCCTAATATTCCTACCAGAGCCCTTTCTCTAGTCATCCCTCTTTATACCAGGGTCATCCCACAACTGCCCAGTCCTAGAATGCCCCTACAAATCCCCAAATATCACTTAAGATTCTCTCCTCCCAGTGTCTGCCACAACAAAACCCTCTCCCCACGGGCACCCCCAAGTCAGATCCCTTTCTCCTATCCCATGCCTTCCACTCCAGGACTCTGCACTGTTGGAGCTTCCCCCCCAAACTTCCCCGGGACCCTCCCATACCAGGACCATCTCTTCCAGCCCCACCCCCTACCCGGGTCGGGGCTGCTGCGGGGCCCACGGGGGGCTGGGGCGCGGTGAGGCCCCCAGTGGGGTGGGCGAACAGCCAGCATGGCGGCGGTGGCGGTGCTGAGGAGGCGAACGCCTGTCCCCGTCCCAGCCGGACCGGCAAGGCCTGCAGCGGGGAGGGCAAGCCAAGCGGGACAGGCGGCCAGGTGGGTGACAACAGCAGCAGCCGCCACCGCCACCACCACCGGGGGCGGGGAGAGGAGGGGACAAGGGTCAGCCCAGGGCACGCGGGGGAGGGGGAGAGCAGGTGGACGGGGGAGGGGCGGGTTAACCCTCGCCCTACCGGCCCCGCCCCGCGCGGCCTCCTACCCCGTGGGACCCCGGCGTCCCGCCCCCCCACCCAGGAGGCCCTCCCAGGCCGGCAGAGACCCAGCAGGCGGGGCCCGACTAAGCTTGGCAGCCTGCACCTGCCATGGCAACAACCGTGCCATTGGTCGCTGGTGCCAAGAGCTCAGCCAATCACAGGCTAGGGCAGCTGTTGCTAGGCGACGACGATGCGGCCGGCGGAGCTGAGCCCAAACAAAGGGCGGGAGTGGGGCCCGGCTACCCCCTCCCAGCCACCCTCCTAAGACGGATCCCTCGGGCAAGGCCTGTTCCAGGAATCCGACTATGAATAGCCAGACATGGCCCGCACCTGCCCGTCGCCCCCTCCCCTTTCTCCCCACCGGCCTCGTGCTTAAGTCTCGGCTTAAGTCTCAAAGCGACGTGGGCAGGGTGGATCCCGTCCTCTCCCCTCCCTGTGAGCGCGTGTGGCCCCACCCGTCCCCGCGTTGTTACCTGAGGGCGCGGGCAAGGGGACTCAAAACTGCTCGGGGAGCCCGAGCTCAGACCTGCCCACTGGCTGAGGGTATCCGGCAGACGCAGCGAGCCAGGGCCACGATTACCCAGTAATGCAACCAGCAAAATGGCGACCACAACAAACCGCCCCCCCTTGCCGGGGGCTCCGCCCACACCCCCCCCATGCGCTGCTCCCACGTGACGCAGGGTAACACTCTGCGCCTGTGCGCGGCAGCTGCTTACCGGCAGACATGCGCAGTGAGCTACCAATCCTGCCCAAGAGCCAAAAGTCGGGTTGCGGCTGCGCAAGAGACAGCTAGGAATGGGGCGTGCGCCATGTGACCAGATGAGAATTTCCACCCCTCCCCAAGCAAAGTTGACCAAAGGCACATGCGCCCCCGTCGTCCGCAGCGGTAACGGAGGAATGGGCAGCAGACATGGGCGAAGGATGAGTCTTTTAATAGAAAAAAACACACGTGCAACAGTATCAACACACATCTCTCGCAATCCAGACAGCGCTGAGCTTCAGTTCTTCACCTTGGGGGGTGGCCTGTGAGAGGAAGATGGGAGATGAGGGGGATTCCCAGGGTCATGGTACTCAGGGTGCAGGGCAGAGATCTGGTGATTACTGGGTCCCTTGCTCACCTGTACACTCCCACGACCACCGCGTGGTCTCTTTCATATGGTTCCAGGGTCAACTGCTCCTGGGGCTTCATGTTCTCTTGTTGCATCTTTTTCACTTCCGAGGCAAACACCGCCTCTGCTGAGGCTGTGGAGTCAATGCAGTTGGCCTAGAGAGGAGAAATTAAGTCTGCAACAGGGCTTTGAGCTGGTTTCCCTCTTTAAACCAGAGGTATGTTTTCATTGGAACTTCAAGTGAAAGTGCTATGGTTCAAATGTGTCCCCTCAAAGTTCATGATTCTCAAATGCAACAATGTTGAGAGGTGGGAACTTAAGAGATGATAGGTCATGAGGGCTCCGCCTTCATAATGAATTAGAAACATTATCACAGGAGTGGGTTCCTGATTAAAAGGATGAGTTACACACCCTTTCTCCTTTGCTCTCATCCTTGGCACATGCAGTTTTGCCATTCTACCTTCTGGGGTGTCATAGCAAGAAGGCCCTGATCAGGTTTGGACTCTTGATCCTGGACTTCCCAGCTTCCGGAACTGGGAGCCAAATTAATTTCTGTTCATTATAAATTACCCAGTCTGTGGTAGTCTGTTGTAGCAGCATAAAATGGGCTAAGCTACTTGGACTTAGGGAATGTGAAAGGTTTCATTAGCTTTTAATTTGGTTTGGATTTAGAGCGTAAAGTCTAAAGCAGCCCTATTTATCTAAAGGCCAAGTGTTTATACTTTACATCCAGAAATTTTTTTTAATATTTCCTCTTCTTTAATAATAATAGTACAGCTCAAAGTAGTCAAACTAAGGTAGCAAAAGGCTAACACAGTAATCTGGTGAAGGGTGCATGGGAGAGTTCTCCATATTTCAAAATAAAATGTTTTGAAAGGTGCACCTAGCATTTATTTAGTATTAATTCTATACCAGGATCTGTTCCAAAACCACATGTTGACTAATTGACACATATATTGACTAATGGAATTCTTACATCAAACTTAAAATTAATGGACTAATATTTCTGTTTTACAAGTCAAGCAACTCAGCTCAGGCACACAGGTTAAGTAACTTGCCCTAAGTCACATCAAGTTGAAATTCAAACTCAGATGGTCAGACTCAACAATCATGTTCTTGACCTTGGTACCCTCTTGCCTCTTTAAATCTAAAGTTGGCTGAATGCAGTGGCTCATGCCCATAATCTCACCACTTTACAAGGCCCAGGTGAGAGGACTGCTTAGCCCCGGGCATTCAAGACCAGACTGGACAACATAACAAGACTTTGTCTCTAAAGCAAATAAGTTAGTCAGGCATGGTGGCAGTGCCTGTAGTCCCAGCTACTTGGGAGGCTGAGGCAGTGGTGAGTTGTGGTCATGCCACTGCACTCTAGTCCGGGTGACAGACTGAGACCCCAACTCAAATAATAATAATAATAAAAAATCTAAAGTTTATAGTTTTGATTGTGGGAAAGGGGGATAGCTTGCAGGGGATTAAGGTAGGGATAAAGGCTGCGAATAGACTGACTAGATCAGAAGGTATGAAGGCCTCCCTATTATGACTAGCTGCGTGACAGATACAGATAGAGGAGATAGCTCCCTGGGACACTGCCACCCCATCTCAGATTCCTCCAAATCCCGCACCTTAATGGAAATCACAAAGTGTCCTCCATTACGCAGGAAGGTATGGGCATTCAGGGCCACAATCCGGGTCTGGTCTGGCTGGGCCACATCAGCAAAGATCACATCCACCATTGCTAAGGAGAAAGGGGTGGAAGTTAAAAGTTGGATCCACTAGAGATCTTCCCATATCCTCCCATGGGGCCTATGACCATCACCAGCAGGTTCCTGGGAGAGTCTCCAGTCTCACTTCCCTCCCATTGATCACCCTCCCACCATAGTGCCCCCTACATGGGTCCAAAACCCACAGTCACATCATTCATTCACTCCTCTTGTAATTCATGGTTGCCACCTACTCTGTGGCCAGCCCGGGGCTGGGCGTGAGGGACACAGAGATGAGTCAGACCCGGACCCTGCCCTCGAGACGCTCCCGGGTCTGGGGGGAGACAGACATGTCATCAAAAAGACAAGTAAAAGTGAACACCTAGAGGCAAGAGTGTCTGCAGGATTGTGAAATGAAAACAAGTTGCAGGACAAGGGAGATGGTATGAGCGCATGGAAAACAAATCTCACAAAAGGAAAATAAGCAGAATGAAAAGTAATATTTTTAAGGCAGTGTGATTTAAAAAAAAAGAAAAGGTGCTGTGATGAAAATTGATTCTTTAAAAATTGGGAAAAGCAGACCAAATGATTCTTATCAATGACCTCTGGGGGAGGTTTAGAAGGCTTTCCAATTTTCACATTATACTTCTCAAACTTTTTTAAACAAAGTCATTAACAATGGACCCCCCTGGGCCAGGCCATGCTCAGTTGTGCTTTTTGGGATATGATCTCACTAGACAATAATAAGGACCCCAAAGGAGGCTTTTAGGCGGAATCCAGGGGCAATGTAGTAAGCACCATGTTTTGGGGGAAGGTAGGAAGTACAGGGGACCTAAGGAGAGGGGGAGGAGATTAGAGGAGAGGAGGCTGACCCTTCAAGAGTGCCAGACACCTGAGACCTTGAAGCTGAGTCCTCACCTCCACAACCTCACCTGGCCCCCTCGCCCCCTTCCATTCCTCAGACACAAGGGGCCTGCTCACCCATTCCAATTCCATCTGAATCAGGGCTCTGCTGGCCTCTTCCAGGAAACCTGCAGTGGCCTGTCCTACCCCATCTGGGTCACCCTTGACCCCTCACCGATGAGCATGCGGTATTTGTGTGGGTGCCGGGCATCTTCAATCACAGGAATAATGTTGGTCCTCTTCTTAGCCAAGTTAATGAGGTCACGGCCAGAGCGGTGGGAGAACTCGACTGCATAGACTAGACCATCCTAAAATAAATCGGGAATTAACAATAACACAAGTTCTCCTGTATGGAGTGCCTACTTTGGGCCCATACACTACACACAGCATCTCTTCCAATGTCCAAATCAAAACCCTACCATGTAATAACTATTGTTACCATATCTGCTTTACATGAATAAACCGAGGTCCAAAGACATGAAGTCACTGGCCAAGGGTTATTCAGCAAGTAGCAAAGCTATTAGCCTGATCTGAGAGCCCAGGCTCACAACAGAGGCTTAAAACCAAGAAGCCAAGGCACAGAAGTGAAAAACAACAAGAGCTAAGAGTATATGCAATGGGCCAAGTGCTGCTCTAAGTACCTTACAGGAATTAATGCATTTAATCTTCACAACTCTACTTTTCAGAAAGGTAAACGGAGGCTCAGAGAGGTCAGGTATCTTACCTGATGAAAGCCTGGGGTTTTTAAACACTAAGTTAAACAAGCTAAAGTCATATAAAGGAATAAAGGGTAATGAAGTGACACGCACAGGTGCCAGGTGCCCTCAAGTGGGAAATTGGACCAGCCACATAGAAAAGCAGGTCCAGAAACTGAAATCTCTTGGTTCTTTCGAAAGAAACCAGAAGACCAGTTTTGGGGCATGAATTTTTAAAGAAGGCAATAAAATCAGATAGCCTGGTATCTGTAAGTCTCCTACATACCAACCTTCAAAGATTAGTTTATGTGTCTGGCATACACTGTCATGTATATGCAAGCTACTGTAAGATTAAAAATATTTTCTATTTTTTTGTTTGTTTGTATTTATGTATTATTTATGTAAAAAGTATTATAAACCTATTACAGTACAGTACTATATAGCCAATTGTGTTAGTTGGGTACCTGGGCTTAGTTTGTTGGACTTAGGAATGCACTCTTGGAACAGAACTCATTCATGTATATGGGACTTTCTGTATCTATACTCCCAGCTCTGAGTTCCTCTAAAAGCTGGTCACCCTGCAGTCAACATCTCTCCCCTCGAGGAGAAGAACCCAGGAGCAAGGTTAAATGACACTACCTGGTTCTTTACTTACAGGCATCACAAGAGGGAAGGGCCTGGTCCTAAGTCACACAGTGCAGAGAAGTAGCCAAATCCTGATTTCAGGTTGGCAGAGGGGAAGCAGCCTTTCCTTCCCATCTACCTCCCCAAGTTTTGCCAAGTTGCCCACCCTCCTCACCCGCCCACTCACCGGGCCTACAATGTCAGAGACATGGGAGACGGTGGTGCCTGAGGCAGCCCCGAGGTAGAGCACCTTGGCCCCTGGCTTGATGTGGATCTGGTCCACACCACCCAGGATTGCGGCTGCCAGCTTGGAGCGGAAAGGGTTCCAGGCTCGGTACTCGATTTTGTCATCTCCCTCCTGGAGCAGGAAAAGAAGGGGATAGAAGTCACTGCTAGGCTCTTCTGCAGACCTTTATCACCCTTAACCCTAGAGCCTTTGAAAGGGACTGGGTGGTTCAATCATTGTAGAAGAACTGAATGTGGGTACACAGCAGTGACAGATGCAGTCCCTGTCCTCTCATGGAGGTTACTGACTCAGGAAGAAGGGGCAGCAGCCAAGAATAAACACAAAGCCTAACAGTAAGACTCAGGCACTCATTCAACAAACATTTACTGTGCCAGACACTGTTATATGCCAGACCCTAGGGATACAAGACAGAGATCCCTGCCTGTATGTATTCACCAAACTAACTAAATAGCACATGGCATACTAGATGGTGACAGGTGCTAAGAAGACAAGACCAAGCCAGGAAAAAAGAGATGAAGTATGAGGAACAAGGCGACAGGGCAAAGACTTCTGAATCAGACTTGAAGGAGATGAAGGGGCCATTGAAGTTATCCGGGGAAGAGCATTCTCGGGACAGGGAAAGCAAGCAGGAAGGCATTGAGGCAGGCATGTTCCTGGCCTTAAGAAAAATAACATGTGGATGGGTGGTGAGGGTTGTTTTTGACAGGGTGGCATGAGGTAGCTTTGTCATAAAGACAAGGTAACACTTGACCAGAAACCCAGATGATGAAAAGGAACCACTTCACACAGAGCTGGGAGAGGAAACAGAAAGAGGCCAGTGTGGCTGGGAGGTATTTAGTCAGGGGACTGCAGGCAGAGATGGGGCCCCAGGGAGTGTGGAGAACTAGAATACACAGGGCCTTTGAGGCCGCAGTGAAGACTAAGGACTTTAACCTGAAGGCGGTGAGAATCACAGGTGTTTGAGGAGGGGCGTGGAAGGTCTGACTTATTTATTTTTTTTAAGTTGGAGTCTCACTCTGTTGCCCAAACTGGAGTGCAGGGGCCACTCCCGGCCACTGCAGCCTCGACCTGCTGGGCTCTGGCGATCCTTCTGCCTCAGCCTTCCGAGTAGCTGGAACTACAGGCGCGCGCTACCACGCCCGGCTAATTTTTGATTTATTGTAGAGATGAGGTCTTACCAAGTTGCCCAGGCGGGTCTCGAACCTGTGGGCTGAGGCAATCCACTCACCTCGGCCTCCCAAAGCACAGGATTACGGGCTGAGCCACTGAACCCAGCTGGTCAGACTTATTAAAATAACCTCCTGGCTGTCATGTGAAGGACACATGGTAGGAGCAGGGAGACCAGATGATTATACCATCAGCTGAGACCCTGGTGGCTTGGGCCCCTGTCTCACCGAAATTGAAACTCTCTTCTCTCCATAAACGGACTCTCCAGGGACCAGATTCTTGGTGACGAGGGCATCTTCCTTTCCTCGGCAAATGAAGACACCTGGGTGAGAAGATCAGAGCTGGAATGAGGACCGGGTCCCCACCCCTAAGCGCCACCTTTCCCTGCCTTCCTCACTCACCCTCGTGCCGATGAGGTTCCACCATCACATTCTTCCCTGACTGGTTTCCTCTCTTTCCTCCCCGACCACGACCCCGGTTGCCACCAGGATGGAAGCCTCCACCTATGGGGGAGAGATGCAGCACGAGAGGAAGACCCCCAAATCTCTTTCTTCCTCATCCCCTGTCCCCTCCATCACCCCTGGCCAACCTCACTCACCACCTCTTCCTCCTCCTCCTCCACGACCTCCTCCTCCTCCTCCTCCTCCTCCTCCTCGTCCACGGCCCCTAAAGCCTCCACCTCGACCTCGGCCCCCGCCAAAGCCTCCTCGGCCTCCGCCGCGTCCTCCACGGTCACCAAAGCCCCCTCGGCCGCCGAAGCCACCCCCACGGGGACTGAAACCTGTGGTGGAAACAAAACCAGGAATCAGGGGAAGGAAGCTTAAAAGGCTAAAAGCCTTGTGCCTAGCAATTCCACCCAGGGAAACGTGGACAAATAAAATACAGAACATTCATAACGGGCAATGAAAAAGATCTTCAGATAAACAACAGATAAATAAATCTTTTTTTTTTTTGAATAGAAGTCTCACTCTGTTACCCAGGTAGCCTCAACCTGCTGGGCTCAGGTGATCCTTCCGCCTCAGCCTTTCAGGTAGCTGGAACTATAGATGTGTGCCACCATGCCTGGCTAATTTTTTGGTTTATTGTAGAGACAGAGGTTTCACCAAGCTGCCCAGGCTGGTCTTGAACACCTGGAGACAAGCAATTCTTTGGGCACTGCCTCCTAATGAGCTGGGATTATAGGTGTGAACCACCACACCCAGCTAGATATAAATAAATCTTATAGTCATTATGTGAAGTGAAAAAAAGAAAAAGTTCTAGAAAACCATTCAACATAATATCCTTTTTATAAAAGTTCAGCAGCAACTCAAACAATGCTATGCTGTGTTGATCTATGTGGTGACCTCCTCACCCCAAGAAAATGGGAAATGCAAAATCCATGATATTGGCTAATGGGAAGGAGACACTATGGGGTTGGGATGGGGAGGGACACACAGGAGGCTACTGTGAAAACTCTGGTGTTCTTGGATGGATAATAGATTCAGACTTCATTTTACTGTCAATAATAATTAGTCTGAAGAGTTATCATGATCACATACTGTGGCAACAGGGTCCCCTAGACCCTGGAAGTGTCTTTATGCCCTCCTACTTCTGATCATGGATCTGGAAGAAAATCATCAACCTCAACCTTAAAATAGAGGACAGCTCAGAATGACTGAACTGTGAACATTTCCTGTGAATGCATCTCCCTGCTTCTAAGCTTAAAGAAGTCCCTATCGGATCAGGGAAAAAAAACAAGAAAAAACCTCAAATCATCATTTAAGGATGGATAACTGTTTACCAGCAGTTTAGGCTTGTCAGTAAGATTGAAAAGTTCAAGAAAAAATAGACTTAGATACTTTATTCACATCACTTCAGGACAACACATACTGGGCAAAAAACAATATTTAAAAAGATAGAATTCTGGTGTTAACGAATTCAATATTTGACTTTACTGTGATGAAGCTTCAAAAGCTCTAAAGTACTATTCTGGAAAAGCACATAAGTTAAAAAAGCAAAACTTAAAAGTTAAAAAAGCACATAAGTTAAAAAAGTTTAAAATTTGTTCATTTGATGTAAGCTATTCAATAATAAACTTGCTAATGCTTTCTGTAAAGGTGCATTATGTTCACACCCTATGAAAGCTTCATGCATCTCACTGGTATTAGAGATGAAAATGTAACTTTCAAGCCAGGCACGGTGGCTCATGTCTGTAATCCCAGCACTTTGGAAAGTGGAGATTGAGAGAACTGCTTGAGTCCAAGGGCTCGAGACCAGCATGGACAACATGGTGAGATCTCATCTCTATGGTAAATAAAAAAAATTATCCGGGCGTGGTGGCACACATCTGTGGTTTCAGCTACTTGGTAGGATCGCGAGCCCAGCAGATCAAGGCTGCGGGGGCCGTGAGTGTGCCACTGCACTCCAGCCTGGGCAACAGAGTGAGATTCCAACTCAAAAAAAGAAGGAAAAAAAAAAAGATAGAAAATGTAACTCTTAATAGCTATTCCCAATTTAATCTTTTACAATTGATGCAATTTTCAGAATGTCCAGATATAACCAAGAGTTGTTTATTCTTTATCTTCTACTCCCTCTACAGTCTACTTTTTCACATAGCAACAAATGACTTTTTTTTTTGAGTTGGAGTCTCACTCTGTCACCCAGACTGGAGTGCAGTGGCTTCTCCCGGCCACCGCAGCCTCAACCTGCTGGGCTCTGGTAATCCTTCTGCCTCAGCCTTCCAAGTAGCCGGAACTACAGGCGTGTGCTACCACGCCCGGCTAATTTTTTGATTTATTATAGAGATGAGGTCTCGCCAAGTTGCTGGGGCGGTTCTCGTACCCACGGGCTCAGGCAATCCACTCACCTCGGCCTCCCAAAGCGCTGGGATTACAGGCTGAGCCACTGAGTCCAGCAACATTTTTTTTTTTGAGTTGGAGTCTCACTCCGTCACCCAGGCTGGAGTGCAGTGGCACACTCATGGCCACTCCAGTGTTGACCTGCTGGGATCTGGCGATCCTTCCACCTCAACCTTCCTTCCAAGGAGCTGGAACTACAGGCATGCGCTATTGCACCTGGCTAATTTTTTATTTATTGTTGAGATGAGGTCTCACCAAGTTGCCTGGGCTGGTCTCGAACATGTGGAATCAGGCAATCCACTCACCTCAGCCTCCCAAAGTATTGGGATTACAGGCTGAGCCACCGAGCTCGGTCTATAACCGACATTGTTAAGTCACAGCTCATCATTCCCTTGCCCAAAACCCTCTAATGGTTTCCCACCACATCAAAAACAAAATAAAAATTCTTTTCCCTGGCTTACAAAGCTATAATCAGTGAGCCCCAACCCTTGGCTAATCCCTGGAACCTAAGGATTAGGATGTAATCATTCTGGGCATGTAATCATTCAAATAAATATTTATTTATTTATTTATTTTGAGTTGGAGTCTCACTCTGTCGCCCAGACTGGAGTGCAGTGGTCGCTCCTGGCCACCGCAGCCTCGACCTGCTGGGCTCCAGCGATCCTTCCGCCTCAGCATTCCGAGTAGCCGGAATGACAGGCATGCGCCACCACGCCCAGTTGATTTTTTTATGGTGTCTTTTTTAAAGCGCTCCAGGTGATGCCAAGGTATAGGCCAAACTGAGAACCACTATCCCGAGGACTTGGCCTCTGCTGACTTCTTTGACCTCACTCTCTCTATACCGAGTCCTGTGGTTTTCCCCATCAAAGAACACATACTGCCCAGCTTCTAAATCTTTAAAATTTGCTGTTCCCACTGCCCGGCTCCTGCAGATGGTTGTAGGACTCACTACTTTTTGAGTCACTCTGTCGCCCAGGCTGGAGTGCAGCAGCATGCTCACGGCCACTGCAGCCTCGACCTGCTGGGCTCGGGTGATCCTTCTGCCTCAGCCTCCCATCACCTACTCTTTCACTATATTCTAGCCTCTGATTAAATGTTACTCCCTCAGAAAGGCCTTCCCAGCCACCTTCCCCTGCTTTATTTCCCTTTGTGTCAATTATCACACATGGCATTTTAATTAATTAACTTATTTATTTATTTATTAATTTTTGAGTTGGAGTCTCACTCTGTCACCCAGTCTGCAGTGCAGTGGCCACTCCCGGCCACCACAGCCTCGACCTGCTGGGCTTCGGCGATCCTTCCGCCTCAGCCTTCCAAGTAGCTGGAACTACAGGCACGCGCTACCACACCCGGCTAATTTTTTGATTTATTGTAGAGATGAGGTCTTGCCAAGTTGCCCAGCCGGGTCTTGAACCCACAGGCTCAGGCAGTCCACTCACCTCCGCCTCCCGAGGTGCAGGATTACAGGCTGAGCTACCGAGCCCAGCTGGCATTTTAAATATTATTACTGCTTGCCTTCCCCACTAGAGACAAGTTCCAAGCAAATTGGGATTGTTAGTTGCTTTGGCCACCACCATATCTCCAGCACCTTGTACAACATCTGGCTTAAAATATTAAACAAGCAGTTGGATAATATTATTGCTGATGACTCAAGCCCCTGGGTCCTGCCTCAAGGAGAAAGCACCCTGTCTGTTCAGAAAGCAGGTAAGATGGTGACCAGGGGAGTCTTCATACCCTGCCTCAGGTATACAATCCAAGGAAACCGGCCACGAGAGTAAGAAAGTTTGCTGCTATAATCTACAAGAGACGAGATGATGTAGCTTGGACCAGGTGGTTGCAGTGGATGTGCTGACAAATTGTCATGACGTGGGAATATGTTTTGCCAACATATTGTATATGGGTGTGACAGAGGAGTAAAGGATAACTAAGGTTTGGGGGAGTGTGACTGGAAGGGTGGGGCTACTGTTTTGGAGAGGGGGAAGGCTGTGGGAGGAGAGCAGATTTTAAGCCGGGGGTCTGTGGAACCCCCTCACCCTAAACTTTCCAGAAAAAGTGTGTGCAAACGAGTTGTTTCTGAGGAGTGGGTACTTTTGGTATATTTCACCACCCTAGAGAGTAAGGAAGGTCCATGGGGGTCTTGAAAATTTCATCTGTAAGACGAAGATACGGAGATAATACAGTGCCTGCCTCACAGAGTTGTAACGATTAAATGATTCAACATACACAGAGCACTTCACCTAAGACAATGCCTGGCACATAGTTTGAACATTATTCAATCTCAGGAAGATGAGTCCCCTTTTCCTGCTACTTAGGGGGGAAGCCACTAGTTAGGCTTATGAGACTCTTAACTCAGACCTGACAGAAAAGAGACTTAGACCTGGGAAGCATGGGCACATGCACAGAGTGCAGAGGGCACAGTGTAAGCTCTCAATCCCAGATACTCACAATACGTCAATTCATTTCAGGTCCTGGAGCTCTTAGGGAAAAGTATTCCAAAAGTACCCCCTCCTCAGGAACATGTTTGCACATGCTTGTCTGGGAAGTTTTGGGTTGAGGGGGAGGGTCCATGAACCCTCTGGTTTATTTATTTATTTATTTATTTATTTGAGTTGGAGTCTCACTCTGTCGCCCTGGGAAGTTTTGGGTTGAGGGGGAGGGTCCATGAACCCTCTGGTTTGTTTATTTATTTATTTATTTATTTGAGTTGGAGTCTCACTCTGTGGCCCAGGCTGGAGGGCAGTGGCATGCTCCCGGCCACCGCAGCCTCGGCCTGCTGGGCTCCGGCAATCCTTCTGCCTCAGCCTTCCGAGTAGTTGGAACTACAGGTGCGCGCTACCACACCCGGCTAATTTTTTGATTTACTGTAGAGACGAGGGTCTCGCCAATTTGCTCGGGCTGGTCTGGAAACCGCGGGCTCAGGCAATCCACTCACCTCAGCCTCCCAAAGGCGCGGGATTACAGGCTGAGCCACCAAGCCCGGCTCCCTCTGGTTTAAAATCTGCTCTCCTCCCACAGCCTTCCCCATCTCCAAAAGGGCAACCCCACCCTTCCAGTCACACATCCCCAAATCTTAGTTGTCCTCAGCTCCTCTCTCACACCCACCTACAACGTGTTGGCTCTATCATCAAAACATAATCCCACATCATGACAATTTGTCGGCACATCCACTGCGACCACCTGGTCCAAGCCACATCATCTTCTAGATGACAGCAACAAACTTCCCACCGGTGTGTCTGTTTCCACCTTTGCCGCCCTGAAGTCTTTCACACATGGAAGAAGGGTCCCTTTTAAAAATGTCACTTAGACTGTACCATGCCCCTGCTCAAAATCCCCCAAAGGCTTCTTTGCTCACACAGGCTAAAATCCTTACTGAAGAGCTGACTCCTGACAACTTCTACAACTCCATTCTACCATGCAACACAGGAAGGTCAAAGGGAAAAAGGGGTATCCTCCATTCCTGAGAAAAATGACAGACCCCAGGATGGTTGCAGGCATGCCAGGGTCTCAGTAGAAGAGATACACAGTCTAGTACAGCCCATACCACTCCATCAGATCCCAAAACAATGAATAGAAAGGGAGTTTGGGACGGGGGATGGATCCACAAACCTCCCCCCAAGTGACCCTCATCTACACAAATGTATGCACGTGTGAACAGGAAAAAAAAAAAAAAAAAAAAAAGAGCCTGTACTATGGAAACAGACCGTTCTGGCAACGGTGGAAAATTCTCCAAGCTCAGTGGAGCAAGTTCTCATACAGATGAATGGGAGTCGGGCAGGCCTGATTAAGGAAGCACTTAGAGAAAACGGATAAGGGCCCGAATTTTGTTCTCTTTGAGAAAGATGGCAATAACAATTAGAGCCATTACTATTACATGTCAAGCACTGGGCTATTTTTTAAAAAAACATGACCTCGCTTACTCCTAACTGGCGCCATTTTATTGAGAAAACTGAGGCTCAGAGAGGTAAAGCCATCTGCCCAAGGTCACACAGCAGGCTAAGAAGCTGAGCCAGGATCGAAACGTTGAACCGAGGCCCTTCTGCCGTCAAAGCCAGGGCTCTCATCATTTCACTATGAGGAGAGCGAGTAAGTTCACCAGAATCTCGTGGAAAACCGAACGGATAGAACCACTTATGTCCTGTGACTACCACTTCCACCGTCCCCTCCCCAGGCTCATGCCGGGCTTGTGAAGTCTCACCGAGCACATGGGAATCTTAGGCTCCAAAACTCCACTCCATGCCGGGGACCCGCCCCCTTAAAAGCGTAGAGAGCGGAAAAGTGGGCCAGAGACTGCCGCACCCGACCCGGCAGAACCCTCATCCACTCTGGCCCACTCAGAGAAGCTGGGTTGGGGGCTAAGAAGACGGTGGAGGCGGCGGCGGCGACGACAGGGGAGGTAAGGGGGGGGCTTCCTAGACCTAAGATCAGAGACTCTCCATCTCCAACACAAGCCAGATTCCCAAAGCCCACGCCCAGAGATCCAAGACCTCTGATCCCGAGATCCAGACCCTCGGGAGGAGCCTCCGGCTATCCAAACACCTAATGACGGCCTCAAGGAGACGAACCCCAGGCCAAGACCCGCTATCCCAGGTCCAAGGGCCTCGACTCCCGACCGCGACCTCCGAGGCCAGTCACAAGCCCCAGACCTCCTAGGCTCAGGATCGATCCCCGGGCGGAACCAGGACCCCCTTCCCACAGGACACCGGATCCCGTGCTCAGCACCACTGCCCCCAGGCCAAGCCCACCCCACCCCTCTGGCTTGGCACCCGGATTCTCGCCCGGCCTCAGGCGTGGGCCCCGGACCCCATCCCCTGCCTGCACCTGGCTTCATGGCGAGCCCTGACTCGCGCGGCTCCCGCGTCGGCGGCGTCCACAACTCCACGAGTCTGGGGTTTTCGCACGTGGAAAAGAGCGCAGGCGCGCGGCGACGTGCGGCGCGTGACGCAACCACGTAGCCCCGCCCCCGGCCACGTAGCCCAGCCCCCGGAGATAGGCGCGCGCGCGGGGGGCGGGGATGCTCAATCCTCCAGAAACTCTGCTGGCTCCGCGGGCTTTCTGCTTTCCCAGCCTTTGCCTGTGCGGTGTTGGCTCTCCGCAACTCGCTTCCGGTTTCCCCTTTACGGGTGCGATCTCCCCAGTAATCAGGGCTCATATGCAGACCTTCGCACGAGTTGTGCCCTCTGCTTCTGTTTTTTATTCCTAGTTAACTCCTTAAGGTCTCTCTACTCCCAAAAAGCTTTCCTACCTGGCCCATTAGCATCCCTAGGAACAGGGACCTACTCAGGGCTCCCATTCATCCATTCGAAAAACATTTACTGTGCACCTTGTGTGTACCAGGCACTGTTCTAGGCGCTGGGAATACAGCAGAGAACAAGACATAAAAATCGCTGCTCTCCTGGAGCTCGTCTTTTAATAGGGGGAAAACAGACACCAAACATGTTGAATGTTGGAAGGCAATAAGTGCTTTGGAGAAAATAACAGAAAAAAGAGGAATAAAGATTCTTGGGGGGGGGGAGTAGTGACCGTGATTTTGTGTGTGTGTGTGTGTATGGGGGGGTGGTCATCAAGGAAGGTATCGGGTGACTTTTGAGCAAAGAGCTAAAGGAGGTGAGGTGTAAGGCAGGCGCCTAGCTGGGGGAGAGAGTTCCAGGCAGGGAGGATTGCAGGTGCAAAGGCCCTGAGGCAGGAAAAATATGGAAGATTGGAGAGACAATGAGTGTGGTTAGGGCAAAGTAGGAGGACAGTGGGAGGAAAGCTAGCCAGGGCAGATTGTGTGAGGACTTGTGGGCCATAGTGAGGACTTAGGCTTTTACCCTCAGTGAGATGGAGCCATGGAAGTGTTCTAAGCAGAGGAGGAGTGTGATCAGGCACAGGATCACTCTGCTGCATGTGGGAAAGAGACTGCTGGTGTAAGAATGGGAGTGGGAATACCAAGAAGTTAACTGCAGCAATGAACCACAGAGGAGACAAGAGTGGTCAAGGACAGAGTGGGGACAGGGGGAGGCAGGAGGAGTTAACAGATTCTGCTTAAGTATTGACAATTTTGTGCTTTGTACTTTTGTAATATTATAGCCCTACATTCATTTTGCAAAGAAGTGCTACTATGAGAAGTTACGGGAAACCTCCAAGTCTGTAACCCAGATACCAAGTCTGTTCCATTCATTGCTCTGTCACTCTGGGCTTGGAACAGGCCTGTAGGTGCTCAGTAAATGTTTGCTGAATGAATGAACTCATACTGTTTTGAGTTCTCTGTTCAGGGTGTTCCATCTATGCAGTACCACCAATATGCACAGAAACTTTCCTGAATTTTGTTTAGATTTTTTTTTTTTGAGTTGGAGTCTCACTCTGTCGCCCAGATTGGAGTGCCGTGGCCGCTCCCGGCCACCGCAGCCTCGACCTGCTGGGCTCCGGCGATCCTTCCGCCTCAGCCTTCCAAGTAGCCGAAATTACAGGCATGCGCTACCACGCCCGGCTGATTTTTTGATTTATTGTAGAGAGGAGGTCTCGCTGCCCAGGTGGGTCTCGAACCCGCGGGCTCAGGCAATCCACTCACCTCAGTCTCCCAAAGGCGTGGGATTACAGGCTGAGCCACTGAGCCTGGCTTTGTTTAGATATTAAGGTGAAAAATCTGCTTAAACTTTTCAAAACTGTGGAATGAGATAGTTAGTTCTCTGGATTTCTAGAAGCTGTGCAATAACTCACATGGGTCCAATTCAGGATAATGTTCTCTATCTCTTATGGATTTTACTCAGCCTTCTAATTAAATTCTTTTTTCTAAAGGACAGAAATACTCAGTACAGTGCAGATTTAGGGTTGCCAGCCCTATTTCTTGGAATCCTGGCTCCATCTCCTGCTTCTGACATCCTTCACCTGCCAACTTGCTCTGCAGACCTAAAACTGGCAATATCAGTAAGTAGTTAGTGGATGCCTGCCGGGCTTGTGCTGGAGACATGATGGTAACTGAAACAGTTCCCCACCCTTCCCTTCCAGAGCTAATAGTCCTGAAGGGGAGACAGACTGGTTCCTAGACAGTGTAAGCCCAGAGGGGTCCGTCTGGGTTCCGGGGAGGCACAGACAGACAGGGCAGGATTGGAGTGGGGGTAGTCCTTGAGGGTTTTTCCTCACATTCTCCATTTCCTCAGCTCCCTTTGAACCCTCCTTTTACCTTCCTGCTCTGCCCACACCCTGACTGTCCCCTGAAAACATACCTTCCCATGCAGTTCCTCCGAGCGGGGACTGCTTTCTCCTTCTTGACCCTTGCTCCTCCCTGCCATTTCCAAACATCCTCCCTGCCTCCTCCCTGAACCCCTAACTCTGAATCTTACACAGTTGCATTGTAACACCTGCTCCCCTTCTTGTTGCCAACTCCATCCACTCCCAAGTCATTTCTGCCCACTTTGTCATTTTAGCTCCGGGCTCACTGTCACCCACACTGCTTCTGTCACCATTCTTGGCCATTTCCAGATTCAAGTACACAAGTCTTCAACCACTCTGGCCTCTCAGTGCCTTGGCCTCCTCTCCTCCAGAGAGCTTGTCTTCCACTCAATTCTTCCTTTCCATGTCACACTTACACCTTGTGCTGGGGACACAGGGGTAACCATGACAGCGTCATAGGTCCCAGCCTGGTGGGGGAGAAAGATTCATTCTTATATAGTGACAGCCCTGAAACCATAGCCCCTACAGAATCTCAGTTCCATGTACCTCACTTTCTGCCCATCACCTCCTCTTTCTCCAGCTCACTCCCTCTGAAGATATTGCTCCCACATGCCTTTAGTCTCAACAGTCCAGTAAGCTGACCAAGTTTTCACCGTCCCTCACCCCCTCATGGTCACACTACCCTCACCAGCCAACCAGATTCCCCACCATCATTATCCTCATGTCTTTGCCCACAGCTTCTAACTATGAATTGAATTGAGCTCTCCACTTACCCTGCATCTGCACCCTGACAGCTGAATTGGATGGAGAAAAGCATACAACCACTCTGGCTGGTCTCACTCTCGATTCATGACTACAAACCCAAATGCTTAGTGCTGATCAGCAGTCCTGTCATTTTCTCCAATCCATTCATTCTCCCATTTCCTTTTTTTCCACCCTACTAATGGTATCGATAACATATTGCCATGGCTTTGTGTCTCCCCCAAAATCATATGTTGAAGTCTTTATCCCCAAGGTATGTTGGAGATGGGCCATTGGGAAGTGATTAGGTTAGATGAGATTATAAATGGGAGTAATGCCTTTATAATAATAATAATAATAATAACAACAACAATAATATAATAATAAGAAGAAGAAGAAAGAGAGAGAGAGAGAGAGAGAGAGAGAGAGATGATCTCAGACACATGAGGACCAGCAAGAAGGTAGTCATCCATCTGCAAGCTATCCAGGAACCAAATCAACCAGCACCTTAATCTTAGACTTCCCAACCCTCCAGAACTGTGAGAAATAAATCTGTTGTTTAAGCTACTCAGTCTTTGGTATTTTGATATAGAAGCCCAAGCAGACTAATACATATATGTTCATTTTAAAACCTTTATTAAGGTATAATTTATATACCATAAAATGCACCCATTTAAAGTGTATTGTTAAATGAATTGTGGTAAGTTTATACAGTAGTACAACCATTACCACATTCCAATTCCAGAACACTGCTATCACCCCCGTTTTATACAAATGGAATCATAAATACGTAGCTATCTGTGTCTGGCTTCTTTTCACTTAGCATTCCACATTGTTGCATGTATTGGTAGTTTAATCCTTTTTTTATTGTTGAGCATTTAGTCCTCTGGAATTGTATTTATCTGTTCACCTGTTGATGGACTTTTGAATTGTTTCCAGTTTTTTTGTTAGTATGAAGAATGCTTCTGTGAACATTCATGTACAAATATTTGTGTGGAGATATACTTTTACTCTTGGTAAAAGTCCTAGAAGTGAAATGGCTGAGCCTCAAGAGTATGTTTCGCTTTTTAAGAAAAGGACACACTTTTCCCCAAAGTGGTTGGACTCATTTTTTTGAAGGATAATTTTACACTCTCTTCTCTCTCATCAAACCTCAAAACCTTCTTCTCCTTTCTTATTCTTTACTGATGACTTTGCTTTCCACTTGAATGAGAAGACAGAAGCAATCACAAGAGAACGCCAACATCTTCCTGTTTCCATATCTATCAGCTGTCCTGCATCTGTTACCATGTATGCTGTCTTCCCACCTGTGATAGCAGCTGGCCCAGTCCTGCTCCTATCTAAGCACCTGTCCACTTGTGCCCTGGACCCGCCTTCTTCCACCTACTAAAGACATTGGTCTAGCAGTGCTTTCCTCCTCTTTTGTGTGATCTGTTTTTCCTTTTCTCTGAGATCATTCCCATCCAATAACAAATATGCCCGCCTTTCTCTCACTTTCAAATCAGAACATGGGGGATTGATGGAGTCATGAGGAAGTTTCTGGGGAGATGATAATCTGTATTTTGACAGAGGTTTGGGTTACAGGTCAAAACAACAAATGCTACTCTTTAGATTTGTACATTTCACTGTATGTAAATTTTACCCTGGAAAATGTACTGTAAGCCGGGCTCGATGGCTCAGCCTGTAATCCCGCGCCTTGGGAGGCCGAGGTGAGTGGATTGCCTGAGCCCGCGGGTTCAAGACCTGCGTGGGCAACTTGGCAAGACCTCATCGCTACAATAAATCAAAAATTAGCTGGGTGTGGTAGCGTGTGCCTGTAGTTCCAGCTACTTGGAAGGCTGAGGCAGAAGGATCGCTGGAGTCCAGCAGGTCGAGGCTGCGGTGGCCGGGAGCAGCCACTGCACTCCAGTCTGGGCAACAGAATGAGACTCCAACTCAAAAAAAAAAGAAAAGAAAAAGAAAATGTACTGTAAACAAAATCAACTCCAATTAATGCTATGCCTGCTGTATTTAGAAGGAAGTGTACTAATGCCTGCAACTTATTTTGAAATGTGTATCTTAAAAGATTGCAACTTATTTTGAAATGTGTGTTTTAAAAATTGAAGGATGCCTGAAGAAATGGATTGATGGATAGATATTAAAAATAGATTTTATAGGACAACTGGTGATGACCAGCTCAGTGGTTGGACTGAGAAAAAGCACTTTCCAAAGCCAGACTTGCACCAAAAAAAGGTCCTGGTCACTGTTTGGTGGTCTGCTGCTGGTGTGATCCTCTACACCTTTCTGAATCCCAGTGAAACCATTACATCTGAGAAGTATGTTCTGCAAATCAACAAGATGCACTGAAAACTGCAACGCCTGCAGTCAGAATTGGTCAACAGATGGGGCCCAATTCTTCTCCATGCCAACACCCGACTGCACGTCGTACAACCAATGCTTCAAAAGTTGAACACATTGGGCTGTGAAGTTTTGCCTCTTCCGCCATATTCACCTAACCTCTTGCCAATCTACTACCACTTTTTCAAGCATCTCGACAACTTTTTTCAGTGAAAACACTTCCACAACTAGCAGGATGCAGAAAATGCTTTCCAAGAGCTCGTTGAATCCCAAAGCATGGATTTTTACCCTGCAGGAATAAACAAACTTATTTCTCATTGGCAAAAATGTGTTGATCGTAATGGTTCCTATTTTGATGAATAAAGATGTGCTTGAGCCTAGTTATAATGATTTAAAATTCAGAGTCCAAAACCGCAATTACTTTGCACCAACCTAATACATGATAAAACCAGTATAGCAAAATATTAATTTTACACTCTACATGGTAGGAAGATGAGTTGTCTTTTGTACTGCTGTAACTGAATTCCTGAGACTGGGTGATTTATAAAGAAGAGAAATTGATTTCCCACGGTTTTGGAAACTGGGAAGTCCACCAAGATCAGGGTACAAGCATCTGGGTGCTGGGCGAGGCCGTTCTTACTGCATCCTCACATGGCAGAAGGCAGAAGGGCAACCAGGGACGAATGCATGGCGGAAGATCAGAGAAGAGCGAATTCACTCCCTCAAACCCTTTTAAGAGTGACATTAATCCACCCATGAGTGGGGAACCTGAGCCCTCAAGACCTAAACACCTCCCATTAGGCTCCACCTGTCAACACTGTTGCACTGGGGGTTACGTTTCCAACACATGAATTTTGGGAGACACATTCAGACAATAGCATGGGTGCTCACTGTACATTTCTTCAAACTTTTCTGTGTATTTGAAAAAGAAGGAGGGACGACTACATGGGTGGAGCACAGGGAAAGTTTACGGCATTGAAACTATTCCATGTGACCCTATAATAGCGCATACATGTCATGCCAGAATGTACGGGCCCAAGAGAAAACTCTGATGTTAATGATGAACTTTGAGCGATAAGGACTCATCAGTGTAGGTTCATTGATTGTAACAAACACGCCACTCTGGAGCCAGATGTTGGCAGTGGGGGAGGTTGTGCATTTGTGTATGATGTGGTGCAAGAGACATGTGGCAGGTAACGTATAGCAGGTGTTCAAACACATTTATTGAGTGAATGAAGGAGCATACACAGCAGGACCAGAAGCATTAGTGTTGGGTACACCCTTCAGTGAAAAACAAATTAGGACCAAGTGTGCGGAACTCTTCAGAGGCCATTATAACTGGGACCTTGATGACTTGATGAATTTTTTTTCTTTTTTAATTTTTAGAGATGGGGTCTTGATATTTTGCCCAGGCGGGTTCTACTCAATTTTGTTGTGAACTTAATACTGCTTTTTAAAAAGTTTATTAAAAATTTACTGGGCATGGTGGCTCACACCTGTATTCCCAGCACTTTGGGAGGCCAAGTCTGGAGGATTGCTTGGTTTGAGACCGGCGTGGGCAACATAGCAAGACCCTGTCTCTACAAAAAATAGAAAAATTAGCTGGTTGTGGTGGTGCATACTTGTAGTCCCAGTTACTTGGGAGGCTGAGGTGGAAAGATTGCCTGAGCCTAGGAGGTGGAGCCATTATCTTGTCACTGACTTCCATCCTGGATGACAGAGAGACCCTGACTCAATAATAATAATAATATAATAATAATAATAATAGTAACAACAACAATAAAATCTGACAACTCCCCCATTTCTCTCTCTAGCTTGGACTTCTTCCTTGAACTCCAGACTCACATGTCCAACTACCTAATTAACATTTCTACTCTGTAGATGTAGACTTGAATTAACAAATACATGTGGCCGGGCTCGGTGGCTCAGCCTGTAATCCCACGCTTTGGGAGGCCGAGGTGAGTGAATTGCCTGAGCCCGCGGGTTCGAAACCCGCCTGGGCAACTTGGCGAGACCTCATCTCTACAATAAATAAAAAAAAATTAGCTGGGTGTGGTAGCGCGCGCCTGTAGTTCCAGCTACTTGGAAGGCTGAGGCGGAAGGATCGCCGGAGCCCAGCAGGTCAAGGCTGCGGTGGCCGGGAGCGGCCACTGCACTCCAGTCTGGGAGACTGAGTGAGACTCCAATTAAAAAACAAAAAAAACCTAAAAAAAATACGTTTAAAAAACTACTAAAAATTTGGCAGATTAGGATTATACCAACAGAAATGTATTCTCTCAAAATTGTGGAAGTGCCAGACATGATGGCAGGGGCCTGTACTCCCAGCTACTTGGGAGGCCAAGGTGGGAGGTTTGCTTGAACTTAGGCGTTTGAGTTCAGTCTGGGTAACATTGTGAGACCCAGTCTTCATCAAAAATTTTTTTTAATTAAAAAAATTGTAAGCCGGGCTCGGTGGCTCAGCCTGTAATCCCGCGCCTTTGGGAGGCTGAGGTGAGTGGATTGCCTGAGCCTGCAGGTTCGTGACCACCTGGGCGGTGAGACCCATCTTTACAATAAATAAAAAAATCAGCCGGGTGTGGTAGCGCACGCCTGTAATTCCGGCTACTCGGAAGGCTGAGGCAGAAGGATCGCTGGAGCCCAGCAGGTCGAGGTTGTGGTGGCTGGGAGCGGCCACTGCACTCCGGTCTGGGCGATGGAGCGAGACTCCAACTCAAAAAAAAAAAAAAAAAAATTGTAGAAGCAGAAAGTCCAAAATCACTAGCCCTTCTGGTGTCTGCAAGACTTCACTCTCCCCAAGGGCTCTAGGAGAGTCTTCTTTCCTTGACTCTTCCAGCTACTGGAGGCTGCTGGCATTTCTTGGTTTGTGGTCACATCTCTCCAATCTCTGCCTCCATTTCCACATCACCTTCTTTGTATATGTCACATCTCTCTGTGCCTTCCTCTTATAAAGACACATAATTATATTTACAGCTCACTCTGCCACTCCAGGATAATCTCTTTATCTCAGGATCCTTAATTTAATCATGCCTACAAAGTCTACTTATCCAAATAAGATAATATTGCAAGTTCCAGGGATTAGGACCAGATATCTTTGGGGGGGGATTTTTCAGCCTACCACAGACACCTCAAACTTAACATATAGTAGTTGCTCAAACACATTTATTGAATGAATGAAGACGTGTCCACAGCAGAGTCAGAAGGGCTAGTGTTTTGCTTTTTTTTTCTTTTTCTTTTTTTTTTTTTAGTTGGAGTCTCACTGTCACCCAGACTGGAGGGAAGTGGCACGCTCCTAGCCACCACAGCCTCGACCTGCTGGGCTCAGGCGATCCTTCCACCTCAGCCTGCCAAGTAGCTGGAACTACAGGCACGCGCTACCATGCCCAGCTAATTATTTTATTTATTATAGAGATGAGGTCTCACCAAGTTGCCGGGGCTGGTCTCGAACCTGTAGGCTCAGGCAATCCTCTCACCTTGGCCTCCCAAAGTGCTGGGATTATAGGCATGAGCCACCACGCCCAGCGAGGGCTAGTGTTGAGAACACCTTTCCGTGAAAAACCATATTGGGACCAAGTGTGCAGAACTCTTCAGAGGCTATTATGACTGGAACCTTGATGACTTGATGAATTTTCTTCCTTCCTTCCTTCCTTCTTTCTTTCTTTCTCTCCTTCTCATTTTTTTTTTAATTTTTAGGGATGGGGGGGTCACGATATTTTGCCCAGGCTGGTCTCCAGCTCCTGGCCTTAAGCTGTCCTCCCACTTTGGCCTCCCAAAGTACTGGGATTACAGGTGTGAGCCAGTGGACCTGGTCAAATTTTCTTTTTAACTTGTATATCAAAATTTTAAACCCTCAGTGTCATCCTCAAGCCTCAGCATATAAAACAGCCTTGCTTTCACCAGGTCGTGACAGTGGGATTGATAAGAAAGACCCGGGCAACTTGGCGAGACCTCATCTCTATAATAAATCAAAAATCAGCCGGGCGTGGTAGTGCGCGCCTGTAATTCCAGCTACTTGGAAGGCTGAGGTGGAAGGATCGCTGGAGCCCAGCAGGTCGAGGCTGCGGTGGCCGGGAGCGGCCACTGCACTCCAGTCTGGGCGACAGAGTGAGACTCCAACTAAAAAAAAAAAAAAAAAAGAAAGACAGATTTCAGGTATACTTTGTGGTTTTTTTTTTCAGGTATACTTTGAAACAACGCCACTTGATGAACTGAAGGGAGGGCAAAATGGAGAGAGGAACCAAGAATAATTCCCCGTTTTCTGGCTGCTAAACTTACTGGGTGCTGGTTGTGTTACTTAGGGAGATGGGGAGGATCATTATGGGAAGGGTTTGGAAGGGACAGGTTTGGAAGGGAACCAAGACTTCCATTTTTGACTTTTTGATTGAATTAGCTCATTAAGTCCTCACTTAAACTCTTTAAGTACTATCATTAATTCCACTTTAGCTGGGCACTGACTCAGCCTATAATCCTAGCACCTTGGGAGGCAGAGGTGAGAGAACTGCCTGAGCTCAGAGTTTCAAGACCAGCCTGTGCAACATGGCGAGACCTCATCTCTACAATAAAACAAAAAATGAGCCAGGCATGGTGGTGCATGCCTGTGGTTCCAGCTACTTGGAAGACAGAGGCAGAAGGATCACATGAGCAGGTCGAGGCTGCAGTGGCTGTGAGCATGCTACTGTACTCCAGCCTGGGCGATAGAGACTCTTGACAGAAAGAAAGAAAGAAAGAGAGAGAGAGAGAGAGAGAGAGAGAGAGAGAGAGAGAGAGAGAGAGAGAAAAGAAGAGAAAACTGAGCCAGAGAGAAATTAAGTAACTTGCTAGGGTTATACACGATAAAGCCAGAATCGATTGATCTATTTTTCCATGCCTTTCCTCCATCCAATCTTTTATCTTCTCACTTATTCATTCTCCTAATCATCCATTTCCTCGTGTTGCTATTTCTCTACCCAGCCTTTTCTCTTTCCACCCATCTGTCTCTTCATTCGCCCTTGGAATCATCCATCCAACCTCTCAGATCCAATAAATATCCATCGTGTGCCAGATTCCCTTGGCATCTGATGCCTGCTGTGCAGGGAGGAAAGTCAGGGATGAGAAGATATGAGACAGACACATCGGCATGCAGCTTAGCATGGGATATTTATTCAGTATGCTTAGGTTTGGCCTCAGGAGCTCAGCAAAGGGGTACAGCAACCATTGCAAACTCCAGGGGGATCAGGTCCTGAAGTCTTCGTTCCTGGTGGATGACTGATCAGCCGTGACTGCAAGAGACAGACACCTAGCACCTCCTCTTGCAAACTCAGCGCCCACCCTGACTGCCCCAAGAAGCCTGTTTGCATACTACATTTCTCACCATGGGGAGAAGTCTTGCGCTTTCCATTTCTCCATCACTGTCTGCCCATCATTGGTCTGGTCCCCGTCAAAGTTTCCGCAGGCACCGCACAGCATCCCAGCATGGTCATCACTGACCATCACAGCCAGCTGCCCATCGGTTCCAAGCCACACCAGGACCCCTGCCTTCTGGCGGACTAGCATGGAGCCATCAGGTGTTCGACTCACAGACACTGATGTTAACACCTCAGCTGGGAGGTCCACTCGGAGACCATTCACCTGGTGTCGGGGGGGAGGGTAGGCAACAAACCCAGAGGTGAGGCCAGAGAGCCGTAGAATAGCTGGGTTGTTACTGGGATGGAGACCCCAAGCAAGATAACAAGTTCAAGGAGCTGAATCAAAAAGGTGCTGAAAGAGATGAAGACCTTGATGGATGCACTATATGGAAAGATGGACACATGAGAAGGTAGCTGGAAATTTGGATGGATGGATAGAAAGATGGACAGTAGGTGGATGGAGACATGGAATGACGTATCCACACAACATCCCAAAGTCAGTGGGGATGGGTTGGGGTGGGAGAAAGAACTCTGTCCTAGACAGATAAACAATTAAACTCCAGGGTCATTCTGTTTTGTTCCAGTTTTCAAACTGACGGAAATTTTGAGCATGTTCTGTAAATTACTGGTTCCCTAACAAGTGTAACTTTATGCCCTATTTTTTGCAGTGCTGATGTCTGGAGATGAGTGATAACTTTAGCAAATATAATAATCATATAAGAAAATAACTTTTGCAACAACCTGGATGGAACTAGAGTCTATAATACTGAGTGACCTCTCACAGAAACAAAGATCCGAATATCACATGTTCTCACTCATATAATGGACCTTGAACATCCAATGCAATACTATAAGAAAATGACTGACGGTACTGGGAAACTATGGGGGGGAGGGGGATGGGATTAACAGTAGCAAATATCTGTCGGGGGATGGGAAAACACCTCTTATCAACAGGGTGCCTGAATGAAACGTAATTGTACACCTAACCCTTAACTGTACCCCACAAACCATAATAAAAAATACTGATTAATAAAAAAAAATAAAAAAAAGAAAGAAAGAAAAAAAAATAACTTTTTCGTTATCACAGGCTGCAGACCAAGCAACCTGGTGAGTTTTCTCCCTTAAATAACTATGTCTATTTTAGTTGATAAATTCCTCCTTCTAAAGTTAGACTCCCTAGCAAAATTTCTTTGCAAGAATTTTTTTTTTCTAAATGCTTTTGTATCTGAGTTTTCCTCTGCCAGTTGATTGAAAGATAGGTAGGTAGATAGGAAAAATGGGAGATAGATCTGAAAAGATGGATGAATGGATGGATAAGTAGATGGAAGGAAGGAAGGCAGGAAGTCAGGCAGGAAGGAAATAAGTAGGAACAAAAGAGAGGTGGGAGAACAGATGCTGGAAGGAAGGGGGGTAAAAGAAAGAGGGAAGGATAGACGGAGACTCAATGAATGGCCAGTCTCAGCAGGCTGCAAGCTTCGCAAGTATAAGAACTGGATCTGGGCCGGGCTTGGTGGCTCAGCCTGTAATCCCGCGTTTTGGGAGACCAAGGTGAGTGAATTGCCTGAGCCCACGGGTTCGAGACCTGTCTGGGCAACTTGGCAAGACCTTGTCTCTACAAAAAAAAAAAAAAAAAAAAATAAGCCGGGCGTGGTAGCGCACGCCTGTAGTTCTGGCTACTTGGAAGGCTGACGTGGAAGGAACTCAGGAAGGACCGCCAGAGTCCAGCAGGTTGAGGCCGCGGTGGCTGGGAGTGGCCACTGCACTCCAGTCTGGGCGACAGAGTGAGATTCCAGCTCAAACAAAACAAAACAAAACAAGAATTGGATCTGAGTCATTTTTGTTATCTAGCACATGACCTGGCACAGAGGGATGTAAGGCTGAGTTCACTCACAAAACCAAACTTCCTGGGTACCCTCTAGGTGCCACGCTCTGATCTGGATACTGGGAACAAAGTGGTGACCAAGATGGACAGGATCCCTGCCCACCTGAGGCTAACAGTCCAGGGTCGTAAAAAGGTGCTAAACACCTTCTGGTAGTTTCCTTCTGGGAGTCTGAAATTTTGATATGTGCTAGGCAGAGGATGTCTACATGACCAGTCCCCAATAAAAACTCCAGGCACTGGAGGTGTTAATGAACTTCCCTGGTAGAAAATATTTCAAATGTTTGTCACAACTTGTTGCTGGAGGAATTAAGTTCATTCTGTGTGACTCCACTGAGAAAAGACTCTTGAAAGCTTCTACCTGATTTCCTCCAGACTTTGTATGATGCCACGTTTCCCTTTGTTGATTTTGCTTTGTATCCTTTCACTATATAACTCTTAGTTACTATGTGCTGAGTCCTGTGAGTCCTCCTAGTGAATCAATGAACCTGGGAATAGTTACGGGGAATCCTGGTACATCATGTGACCCCAGCCTGACCAGTCATAGCTTTTTATCCTTAAAGCCACAGTGATTGACTCCACGAATGGGCATGTGACCCAAACTGCTACAGTGAGATATAATCCTGGGTCCATTGTTGGAACACTTTTTGCTAAGGTAGCTAGCTAAGCTGATGGCATGTAGACCTGGGACTTCTGGAGGGATGCCTTTATCCCTGTGAGAGCAAAGCCTGTTTGTGAACGAAACTCATTTTTGAACAGCAAGTCTCAAAGACAGAGAGATACACATTTCTGATACTATTTCCAGAGTACCTAGATCCAGTCACCCCGGAGGCTCTGTACCTGGATTTTCTAATCGTGTGGTCCAATAAATTCAATTTTGCTTAAGGCAATGTGAATTGGTTTTCTGTCACTTGCAACCAATGGAATATTGATTAATACGAATGCCAAAACTATTACGTTACTTGAGCAAGTTTTTGCACCTCAAGCATTTAACCAGAACAGAGACGCTAAGTTTGAAATATTGAGACAAATATAAACCCAGAGAGCAAGCTGAAGGAATCTGGATAAAGAAAACAGATTAGCAAGACATAGAGGATGGCAAGAATATAATGACACTGCAACAGGAAGAACAAAAGTCCAGGGGAGACATTCCCCAACCCCCACACCCAAGCTTACCCACACGCCCTTGCTTGGGGTTACTGTCACCATCCCATCCTGGAAGAAGATGTGGACCTGGCCCACAGCCTCAACTTTGCCAGGGCAGGGCTGGACGTTTGCAATCACACGGTACCAGGGTATGGTCTTCCGTACTCCTGGGCAGCGGGAAGAGAGTTCATAGATGCCAGGAGAGCTGACGACACTGCGGGCCCCATCAAAGGTGGTAAGGTTGGCACCCACAGAGAGGGAGCAGAGACCATGGGAGGCCCAGCAATCCCGGGTTTCAGCTCGGACTTCACATACATGGCCTGGTGGGCAGCCAGCTGCCTGGCATGTCAGGCCGGTGCTTGAGGAACAGGAACAGCGCTCATTGCAGTCTGAGGTCAGCAGGGAGGAGTTCACCTGTGCACAGAAATGAATTAGGTTCTGGTGGTATGGTGGATTGCAAAAATGGCCACAGCCCTTCAACCCTCTGTATTCATACAGGTCATTTTGCAGCAGACTTCCATTTGCAGCAGACTTCCTTCTCTTCCTGTCCAGCCACCACGAGAACAAGTCTGGACAAGCTCACTGGAAGGTGAGGGACCACATGGAACAGAGACAACTATCTTAGCTCAGGCCATTCCAGACCAGGCAGCCTTCAGCAGTCCACCAGGTGACTTCAGACACATGTGTAAGCCCAGGGACAGCAGAAGAACCACTCAGCTGAGCCTAGCCCAAACTGCAGTTACAGAATTGCAAACTAAATGAAGAGGTGTTGTTTTAAGCCACCACATTTTGGAGTGATTTGGAACCCAGTACAAGCTAACTGCCACAAGTAAAGGTGGGCATTGGAGATATCCCAGAGTCCTATTACTGACAGCTCAGAACACAGAGCCCTGGAAGCCCAATTCCAGGAACCGACTTTCTCCTAATTTTCTCCTACTTGGTGAGCTTCTCCTTCACCTCATTTTCTGGCTCCTCCTAATCACCCAAATCCTTAACCATCTTCCCAGGGCTCAGTCCTCAGATCATTTTCTTCTCTATCTACATTCACTACCTTGTGATTTCATCAAATCTATTTAAAACTAAAAGTGGTGCCTGATCCTCAATTGGACCTTGGCCCAAAGAGGGGTAATTGTTATATAGTACATTACTGGGACAACTGGTGAAATTTAAGTAAAATCTATAGATTAGATAGTAGTATTGAATTAATGTTAATTTCTTGATTTTGATGACTGTACCCTGTGTATATAAATTTTATTATTCTTAGGGAATCCATGCTAAAGTGTTTAGAGGTAAAGGGGTACTATGTCTGCAACATACTCTTAAATGATTCAGAGAAAATAACAGGTGCAAACTGTATATTTATATAAAGAGAGAGTAAGATCAACCAAATGTGGCATAAGGTCAACAGGTGAAGAGCCTGAGTAAAGAGCAGGAGTTCTTTGTACTATTCTTGCAATTTTTCTTAAGTTAGAATTCTTCACAAATAAAATTTTTAAAACTTTAAAAGAAATGAATAAATGTAATTAACAAAAGAACCACCATCTCTACACTGATGACTCCCACATTTATGTATGTAGGCTAGATTTCTCCCCTGAATGCCAGACTTAAAGATCCGAGAAGACTTCTGGCATAGGCAGAGGGGTTGGGACCAGGATGAGGAGGTATGAGGAGCTGTGGAAGCCAAGAGGAGGCACCCAACCCAGTCTAGGGAATCATGGATGGCTTCTAGTAGGCGGTGAGACCTGAAGGAAGGAGAAGTTTGGCTCCACTTGCAAATGGTGCAAGTTAGTGCCACTTGCTAATGGGTAGCTTTGGGTTGACTTCTCTATGTTGCAATTTCTTCATCTGCAAAATGGGGAAAATAGTGATTGTACCTATCTCATAGGATTGTTGTGATGATTACATGAATTAGCACCCATAACAAACTGAGTATCCTGTAAAAGCTCAAAAAATATTGTTAACAAAGAATAAATCAATTATTAAATTCAATGTATGCTCTTAAATGACTATTAGCTGGGCTTTTTATTGTGCTGTTGTAAACTGCTATTCTTTTTACTTAATGTGATGTACATACACATAAGGCAAGGTTCAGTGCTCAGTGGATATCTTGCCCCCAAAATCAAACCTGATCTTCAGACACCTATGGCACACCAATGACGATTAGCCCTTACAAGGCTAATGAGGATTAACACAGACGAAGAAAAGGAGATTCAGGGAGAGGACTGTAGCAGGCCAAATGATGGCCCCTACAGATATCAGGACCTAATCCTTGGAAACAGTGAATGTTACCTTATATGGAAAAGAGGTATTTGTAGATATGATTAAATTAAGGTTCTTGAGAGGGACTATTTATCCTGGATTATCTAGGTGGGCCCTAAATGCAATAACATATATCCTTGTAAGAGGGAAGCAGAGAGAGATTTCATGATCCACACAGAAGGGCTAGGTGTGGTGGCTCATGCCTGTGATCCCAGCACTTCTGGGGGCTGAGGCAGGAGGATTGCTTGAGCCCAGGAGTTCGAGGCCAGCCTGGGCAACACAGCGAGTCCTAGTCTCTAAAAAAAAAAATTAGCCGGGCATGCACCTGTAATCCCAGGTACTGGAGAGGCTGAGGTGGGAGGGTTGCCTGAGTCCAGAAGGTTGAGGCTGCGGTGAGCCATGATTATGCCCTGCATTCCAGCCTCTGGTGACAGAGTGAGATCCTAACTCAAGTAAACAAAGAAGAGGCAGACGTTGGAGTTATGTGGTCACGGAATGCCTGCAGCAAGCAGCAGCTGAAAGAGGCAAGGAACAGCTTCTTTCTTAGATTTCTCTGGAGGAAGTGCCATCCTGCCAACACCTTGATTTCAGCCCAGTGATCCTGATTTTTGACTTCTGGTCTCCAGAACCATGGTAGACTAAATATCTCTTGATTTAAGTTCCGAGTCTGTGGTAATTTGTTACAGCCACCACAGGAAACTCCTATGGAGAGGCTGACCGCATCAGGTCACACGGCTGGGAAACGGTGGCAGCTTCTCTGTCCCCATCCTTGAGGAGGTCAGCACTGAAGCTCTGAGTGTCCCTCAAGTTCCTGCACCCTCTCTGCCATCTCAAACCCTACTCACTGGCAAGTATCGGCCACCATGGGTGCAGCCACAGTCTTGGACGGGAATGCAGACACCCTGGGAGAACAGGAAGAGGTTGTCGCACTCACAGCCCTCAAAGCAGCGGGTGGTGCAGCCCGTGAGGCTGGAGAGAGCTGCGCAGGAGCCCTGGCAAGTACGTGTGCAGATGGAGTAGTGGCTGTGGGCGGGGCACTGGAGCGCTGCAGAGAGAGGAGGCAGGGCAGGGTCACATCCTCCCCAAGGGCACCGAATACCTAATGGAGCCCACTGCACAGCCAGCCCTGGGTTGGGCAGTGCTGAGGACACAAGGGATGAAGACAGACTCAGAGCTCACATCCCATGGGACAGACAGTAGCAGCTCAAAGGGGTCAGGATGGGGAGGGCCAGGTAGAGGGGGTCAGGGTTGGGATGCGGAGGCTGAGGCAGAGGGGTCGGGCTGGAATGGGGGAGGCATAGGTGGAGGGGTCAGGTCGGGAGTGGAGAACAGGCAGAGGGGTCAGGGCTGGAACAGGGGCCATCAGGACCCAGGGGAAACATCCAGGGTTAGGACCTGGGCTCTGGCTAAGCAACTGGGGGATGGTCCTGAGATGGGCACTGGGGTGGAGGAAGGAGGATCAGGTTGGGGTGAAATGGTGAGCTCAGCTGGGAACACGGCAAGCATGTGGGGCTCTAAGGACACTCATGGGAAGGTGTCCAGGAGGCCACTGGACCCTGGGGCTGCAGTCAGGAGAGAAAGAGTTCAGGGCTGGAGACAGACAGGATCCGCCGTCAACACTGAGAACAAATTTAAGGCTGTGGGTATGGATGACGGCCCTGGGTGTGGGTCCTGCACTGAGGATACCCAGCTCTGATCTGGGTCATGAGGGCCCACTGCCTTGTCCTGGAGAGTCTGAGGGGAAATGTTCCTGTCCTGGGGATTTGAAGAAGAGGTACAGTCTGGTTTGTGGGAGGGGAGGTGGTTGGTCTAATGCAGGGGTCCTCAAACTTTTGAAACAGGGGGCCAGTTCACTGTCCCTCAGACCATTGGAGGGGAGAACTATAGTTTTTCAAAAAAATTGTGAACAAATTCCTATGCACACTGCACATATCTTATTTTGAAGTGAAAAAACAAAACGGGAATAAATGTCCTCAGTGGGCCGCATGTGGCCCGCGGGCCGTAGTTTGAGGACCCCTGGATGGGTTGCGGCCTTGTCTTGGGATCTGAGGGGATATGGTCTTGTCTTGGGGGTGGATCTGGGTGGGCCACAGATTCAGGCTTTTCCATGTGAACTTCTCAAGCCATGGAACTCTCCCTTTCAGGCCACTGCAGAAAGAGGCCAGGAGAGAGCCCTAAGGAAGAAGTAAATTTGAAGTTTGGAGAGAGTGGGCCCCTGAAAGGGGTCTGGGAAGAAACAGTCAGAGGGATAGGAGAGAAACTGGCTGAATATGCTGTGGGAGAAAGGGGTGAGGGTGGGAGTGGGTGGAGAGGAAGCACTTTCATAGGTATCCTGAGATACAGACAGGTGGTCCCCATGTCTAGCCTGGAGCCCTCTGAGGGACCCACGAACACTCACGGCAGAAGCTGTCTGTCCTCCAGGGCCTCACGGCCATGCCGGCTGCCTGACAGGCTGCTGTGTAGGCTGCCAGGCTGCGGCAGAGGAAGGCTGTGTCGCCCTTTTGGGCACACAAGTCATACACGCACTGGCGAAAGTATTCAGAGGGACTCAGCGCTGCATGGCAGGTTGCGAAGGGGCCCTGGGGGTCCCGGAGCTGCCCGCAGGCCTGGTTGCTCTCATATGGTGCCGTCTCCTCTGCTGAGCACACAGGACAGCCGTGGGGCCCACAGCCCTCACCACAGCCCTGGGAGGAGCCAGGTGCCCGCCACCTAGCTCCAAAGGCCTCCACGCTGGGGGCCACCACGCCATTGGGCAGGACAAAGTCATCGCTCCAGTTGCCATTGAAGTTCCCACAGAGGCCACAGAGCCGTCCACGGAAGGGGCTAGGGATGGACATGAGGATGTGTGCATCGCCATCAAAGAGAAGCCGCAGCCCCTTTGTTGTCTGCAGAACCATGTTCCGGCCCTCAGCAGTCACTCGCACGCGGTCCACAGACACAGGCAAGGCCACAGCCTCACCATCCACAGTGACCTGGGTGGAAGGGTCAGGTAGGTCAGGAATTCACAGAACCACAGCTAAGGCTGTCTGTCTTCTCAGACCCCCAGGGCAGAGCTGTGTTTCCCTCAAAACTCCTGGGTGGGACCATCCCCCTCAGACCCTCCAGGGTAGGGTTGTGTATCCTCTCAGACCCTACAGGGTGGGATCATGTTTCCCTCAGAATCCCCTGGGTAGGGTCGTGTTGCCCTCAGAACCCCAGGGCAGGACCATGTCCACTCACCTGCGGCCCCCGAGCCAGGCTCACTACCTGGTCAGCCACAGTAACCAGCAGGCGTTGGGGGTCTCCAGCCTTGTCCTTCTCAAGCACAATGGCAAAGTCCTCATCCCCAGGCTTTGGGTGGCAGACTTTGGCCAAGACATAGGAGCAGGAGCCATGCAGGTCATAGACACGTCCGTCAAGGGTGATGTAATGGATGCCCCCACTGGCCAGGCAGCGGCCACAGCCCGTGGGGTGACAGGCCTGGATACCGTTCTCTAACCGGCACTCTTCATAGGGTCCACAGGCTGTGCCCTCCTGGCAGCTGACATGGCCACTCGGTCCACACTCACAGCGCCGCTCGCACTCAGGGCCTGGGTAGAAGGTCTCACCCAGTGGGTAGTAGCGGCCATCGTGGAGGCAGCCACACTGGCCCACGGGTACACAGGTGTCACTGCTGAGCACAAAGCCGGCGTCGCAGACGCAGCCCTCACGGCAGGCTGGCTCACAGCCCTCAGGTGCTGAGAGGCTTGGGCAGCTCACAGGGCAGGAGTCACCACAGAGCTCATAGTGGCTGTGGGCAGGACACTGGAAGGCTGTGAGGAAAAGGTGGGCATGAGCTGGGTAGGCCTAGGGGTAGGGGATGGGGGAAGCCCTGAGTGCCAGAACCACCTGGGTCAATCTGAGTGTCTCTGGGTATGGGCATCTGATCCAGGACATCTGACTGGGGGATTCGGTGTGGAATTTGGGGTAGGAGGTTTGACCAAGTCTCTCCGACCAGGTGTGTTAACCTGACAGTATTTATAAAGATCAAATGCCTGGGTGCATTTGATCACATATATCTGACTGGGATACGCAGGGTTAGAACCGACTGTGGGTATCTCTGGGTATGACTGTGACTGGGGTTTTGGACCAGATGTATTTCAGGGTATGAATCTGCCTGAGTGTACCTGGCTGTGGGTCTCTGACCCAGAGCATCTGCTGAACTTCCTGACAGAATTTCCGTCTTAGGATGTAACTGGGCAAAGCTGACAGAATAAATCTG
This sequence comes from Cephalopachus bancanus, assembly GCA_027257055.1. Classification (NCBI taxonomy): domain Eukaryota; kingdom Metazoa; phylum Chordata; class Mammalia; order Primates; family Tarsiidae; genus Cephalopachus; species Cephalopachus bancanus. The sequence goes on from JAPVLO010000866.1 coordinate 230,185, forward strand.
ACCAAGGGGATCTGCTTGAAGGGAACTGCCCAGGACTATCTAACTATGAATCTGTATGGATCTTCCTGGGCTATGTCAGAGTCCTGGTTCTATCTAGGTGTCTCAGTGCACATCTTAACCAGATCCCACTGAAGGTATGTGACCAATTCTTTTTTTTTTTGAGTTGGAGTCTCACTCTGTCACCCAGACTGGAGTACAGTGGCCACTCCCGGCCACTGCAGCCTTGACCTGCTGGGCTCCAGCGATCCTTCTGCTCAGCCTTCCAAGTAGCTGGAACTACAGGTGCGTGCTACCACGCCCAGCTAATTTTTAAATTTATTGTAGAGATGAGGTCTCTCCAAGTTGCCCAAGCAGGTCTCGAACCCACGGGCTCAGGCAATCCACTCACCTCAGCCTCCCAAAGCGCAGGATTACAGGCTGAGCCACTGAGCCTGGGGTATGTGACCAATTCTATGCGAGTAGGTATATTTCAGAGCGTGAAACAGTCAAGGGGGATCTAGCCAGGCATAACTCACTAGGTCTCTCTGCCCAGGGGCACCTTGCTGTGTGAATTTGACAGGGCCAGCCACTGCAATCTACATGACTAGGATATCTGAGCACACGGTTCGTGAATCCCTGAGAGTGCATGGGACCCAGGGTTTCTGACCAGGTGTCTCTGAGTCTCTTCCACCTGATCACTGACCTGGTGTATTTCAGTGTGTGCATGCCAAGGTTTCTCTGAGAGAAGATACCTGGCTCTGGGGAAGAAGGGTGGTCCCTGAGTCGCATGTAGGAGGAGAAAGCTCTTGTCTTAAGAGTGCCGAGAAGGGCGGGGGAGAGAACCCACTATGTAGACCATGCATAGAGCAGTACTCACGACAGAAGTCCGGCCGCCGCCACTCTCCGAGCTGGGCTCCAGCGGCCTGACAGGCTGCCACGTAGGCGGCCACGGCTGGGCAGAGGCCTCCAGGATGGCCCTGAGCTTGGCAGGCGTCCAGTAAGCAGGCCTGGAAGTACTGCGCGGGTGGCACGAGGCCGTGGCAGGGCGCCAGCGGGCCGTCGGTGGCCGAGATCACGCCGCAGGCGTCTGGGCCGCCGAAGGCTTCCTGCTGCTGCGGCGTGCACGGCTGCGGGCAGGGCCCGGGCACGCACTCCCCACAGCCCGGGGCACCGCCCACCTGCCAGTTGCCCGGGTTCCCGCCCACCGCGGTCAGGTCGTCGGAGGGGTCCTGGTTGTAGTTCCCGCACAGGCCACAGAGGGCGCCCGCGTACGCCGCCGGCACGCGCAGGCGCACGAAGCTGTTCCCGTCGAAAGCCAGCGAGAGCCCGGAGGTCGTGGTCACCACCACGTCGGCGCCGCTCAGGTGCGCGCGCAGGCGCGAGTCCAGCTGGAAGGGTAGCGCCACGAGCTCGCCGTCCACCTGCGGGCCGGGGATCGGGGGCGGTGAGCGGCGCGAATACAGGTTTGAATTCTGGCTCCACCACCTACTACTTGTGGGACCCTGAGCATGTGACATCTCCTCTTGTAATAATAACGAGCATTTGCAGACACGATGTCACTGGCTCAGGCTTTTCTGAAGCAGGTACGTTTCTTAGACCCATTTTATAGGGGAATAAACTTCAGAGGGGAGAGGAAACCACTGCTCCATGCCATCTGGCTCGAAGGCCGATACGCAGAACCCCTCCATCATGCCCCAGCTGAGCTGTGAAGAGTGCTCCGGGGAATGGTGGATGGCTTACCACCTAAGACAACCCCAGGGCTGGCACGTGCTCCTGTCTGGCCCACAGTCCTCCTCACCTGTAGCTGCCGTGGCCAGCGGGCACTCAGGGTCAGGCTGTGATTGTAGATATGCAGGGTGACGCTGCGGGTGTAGCTGACAGCCTGGCTGCCCCGGTGCTCATTAGCTACAGTGACGGTGAAGTTCTCAGCCCCCTTGGGTGGTCCATGGCAGGGCGCGCTCAGCAGGTACTCACAGGTGCCTTGGAAGTCAAATCGATGCCCGTCCAGGGTGATGTAATGGGGGTCACCCCAGGCCTGGCACTCAGCCGTGCTGATGGGGTGGCAGCCATGCTGACCGGAGGGCAGGAGGGCACACTCTTCACCCTGCCCACAGCTGGCAGGTGTGCAGACCAGCGAGCCACCCCCAGGTCCACAACGGCACCGCTGGGAGCAGGTAGCATCAGCCCAAAACTCGCTTCCTGCTTCGTGATAGGTGCCGTTGGCCCAGCAGCCACAGCCGCCGTCCACGGGAACGCAGCGGTTGGCACTCAACACGAAGCCTTTGTCACACTGGCAGCCCTCGACACAGGGGCCCTCACATAAGGCTGGGGTCGTGGGGGGAGCAGGGGACGGGCAGCTGGCAGGGCAGGGTGGGCCACAGAGCTGGTAGTGGCTGTTGTCTGGGCAGGGGATCTCTGTGGGCAGAGAAGGAAACAGAGAATGGTGTCAGGGCTGCAGTCTGAGGACAGGGTGGGAGGAGACAGAACGGAGGGTCAGACAGACAGGGAGAGAGGCAGAGTATGAGACGGAGAAATAAATGAGAGAGAGAGAGAGAGAGAGAGAGACGGATCCAAACAAATGGAGGGAGATATGGAGGGAGAGATTGAGACACAGAGAGACAGATGGAGGCAACCAAAGCGAGACAGAGAAGCACCAAGAGACAGAGAGACAAAGAGAGAAAGGAACAAAAAGACCCAGAAGGACTGCGGTGAAACCAAACCGCCTGGCAGAGACATCCATGCTCTGTTCCCTTCAACACTCACCACAGCCGGCCTGCACCCGCCAGTCTTTGATGGCAATCCCAGCGGCTTGGCAGGCGGCAGCGTAGGAAGCCAGCGCCTGGCAAAGTATGTCGTGGGCCCCACCGCCCAGGCAGACATCCAGAACACAGCCCTTGAAGAAGCTGTCAGGTGGCACATGGGCATGGCAGGCGGAAAAGGGGCCTCCTGTGCCAGGGGCCAGGGGACCACAGAAGCCAGGGCCCTCATACTCCTCCAGCCGGTCCTCAGGGCACGTTGGGCAGGACCCCTGACATTCGTCCCAGCACAGTGGGTCCCAACCTGGGACTCGCCAGCTGCCACCCCAGATGGGTATGGAGGGAGCCAGCGTGCCGTTAGGGAAGAGCTGGTCATTGTTGGGGTTGCGGTCCATGTTCCCGCAGAGCCCACACACTGCGCCATGGTAGCTACTGGGCAGCGTCACCTCTACCCGCCAATCCCAGTCATAGCTGACTTGCAGCCCAAAAGCGGCCGCCAGCAATGCCTTGGATGCGCCCTGGGTCACGGAAAGCCGCCCACTGGCCACGGAGACAGGCAGCGCTGTCAGCACACCATTCACCTGGGGGGAGGAGGGGAGAGGCAAACAGAGGTCACCTGAGGTGGGGAGGCCCCAGCTCTGCCCCCCTGCTCCCTCTCTCTTCCTGCCAGGGCCTCGGAGCTGCCACAGCCTTCCTCCCGACTAATAGTTGTGTAGTCATTTGACAAACGGGACATCTGTTCTAGCCCAGGCCCTGGAGAATAAACCCCCACTCTACTTCTTCTGGATCTCTTTCTTGACCTGTCTCCTTCCTTCCTCTTTCTGTATCTCCCTCTCTCTCTTCACTTAGGTCCATTTCTCTTTCTAGAGCTTTCCATCTTTCTCAGAGTTCCTCTTTGTATCTCTGTCTCTCTCTCTGTGTCTTTCTGTCTTTCTCTCTCTGTCTCTGTCTCTCTCTTCTTCCCTCCGTTCCTCCTCATTCTCTGTGCAACTGTCTGAACATCTCTTCCACTCGCTCACCATCATTTATTCAGCCTGCCCTGGTCCAAACCTCACTCTGTCTTTGTGAACTGCCGTTTCCCTGGGTAGAAATAGTGGCCCATCTCCCTGAATTTCTTTCCATGTACGGGTCTCTCACTTGGGAATGTTTACCTGAGCCAGATTCTGAGCTGAGTACGTTATCGCGCCACCTTACTGTGGGGCAGGGCCCACTATGATGCCCATTTCACAGATGAAGAAACTGAGGCCTACCAAGTGAAGTCACTTGCCCAACATAATACAGCCCACGAGGAGGAGAGACTGGATTCAAACCCAGGTCTATACAAAGGCAAATGCTGAAGTCCTATGTTAAAGCCCTCAGCAAGGGGTGAGACTTGCTTAATTCCCAGTAAAAGGATATTTTTGCTGTAATTTTGTTTTTGCTGCCATTTTCTTTCGGGCCAAGGTGAAGACAGAGAGCTCAGGGCGCCATCCTGCCAAACAATACCCGGACTTTGCCGATCTCGCCCTTGTGGATGGAGATGTTGATGCCGAGGGCAGTCACGGTGACGAGCCTCACGTAAGACACAGCAGGGTTGCCCCGGTTCTCGTTCTTGGTGGCGACAGTGAAGGGTGTGAGACCCTGGGCACTGACCCCCGGGCAGCCTGCTGCTGCCAGCACGTAGTTACAGGTGCCCTGGAAGTCGAAGTCTCGGCCATCGAAGGAGTGGTAGTGTGGGTCGCCCCACAGCCAGCATGTGGCCTCATAGTTGGGTACACACACACCCTGGCCACCCTGATCTTTGCATGTCTCCTGTGGCCGGCATGTCACACCGTGGCACGGGTCTGGGGGCAGAAGAAAGAGGACCTTGAGGGGCTGCCCACTGTAAGAACTGCTCCCCCGCATCTGCCCCAGTTTGTGCCAGGGATACTGCAGGAGAAACCAGACTCCAGAGTTCTGTGCCTAAGACCCAGGCCCTACAGTTCACTGTTTCAAGACCAGGCCCTGGGAGTCCCCCACATCTGACATTCGGGCCCTGTGGGGGACTGTGTCTAAGACCCAGGTCCCAGAGGTCCCTATAGCCAAGACCCAGGCCCTAGAGTCTCTGCCTCTGAGATCCAGGCCTTGCACTTTGCTGTCTGAGTCCCAGGTCCTGGAGTCCCTGCAGGCAAGACCCAGGCTCTAGGGTCCCTATGTCTGGTACCCAGACTCAGCAATTTTCTGTTTGAGATGCAGTCTCCAGGGTCCCCTTGCTTGAGATCTCAGCCCTAGGAGACCCAGGTTGAGACCTGAGCCTCAGGGGTCCTTATGTCTGAGACCCCAGCCCCAGGGTTCTCTTTGTTCAAGGGCTGGGCCCCAGGGTCCTCCATGCCTGAGATCCCAGCCCCTAAGGGGTCACCACATCTGCAACCCAGGTCCTGGAAGTCTTGGTACCCAAGACTAGGGTCTTGGGGGACCTTCTGGTGAAAGCCCAGTGCCAGGAGTCCCAACATTTGAGACTCTAACTCTGGGGCCCCATGTCTAAGTCTCACAGCCTGGGGGTCCCTCTGCAAGTCTCTATCCCTGATGGTTACTGTGTTTGAGACATTAGCCTGGGGGTGTCTCATTTCTAAGCCCCTGCTCTGGAAGGCGTCTGTGTCCAAGACCCTGGCCCAAGGATCACTGTATCTGCGACCCCAGCTTTTGGAACCCCTGTGTGCAGGACACCAGCTTTCAAACTTCCTCCTCTCTCCTCCTGTGCTAGTTATCAATGGATTGTCTTCAGTTTTAAATCCACCTGCTGAGCCGAGCTTTGTCAGTAGAGGGCGCTGGAGAGACACCGCAGGAGGGAGGAGCTCTTGGTCCCGTCTCCAGCCTGCTGGGCCCTTCCAGCTCCTGCGGGTGTGGGGCCACGCTCTGCCAGTTCCACTGGCCCCAGTTGGCTTCCGGTGAGGGGTTTCCTTCTTGCCAGCTCCAGCCTGCATAAATCTCTCTGTCGCCCAGTGGACTACAGCCGCACCCTCTCCAATGATCTGAATCGGCCTCGGGGTGGAGACCTTCTCAATTTCTCCCTTCCTTGAGTGTTCTGCTCCCTATATCTGCTATACTTGCATTCTTCATTTTTTTTTTGAAGAGGAGTTTCACTCTGTTGCCCAGGCTGGAGTGCAGTGACACACTCATGGCCACCACAGCCTCGACCTGCTGGGTTCAGGTGATCCTTCCGCCTCAGTCTTCCAAGTAGCTGGAACTACAGGCGTGTGCCACCACGCCTGGCTAATTTTTAAATTTATTGTAGAGACAAGGTCTTGCCAAGTTGCCCGAGCTGGTCTCAAACCCACGGGCTCAGGCAATCCTCTTGCTTTTGCCTCCCAAAGTGCTGGGATTACAGGTGTGAGCCACCACACCTAGCCTATATTTGCATTCTTAGTGTTCTCTTTACCCTGTAGTAGTTAATCCCCTATTACGAGTAAATAAGTCTTGACCTTGACATGAACATTTCCCCATTCAAATGACTGTGGTTTCTGTCTTGTGAGTGGACCCTGACCCATGTACCCTCCGTCCCTGTTATGCTGCTCATCAGAACCAAGGGTCTCAGCCCCTCCCCCTCAGTGTTGGAGGTCCCGTTCTCTTATCCTTGAGGGGGTTCTCTGCCCTTTACCCTAAGAAACCAGCTCTGGGGGTAGCTCTGTGAACCAGACTTTGTCTCACAGGGGCCCATGTCTGAGACTGTACCCCTAGACATCCTGATCTTCTACTTAAGTGGGCTCCCCCCAGTTCAAAGGGTTCCACTTTGGTGGAATCTCTGTACCAGAGACCTCAGCACTCCACTTTCTTTCTTTTTTTTGAGTTGGAGTCTCACTCTGTCGCCCACAATGGAGTGCAGTAGCCACTCCCGGCCACTGCAGCCTCGACCTGCTGGGTTCTGGCGATCCTTCCACCTCAGCCTTCCGAGTAGCTGGAATTACAGGCACGCGCTACCATGCCTGGCTGATCATTTTATTTATTGTAGAGATAAGATCTCGCCAAGTTGCCCAGGTGGGTCTTGAACCCACGGGCTCAGGCAATCCACTCACCTCAGCCTCCCAAAGCACGGGATTATAGGCTGAGCCACTGAGCCTGGCTTAGCACTCCACTTTCTATCCCTGTTCCTGGCGATCCCAGTCTCTCCCCTGTCCTTTGGTGCTGGTGTCTGAAGCCCTGAGTCTAATCCCACGTACCAGTGGTAGCTGCCTATGGCATCTCAGGCTGTGTGTTCTTGTGTTGTAAAGTTTTATTGGAGCTTCACCTCTTCACCTCCATAGTCTAGGCTGCTTCCGTGTCACAACGGCATAGTCAGTAGTTGTGATCGAGATCATACAGCTTGCAATCTTAAATACTTACCACCTAGCCCTCAGAGAAAAGGTGTGCCTTACACTGCCTTACACTGAGGGTTTCTGACATCTGCCCTGGGAATTCCAGCCCTGAGGGTCCCCCACGGCCTGGATTCCCTGCAATGGTCTCCCCTCCCAGAGTGGATGGTCTCTGTCCCTATCCCTGAGAAACCCAGATGAGGGGTCCTCAGGTCTGAGACTTCCATCCTTAGTCCTGCTCACCTTCCACTGTGAACATCCCGGTCACCCACCCTCTGCTCCAGAGACCCCGTCCTCTGTGCTAGTGGCATCAGCCCCAGCACCAGTCCCAACCCCAGTCTAGCACCTTTGGTGATACAGCTCAGGACGCCTCCGGAGGGCTGGCACACCTGCTCCGGCTTGCAGCTGTGGTCCTGGCACACCATGCCTTTACCCGCATGGCACGTGCACTGCTGTCGACAGTTGTCTATGAGGACTGTCTGCTCCGGCTGTGGAGACAGAGAGTGTGGTCATCAGAGACCCCACAGGCAGAAGTCGGCTCTTACATGCCCAGTGTTCTGGGTGCAGAGAGGTCTGGCAGACATGAAAGGAACATCTCTCAGCAGGGTGACCCCTTGTCTGTGAAACTGAGGCAAGGCATGGCTTTGGGGCCCAATTCATTCATTCACTTTCATTCATTCATTCATTCCAAAATATCAATCAAATGTCTGCTGTAGGAGAAACGGTGTGACATGGAAATTAAGAGTAAATTGCCCAAGGCTACCTGCATAGTGAACATTTGTACACCTAGCCCTGAATTGTACCTCACATATTTAAAATTAAAAAAAAAAGAGTAAATTGCTTGGGTTTGAAGCCTGTTTCTGCTATTTCCAAACTTTGTAACTCTGGGAAAATTACTTCATCTCTTTATGTTTCAGTTTCCTTATCTGTAAATTGCAAATAACAGTGGCACCACCTATGAAAGTATAACTGAATGAATAATACATGTAAAGTACAGATGAAATGAAAAGGGATTTCCTTTAAATAATCCTGATTGGAGGCCAGGTGTGATGACTCATGTCTATAATCCCAGCACAGTGGGAGGCCAAAGTGGGTGGATTGCTTGAGCCCAGGAGTTGGAGACCAGTCTGGGTAACCTAGTGAGGCCTTGTCTCTACAAACAATGAATAATTTAGCTGGGTGTGGTGGCAGGTGTCTGTAGTCCCAGTTAACTTGGAAGGTTGAGGAGGAAGGATTGCCTAAGCCCAGGAGGTCAAGGCTGTGGTGAGCCATGATCATGCCACTGCACTCCAGCCTGGGTGATAGAGTGAGACCCCTAACTCAAAAAATTTTGTTTAAAGATTAAAAAAAAAAAATCCAGATTGGAGAGGAAAAGGGATAGAGAGGAAAGAAGACGGGAAAAATGTGGATTATTTTTGAAGCCAGGTGATAGGTAAGTACATGGAAATTCAATCCACTGTTTTTCCAACTTTGCATGCTTAAAAATTTTCATAATAAAAAGCTTATAATGGCCAGGCACAGTGGCTCATGCCTATAATCCCTGCACTTTGTGAGGTCGAGGTGAGAGGATCGCCTGAGCCCACAGGTTTAAGACCAGCCTGGGCAACTTGGTGAGACCTCATCTTTACAATAAATAAAAAAATTAGCCAGATGTGGTGGCGCATGCCTATAACTCCAGCTACTTGAAAGGCTGAGGCAGAAGGATCGCCTGAGCCCAGCAGATGGAGGCTGCGGTAGCTGTGAGCGTGCCACTGCACTCCAACCTGGGCAACAGAGTGAGACTCCAACTCAAAAAAATATGTATATATAAAGCTTATATATACATAATACATATGTAAACAGAATATACATATAGCACTGAAAACAGTAACAGGCACATAGTAAGCACTGTCTATGTATTTGCTGTTATTACTCATTATTCATGTGGGGAGAAACGCAGGGCAGCTGCATAGCTTACATATAGACAGTGAGTTTCTTGCAGGCAGGCTTAGGTAATTAGGGAACCAGGTGGTCAGGCATCTGGGCACCGTCTTATCATAATTCTATTTTTTTTTTTTTGAGTTGGAGTCTCACTCTGTCGCCCAGACTGGAGTGCAATGGCCGCGCTCCCGGCCACCGCAGCCTCGACCTGCTGGGTTCCGGCCATCCTTCCGCCTCAGCCTTCCAGGTGGCAGGAACTACAGGCGTGTGCTACCACACCAGGCTAATTTTTTTGATTTATTGTAGAGATGAGGTCTCACCTGCCTAGGTGGGTCTTGAACCCGTGGGCTCAGGCAATCCACTCACCTCAGCCTCCCAAAGGCGCGGGATTACAGGCCGAGCCTGGCTAGGACATAATTCTTTTAAACAACTGCACGCTGACTGAAACCCAGGCCTGACCCTAGAATATGGGGTGGCTGGCCACAAAGACCTAAAACAGGACAGTAGGGAATTACTGAAGACACAGAGGCACGATGCTGTTAGAGGAAACTTAAATAAAGAGCAACTTTCCCTATTATCTCAAAAGTTCCTTGTGACACAAGCAAACTTAGGAATAAAACAACAAGAATTGAAACTTGTGATCAAAGCTTAGCTTAGAAATAGGTTACTTAACCATCACTTGGAAATATATGAAGCACTCTGCTAACAGGGCATGTGCCTTTTCCCTTAAGGGCACCCACATTCTCTCCTGAATGTGTCTTTTTTTCCTCTCTAATAAACTGTACTTTAAACTTCTCTCTGCAAGGCTCTGAAATTCCTTTCTTTGGTGAGGTCAAAGAACCCACAGAGCAACACACCACACAACATCTGGTATCAAGGAGAACGACAGAGAGGCTCCTTGCCTTCAGAGAGCTTGCAGACCTATGAGGGAGACCGACCTTAGACAAATACACCCTCAAGTCAAAGAAAAGGACCGAGTGAGTGGAAGAGGGAAGTGGAGGAAGTTAGCCGCTGGTACAACACAGACAACATCTACTCTTTGTGATCAGGAAGGCCACCTTTGCCCCGACCTGGATTCAAAGCCGCAACTTGACCTGAGGAGCCAGGTAAGGGTTTAAAGCTTCAGGGCCCAGGTCATCTTTAGAAAGGTCTTTACCTCTGCCGTGTGGAGGGTGGACCAGAGGGAGCAAAAGTAGGGGAACCCAGGTGAAAGAGGACAAGCCAGACCAAGTTAGGGTCAGAAGGAGGGGGGTGGTGTGGACAGGAGAGACGTTCAAGAGGCCACGTGGACAGGCGGTGGGGCTGATGGGGAGCGGGAAGGGTCCAGGACGAGGCCCCAGGTTCTACCCTGGACGGCTGGGTTCCCACCTCATAGTAGACGCCATTGTGGTAGCAGCCGCATTCCTGGATGGGCACGCAGGCCTGGCCGTCGTTGAGGAAGCCGGGGTCGCACTGGCAGCCCTCGGCGCAGCCGTCCGGGCACTGCGGGGGGGCGCTGAGCGCGGAGCAGCCCAGGGAGCAGGTGTCGGCGCAGAGCTCGTAGTGGCTGTGGGGGGGGCATGGCATCGCTGCAAGGAGGGGGTGCTGATCAGAACCACAGGGAGGGCGGGGCTGCGGCCCAGGGCCTCCTCCTCTGTGCCCCACCCCCCCGGCCCTCAGTGGCCCCGTCTCTGCCCCTCGGGCTCCCCCTCACTCACGACAGAAGGAGTCCGTCCTCCAGGGCTCCACGTGGCCTCCCGCCGCCTGGCAAGCGCTCACATAGGCGTGGATGTTGCTGCAGAGAATGCTCAGATTCCCACCCCCCAGACAGAGATCGAAGACGCAGTCTTGCAAGGGACCCTGGGGATCGATCACCTTGTGGCAGGAGGCCAGCGGCCCCGTGGGGCTGGTGAGGAGCCCGCAGAACTGCTCCTTCTGATACTTATCCTCCAGCTCTGGGGGGCACTCGAGGTCCGGGTTGCAGCCCTCACTCCCCGGGGGGCAGGTGGGCGGTGGCAGACAAGGGGAGCCGGGCACCGGCGTCTCCCAGGCGTTGCCGAACTCGTTGGCTGAGCCTGTCTGCAAGCCGTCGGGCTTCTGGAAGTCATCCTTGGGGTCGCCGTTGTAGTTCCCGCACAGGCCACACATCACACTGTGGTAGTTGCCTGGGACGGTGACCCGCACGTAGTACACGAGGTCGTAGGCCACGCGCAGGCCGAAGTCTGTCTCTATCACCGCGTCCGAGCCATGCTGGAAGGCTCGGATCTGGCCCTCGGCTAGCACCACAGGCAGTTTCATGTCCACGCCGTTCACCTGGAAGGCGGGAGATGCCATGATCAGAAGGTACATGTCGAGAGGGGCAGACCTTAGTTCAAGCCCCTGTCTCACATTGAAGATCTGCCTGACCTCACCTCTCTGGGCCTCAGTTTCCGTTATTTGTAAGGTGGGTATCATACTAGGGTCTTGTAGTTAGTGGACTGAATGGTGGTCCCCAAAAGATATGTCCACTCAGCATCTTATAACCTTTTTTATGTTTTAGTTGTGGTCTCACTTTGTCATCCACGCTGGAGTGCCATGGGATGATCATGTCTCACTGCAGCCTTGACTTCCTGGGCTCAGACAGTCCTTTCACCTCAGCCTTCCAAGTAGCTGACTATAGGTGCATGCCACCACTCCTGGCTACTTTTTAAATTTTTTATTTTGTAGAGAAGTTTTAATTTCATTTATTTTTTGAGTTGAAGTCTCACTCTTTCGCCCAGTGGCACACTCACTGCCACCTCCGCCTCAACCTGCTGGGCTCAGGTCATATTTCTGCCTCAGCCTTCTAAGTATCTGGAACTACAGGTGCAGGCTGTCATGCCCGGCTTATTTTTTGATTTATTGTAGAGACGAGGTCTCACCAAGTTGCCCAGGCTGGTCTCGAACCTGTGGGCTCAGGCAATCCTCTCGCCTTGGCCTCCCAAAGTGCTGGAATTACAGGCTTGAACCACCGCACCTGGCCTGAGAAGTTTTTATTTTGAAGCATAAATGGGCACAAATGGTTTCTGCTTTAAGTGTTAGTAGGTGGACAGGCCAAATTCCTGGGGAAATGAACTTCAAGACCATGAGCTGAGGAACACTGATTTCAGCTAAAAGCTCCTGGACACCAACAAAGCCTTGTCCATCCACCCCTGGTTAACCCACTTGCTCGTCCTTCCTTATCCCAGACATAGTGTGCACTGGATTCTTTTGAATGTGTGAGGAATCAGGAGAGAGGGCAGGAGAAAGACACGCTCTTGGCAAAGTCTCCTAAAAACAGTCACCTGCCATTCTTCCCAAGCAGGGCCAGGCAGGGGTTGACGGCAAGTGATTTATCGCTGTTTGCCAGTTTTCTCATGTGTTAAGTGGGGGATAATAATAGTTCCCACTTCACAGGGAAGCTGGAGGAATTCACAGTGAGATGCAAATAACAAGAACACCAACAATTCATAGGTCTTTCTAACTAACTAGATGTCAGGTGCTATTCTAGGAGCTTGGAATACATTAGGGAGTATATTGGAGTGTGTCGTGCGTGGCCATTGCACAGTGAACTCTGATACATTCAGCTATTTATCGGCATCCTCATCAGAGTTACTGTGTGCCTGCATTTTGGCAGGATCTCGGGGGAAGTATCTCTAGTGTAAATGAAATGCCAGTCTCCATATAAGGCCAAGTCTTGGTCAGAAAAGCACCGCAGAGTGGCACAGGGGCCAGCCTGCCATCTCCTGGTACACAATCCTAGGTTCAAGTTCTGCCTTTGCTGGGGGCTTTGGGCCAGTGATGAGACCACCCCTTCCCCAAAATAAAGCAAATTGTAGTGCCTCCAGTTCCTGTTGCAAGGATGACACGACACCATGGACATGAGGTGCTTGGCAGTCAGCAAGGTCTGGAATCTGCTATATAAAAACTATAGGTGCTAGCCAGATGCGGTGGGTCATGCCTATAATCCCGCATTTTGAAAGGCAGAGAAAGGAGTTCTTGATCCCAGGAGTTCGGGACCAGTCTGCGCAACATAGCGAGACGTCATCTCTACAAAAAAATTTACAAATTAGCCGGGTGTGGTGGCATAGGCCTGTAGTCCTGGCTACTTGGGAGGCTGAGGCTGGAGGATCGCTTGAGCTCAGGGAGCTGTGATCATTCTCTCTACACTCCAGCCTAGGTGACAGAGTAAAACTCTGACTCAAATAAACAGATAGATAACTGTAGTTGCTGTTTTTGTTAAGGCAGTGATAGTGTCATGCACAGATTGACCTCTGTCCTCAAAAGCTTCCCTACCCCTGAACTTTCCCAATCTCTGATGGTACCACATCCTGCCAATGGGTAGGGGACCAGGTAGGTGACTAGGGTGAGGTGAGGAGAGGCTGGGATGGAAGGGAGCGTAGGAGAGACATTCAGAGGGCCAGACTGAGAGACAAAGAGAGAGGGAGACTGAGCCACATGGGGGCAGGTCCCAGGTTCCCAAGACCTGCTTTCTCCTTGGCTTCCCCTCTGGGGTCTGACCAGTGCGTCCTCTCCTCTGGGACCTCAGCCTCCCACATCCACTCTGGGTTCTGTGACCCCTCTGGGTCCTGAGTTGAGCACTGCCCACACCCAACCCACAGACCGCCCCCACCGCAGGGCTCCTTCTTACATGCTCCCCCTCTGTTCTCACCGTGACCTTCCACTGACTCTGCTCCAGCCTCAGGGTGAAGTTCGCCACCTGGACCGTGATCGCCCTGGTCACACTGACTTTCCCATTGCCCCAGGCCACGTTCTCCTGCAGGACGGCAAACTGGTGCAGGCCAGGCCGGGTTCCGCAGGTCTGAGCCAGCACGTACACGCAGGTGCCCATGAAGTCAAAGCGGCGGCCGTCGAAGGTGGTGTAGTGGGGGTCTCCTGACGCCTGGCAGGTAGCAGATCCCACAGCCACGCAGCCCAGGATGCCATTGGATGGCTGGCAGACCTCGTGGGGGCCGCAGGTAGAGGGTTCACAGGACACCAGGCCGCCCTCTTGGCAGTGGCAGAGGGAATCGCATCCAGGGCCAGGGTGGAACGTCTGGCCTGGTGGGTGGTAGGTACCCTGGTGTACGCAGCCACAGGAGGCCAGGGGCATGCAGGACTCACCACTGAGCACGAAACCCTCGTCACATACGCAGCCCTCGTGGCACTCTGAGCCACAGCCCCCCGGCACTGGGAGGTCTCCACAAGACAGCGGGCAGCCATGGGAACAGGACTCATAGTGGCTGTGGGGTGGGCAGTTCAGTGCTGTCGAGAGAGGGGTCATCAAGATCAGGGATTCCTGCGCCAAGGGTGACACAGCTGACCCCCAACACATATGCATGCACATACACCAGCTCACACACACTCACATGGAAGCAGCTCAGTTGCAAGGAGCTCCCATGTTCAGTGGGGCTGGGGGACCAGACTATATCACAGTTAATCTGATCCTTAGAACTAAGATTTTTTCCAATTTAACTATGATTTGGGGTTATCTATGATGCCTTTAATAACCTCATTCAAGTTGGTTACAGATTGTTGATGCCTGGTACATATTTTAAGCATGAACATTTGTATTTGTGTGTATGTGTGGGTGTGCATGTACAATCTATGCAGTGTATTTGTGAATGCAGTACTCTTAGCTTTTTCCTTCTACAAGCGTAATTCAAATATTTAGCCAATGCTATAGAGAAAAAGAACTCTTCCTGTTCCTCTCCGAAAACTCCAGTCACTCTAATCTATGAAAACCAAACCAAACAAACAAACAAACACACAAACAAAAACCACCACAACAAAGCAGGCCAGGTGTGGTGTCTCATGCCTGTAGTTCCAGAACTTTGGGAGGTTGAGATGGGAAGATTGCCTGAGCCCAGGAGGTTGAGGTTGTGGTGAGCTGTGATTGTGCTATTGCACTCCAGCCTGGGTGACAGAATGAGACCCCGACTCAAACAAACAAACAAACAAGGCTAAAACTTTATCTGCACTGTCTGGTATGGTAGTCACAAGCCACTTGTGACCATTGAAATGTAAGTTAATGAAAATTAAATAAAATGGAAGATTTAATTCCTGGGTCACATCAGCCCCATTTTAAGTGCTCAGCAGCCACATGTGATCAGCAGTGACTTGGTATTTACTTGGAAGGTCAAATATGAAACATTTACATCATCACTGAATTCTGTTGGATAGCACTGCCCTAGAGCTAATATCCGGTTTTTGGGAGAATTGAGGACAGAGGGACAAGTTCAACAATACCACAAAGAAGCATCTAGCAAAACAAAAAACAAACAAAACAAAAAACCCCAAACAAAAAAAACTGATGCTCAGCCCTGCCTCATTCTAACAATATAAGTGAAATTTAGAGGGGTGGCAGTGGGGAGCCCTGTCCATCTCACTAAGAGATGACTTTACAAGACATTTTACTTTGTATGTTTAGTAGTTTCATCAGTTGTGCCCAAATGATACTTGCAATTCTATCTTACTCCATACTGTTTTTCAGGGTCATCGGCGTCTCACTCTGTCACTCAGGCTGGAGTGCAGTGGCATGCTCATGGCCACCACAGTCTCGACCTGCCGAGCTCAGGCGATCCTTCCGCCTCAGCCTTCCAAGTAGCTGGAACCACAGGCACACGCCACCCACCTGGCTAATTTTTTGATTTATTATAGAGATGAGGTCTCGCCAGTTTGCCCAGGTGGGTCTCAAACCCATGGGCTCGGACAATCCTCTCACCTCAGCCTCCCAAAGTGCTGGGATTATAGGCATGAGCCTCTGGGCCCAGCTCTTACTCCATACTTTAGGAAACAAACAAACAAAAAAACCACATTGGGCTTGAGTTTTTTGGTCTGGGATTATAGGCATGGGCCACCGCGCCCAGCTCTTACTCCATACTTTAGAAAACAAACAAAAAAAGCTTTTTGGTCTCAGGAATTTCTAAAAATTCTCAAATCTTATGCATATATGTATATGTGGCAGAGGAGTGTTATAGGGATCATGCCACAGGCTGCCAGTGGTCCCCTCTTGACTCTGGGCACAGCTGTGGTGCTTGCTTTGGCCAGGGGGACATTAGCAACCATAGTGCCAACCAGATCCTTGGAAAGTGCTTGCCCACTGGGGCTTGTCTGCTCTCGTGGTCTTCAGAATCTTGAGAGCAACTTGGGAAGAAGCCTGGGCTAGAGGATGAGACCAAGTGGAGCAGAAACAAGCAATTCCAGGTGACCCTTCCCCAAACCAACAGCCTGACAGCTGCCAGTTGTGTAAAATCACTGCAGATCATCCAGTCTCAGCCACCAGCAATCCCACAGCCCACAGAGATCAATCAAAGCTGGCCCAAGTTGGGAGAACAGTCCAGCAGACCCCAAAGTCACATGAAAGAACAAATACTTATTGTTTTAATCCACCAAGCCTTGGGGTTATTTGTTACACAGCAAAAGCTAACTGATGCAGTGAGTTAAAAAAATAGACTTTCATGTATACAAGTGTGTTACTTTAGGTTAGATTCTATTAGAACTAAAAACCATTAGAACATCAGTTCAGAAGGGCAAGGACTTTTTTTTCTTGTTTTTTCCTCTAACGCAATCTGAGTGCACAGAACAGTGCCTGGAATACAGTAGATGTTTTTGAATGTTTTGAATATTTGTTGAATGAATGAATATAAGTTGAAGGAGAAAAAGGAATGATGTAACATCCACGCATTTATGTTTTTCAATGGACAATGATGTGTACCCCTGTGTGCTGTGTATCTTTTGAGTACATGTAAGAGAGTAACATCAGTAACAATTTTATTTTAAAATGTCAATATTAGGTAAGAATTATGGAAATTCAATGATGGATATGTGAGTGTTCATTATTCTAGTCTGCTTTTGGGTGTGTTCAATTTTTTCCATAATAAAAGGTTTTTAAAAGTTGAAAGTTACCATTTGCTAGAAATGATATTCTTTATCATTATCTATGCTTAGGGCAAAAAACTGGATATATATGGTTCAATTAAGTTAAAAAACTTTAGAAGTCAGAATAGTAGTTACTTCTTGTGGTGGGGGACCTAGCATGTTTTTTTTCTTGAACTTGGGGCTATTTACACAAATTTGTTTTCTTGCTGAAAAATGGTCAAGCTATTTGCTTATGATATGTATATGATATGTACATGCATTATATTTAAACAATACATTTTAAAATTTAAAAACCAGATGAGGGGATACATGGTTTTCCAAACTTCTTTTATAGACTAGCAAACACATTTGAAGACCATTCACACACCCACCTCTGAAGGCAGGTTCTTAAACTGACTGTCCTAGCAGCCAGGCAAATGTTGTAAATGACTGAAGTTGTCCAGATGGGGACTAAGAAGAGTGGGAGAAGGGACCAAACTCTTTCTTTTTTTTCTTTTTATTTTTTTGCGTTGGCGTCTCACTCTGTCACCTAGACTGGAGTGCAGTGGCATGCTCATGGCCACCGCAGCTTTGACCTGCTGGGCTCAGGTGATCCTTCCACCTCAGCCTTCCAAGTAGCTGGAACTACAGGTGCGCGCCACCACACCCAGCTATTTTTATTTATTTATTGTAGAGACCAAGTCTCACCAAGTTGTCCAGGCTGGTCTCAAACTCCTGGGCTCAGACTCCTTCTGAAGGAAGCACCACTGCATATCTCTGAATGACAGTTGGCATGCGAGAATCAGACCCAGGGCCACTAGATGTACTCAGCTATTTTACAAATACTGACTGCATGTCCACCATCTGTGTGCCTTTTTTGCTGTCATGATCTCAGACATGTAACTGAACCTTTCTGAATCTCCAATTCCTCATCTGTTGAATGGGCATAGCCACAGTCCCTATCTCAAAGGGTGGCTGTAAGGATTCAATAAAGTAATGGTATTTATGCATTAATGACTGTACCTAAAGCTGAGCTCCCCAGTTGCCACTCCCGGTACTCACGGCAAAGTTCTTCGCTCCTCCAGGGGTGCACGGTGGCCCCGGTCGCCTGGCATGCAGCAGCATATGTGGCCAGTGCATCACACAGAGGCCCAGACTGGCCTGGCAGCAGGCAGTGGTCATAGACGCAGTCGCGCACAGCACCTTGGGGGTCCAGGGCGTCGTGGCACTCCCGGAAGGGCCCCTCGGGGTCAGCAAGGATTCCACACTCTTTCTTGCTCTGCAGCTGCTGGGCCACCAGGGAGTCCAGTTTGGGACAGTCACCTGGGTCAGCTGCTCCACATCCAGGCCTCGTCTCCACCTGCCAGCTGTTCCCGAAGGCCAGAGCATTGGCGGCTTGGCCCCCACCCTGCAGAGCCAGGTCGTCACTTGGGTCCCCGTTGAAGTTCCCGCAGAGCCCACACAGGGCCCCAGCATAGCTGCCAGGCACCTTGACAGTCACTCGGGAGTCCCAGTTGTAAGTGACCATCAGGCCAGCATCTGTGCGCACAACAGCATCACTGCCCTGGCGGAACACGTGCACCTGCCCATCTGCCGCCTGGAAGGGCAGGTACTGAAGGACGCCATCCACCTGGGTAGGGATGCAGAAGGGCCAGGTGGTCAGGGAACTCATGGACCACCCCTCCCTCACTCGGCTCCAGCCACCCTGACCTTGCTGTTCTCTAGTACACGTGATGCTTGGTCCCACCTCGGGGGACTTGCTGTCCCTACTGCCTGGCACACCGTTCACCACTTTTCAACCCTGCAGGGTCAGCTTAAATCCAGATCCCTAACACGTGGCCTTCAAAGCTCACACGATCTGCCTCCTTACCTCCCTGACCTTGCTTTTTCCCGCTTGCCTCCCTCTCTCTGCTCCAGTCCCACTGGCTTCCTTGACAATCCTCTGGCTTTCCCAGCTTAGTCTAGCCTCAGGGCCTTTGTCCTTTGCCAAGAACACCACCCCCTTTCTCCTGGATGTGTCCCTTCTTTCTTCCAGGACTTGTCTTAAATGCAAGTCCCTTACCTGGAAGGTCTTTCTTGACCTCAGCCCTGCCCACCTTTGTATCTCCATCACCGCCCACTCACTCACTCAGCTGCAGCCACCGATCCTATCAAGTGCATCACACCACAGGACCTTTGCACCTGCTATTCTTCTCTCCTTCTGGAATACTACCCATCTCTCTTCACCTGACCATCCTCACCTCTTTTTTTAGGTGTCAGCTGTGAACCAAACCCTACAATGGCCTAAAAGGCCCTCAATGATCTGAGACCCACTATGCTTCCACCTAATCTCCCAGTGCCAACCCATTCTCTATCCCTGCAACTCCAGCCATGCAGGCACCTTGAGTTCACCAAGCTCAGCTCAGCTCAGCCTCAGCGCCTCTGCCCCCGCCTACACACTACTGGCAACACTCCCACCCTCTTCCATGTCCTTATTCTTTGCCTGGCTGCATACCCCTCATTCTTCGCATCTCTATTTAAGATCTCAAGCGATCCTCCCCCCTAGGCCTCCCAAAGTGCTGGGATTACAGGCGTGAGCCACCGCGTCTGACCCAGAGCTGCTACTTTTCCGGGGGGATTTCCTGTCCCTTCACCCAGCCCTGGCGCCGCGTCACTCACCAGCACTCGCCCGGGGTACTCTCTGCGCACGGCCACCTTCACCCCGCGGGCCTCCACCCGCACGGCACGCGTGTAGCTCACGGTCTGGCTGCCCCGATGCTCGTTCTCCACCAGCACCCGGAAGGCGGGCAGCGCCGCGTCCTGGCCGCACGAGCCCACCAGCAGGTACGTGCAGGTGCCCATGAAGTCGAAGCGCCGGCCGTCGAAGCTCACGTAGTGCGGGTCCCCGGACGCCTGGCAGCTCCCGAAGCGGTCGGGGTAGCAACCCAGGAGGCCATTCTGGACGCGGCAGCGCTCGCCGGCCGGGCAGCCCTGCGTGTCGCGGCAGCTCACTTGCTGGGTGGCGCCGTCACAGGTGCAGCGCCGCCGGCACAGCTCGTCCGCCCATACTTGCTGGCCCGGCGCCAGCGGGCGGCCCTGGAAGGTGCAGCCGCACGACGAGGCGGGCACGCAGGCGCCGCCGCTGGCCACGAAGCCGGGGAGGCACACGCAGCCCTCCACGCACGGGCGCCCCGAGCAGTTGGCCGGCGCCGCCGCCGAGTTGCAGGTGGCCGGGCAGGCGGGGCCGCACAGCTCGTAGCGGCTGTTGGCGGGGCAGGACAGGGCTGCGGGGAGAAGCGGGGGGGGGGGGGGCGTGTCAGGCCGGCGCAGCGGGGCCTTCCGGGGCGCCCTCCCCAAGCCCTGCTCCGTCCTCAGAGCTGGCCCTCAGCGAATAGCACTTCTCGGTGCTCGGTCCCAGCCGCAAGGATGTAATTAATCCCCATCACCGCCCACCCCCATCCCATTCACTGGACAACCAGTCTGCCAGTAACGAACTTGTAAGTTTCGCATTTGAAATCCACCCGGAATCCGTCTCCTGGTCTTACCTGTCTTCTGGTCTCCCCTCCCATTCCACCCCTCCTGCCCTGCCCCACTGTCTGTCCCTCACCTGCTGGAGGGGTCTGTGAACACCAGCGTCAGATCAGGTCCCTTCCCCTCTCACTAGGGTAAAAACTAGAATCCTCCGTGGCCTACGAGGCCTTCTGTTCCTATCACCTCTCTGCCCTTATCTCCTCTCAGGTTCTCTCCCCTCACTCTGCCCCAACCCCAGAGGTCTCCTCCTCCTGGGTCCTCACATTCCCCAGGGCCTTTACACTGGCTGTGGGCGCTGCCTGCGTTGCCCTTTCCTCAGAAAGGCAGTGCAGCATGAGATAAAGAGGCAGGCAGTACTGCAGCTCAGATATCCTGGGTTCATATCCCAGCTCTCCCCTTCCTAGCTGTGTGATTGTGAGCAAATGGCTCCGATCTCCCTGTGACTCAGTTTCCCCATTAGTACAATGGGATACTACAGTGCAGACAACAGGGTTGTTGTGAGGATTTAATGAGTTGGTCTGTGGAGAGACTCCCCGTGAACATTATTGTCAGCATTTAGCTGACTCCATTGCCTGACCCTAGTCTTGGGTCCAATGTGAGTAGCTGACCTCTCCACGAGCTTCCCAGTCACTTTTATCACATGCATTTTTTTTCCTTTGGTTGTCTGAAGATATTTCATGGTTCATCTGCCATCTGTCTCCCTTTCCTCCCCCCAGAATGTAAGTTCTGTGGAGTGGGGACTTGGTCTGTCTCAGTCACTGCGGAAGTCCCAGCAGCATCCAGGACAGGGCCAGGCACAGGGCAGATGCTCAGGAAATACCACAGAGACGAGTGGGTGCATTAATGAACTCAATGGGTCCCCTTTTGTGCCAGGCATTGGGGAACTCAAGGGAGGGGCCCTGCAGGGCAGTGGGAACACAGTGTTGGCCAAGACAAATGGCCTCTGTGTCTTCTCCATAATCACTCTCCCCACCCTCCTGAGTCCCTGTCTCACTCAAACCCTGGGCCTGAACCCGGATGCCTCCTCCTGCCTCACATCTGTCCTTTCTTCCTCCTGAACATCCTTCTAGGATCCTCACAAGGGTGGGACCAGGTCTGTGCTTGTCCCCACTGTGTCTTCAACATCACCAGCATGGCACTGGGCCAGGTAGGGGTTCCAGGAATGCTTGTCGAATGAATGAGTAAATGACATGTGGGTGGACATCTGGCTAAAGAGTCTGGACTTTACCCAGAGGGCAACGGGGAGTCATAGGAGAGTTAAAAGCAAAGGGAGAGACGTTGGCATTTCTGTGTTGGAATCCTGCAGGTGACCTCTCCTTCCAAGCCTTTGCTCCTGCTGTGCCCTAGGCCTGGAACTCGCTTCCTCCTCTTTTTCTTGGTTACCTCCAACTTCTCCTATGGGTTTGAAATTGGGCATGCTTTTCTCTGGACAACCCTCCCCGCCAACCCACGCCTTACTCCAAGTGGGCCAGGAACCTTCTCTGGTCTTCCATAGTTCCTTTGAACTTCCTCCATTCCGGTCCTGGCCCGTCTGCCTGTGCTTTCCCCATCCTGACCCCTCTACCTGGGCTTCCCGATCCTGGACCTGAGCCTCGTGCCTGAGCCTCCCTATCCCAGTCCTAACCCCTCCAAACTGTCAATGAAAGTCAGCAATGTGTCTGCTCCAACCTTCTTGGAGCTCACTGTGGTTGTCTTCTTGGTCATTGCTGTCCCTAGTTTTGCCCTGCACTAGGCTGAACCACAATGTGTGCTCAGATATTGAGCAGCTGCAAGGGGTCCCCTGCCCCTCACCATGTACCCCACCCAGGGCATCACTCACGGCAGTTGGCTTGCGACCTCCAATCCCCGACAGAGACGCCAAGCTCCACACAGGCCTGGGCATAGGCGCTGAGGCCACGGCACAGGCTGAGCCGTTCCCCGCTGGTCACACACAGGTCATATACACACTCCTCCAGGAAGGGCCGCGGGTCCAGGGCCTCATGGCATTTAGCAAAGGGGCCTCCGGGCCGGGTCAGCATGCCACAGAGTTGGTCACCCTCATAATGCTGGGCCTGGCCTGGGGTGCAGGAAGGACAGTTGTTCTGGCAGCCGTCCTCACACAGGTAGTCCCCATCGTCCAGCTTCCAGCTACTCGCGAACTCCATGGCATCAGGAGCCAGCTCCCAGTCAGGCATGAGGAAGTCATCTGTGGGGTCACCGTTATAGTTGCCACACAGTCCGCACACCTCATTTTGGAAGCGCGTGGGCAGGCTCAGTGTCAGCTGGCAGTCCCAGTCATAGGTGACCACCAACCCGAAGTCCAGGTCCACCATGGCCCGAGTCCCGCTCTGGTACACACGCAGGCGACCCTCGCTCAGCGAGGCCGGCAGGCGTGAGCGCTGGTTGTCGATCTGCAGGGGTGGGGATGGAGGGAGGAGGGGATGGTCAGGCCCTCATGCAGTCTGGCCTCTAGCCCTCATCTCCTCCCACTTAGTGCTCTGGCTGCACTGTGTCTCCTTCCTTCTGCTACTGCTACCATTACAGCCTTAGGACCTGGGATCTTACAGTCCCCATTCCCTGCAGTTCCCATGGCAACCCCCAGATGTGCACATGGCTCACTCTTGGACCACTTATAAAATATTTGCTCAAATGTCACTGACTCAGTGAAGCCATCCCTGATCATCCTATTTCATTCTATTCTATTTATTTATTTTTTTGAGTCAGGGTCTCACCGTGTTGCCCAAGCCGGAGTGCAGTGGCACGATCACAGCTCATCGCAGCCTGGACCTCCTGGGTTCAGGTGATCCTTCTGTCTCACCCTCCCTGGGACTACGGGTGTGTACCACCACACCTAATTTTTATATATTTTTTTGTAGAGTCGAGGTCTTGCTATGTTGTCCAGGCTGGTCTCGAACTCCTGGGCTCAAGCAATCCTCTCATCTCGGCCTCCCAAAGTGCTGGGATTATAGACATGAGTCACTGCACGTGGCCTGTTATGTTGCCTAGGCTGGTCTCAAACTCCTGGCCTATGTTAAATAGCAAGCTTCCCTTCTCTCTATTTTTCTTCCTTGCTTCACTTTTTTCCCCTATAGCTTCTAGCCTTCTAAAATACAACTCACAAAAATATGTCATGTTTATCAATCTGTCTTACTCCACCAGAACATCAGCTCCACAATGACAAGGATTTTGGTCTGCACTGATCACTGTTTTATCCCCAGTGCCTAGAACAGTGCCTGGTAGCATCACAGGTGCTCAATAAATGAAGTCATTGCTGGATTCAATACACATCCACTGGGCACTTACTCTGTGCCTGGTCCTGGGTTGCGCGACCCTGGGGATACAGTAGTGACCAAGACAGCCAGCCCCAGACCCTACCCTCATGGGGCTCCCAGTCCACTGGGAGAGGCAGACCCATCACCAGACAGTGACAGCTCAGATGGTCAGGGCTGAGATGTGAGAAGCCCACACAGAAGGGTCAGGAGGCTGTGGGAACCTAGGAGAAGGGCCAGACCCAACCTTACTGGCCGGAGAAGATTTTTCAGGGGAAGGGGCAGCTGACCCGGGTCTTAAAGGACAAGTAAGAGGTAGGCAGAAAAACTGGGAGGGGGAAGGGTATTCCTGTGCAAATGTCCTGAGTAGAAAGAGATCCTGGCCCATCCATCTGGCTCAGTGTTATGGACTGAATGTTGTGTCCCCTCAAAATCCATGCATTGAAATTCTTTTTTTTTTTTTTTTGAGTCAGGGTCTTTCTCTGTCACCCAGGCTGGAGTGCAGTGACACAACCACAGCTCACCGCAGCCTTGACCTCCTGGACTCAGGTGATCCTTCCACCTCAGCCTCCCAAGTAGCTGGGACTACAGGCATGCACCACCATGTCTGGCTTATTTTTTGATTTTTTTTTTGTAGAGAGGAGGTTTTGTTATATTGCCTAGGCTGAACTCAAACTCCTGGGCTCAGGCAATCCTCCCGCCTTGGGATTACAGGCATGAGCCACCACACCTGGCCTAATACAAAAATATTACAGTCTAGTTAATGACATGCGTGTTGAAGTCTTTTGGGTGAAATGTACTGAGATCTGGAACTTTGAAGTGCATAAAAAGTAAAAAGGCCTGTTGGATGGACAGAGGGACGAAAAGATGAATACATGTGTGGTAAATCACGAACAGTACAATGTGCAGAGTCTAGGTGTTCACTGTACAGCAATTTCAACTTCTGAGGTTTTAACATTTTCATAACGACATGGTGAAAAATAAGGAAATGACTGCTCCAGGCTGTTATTCGTATGGGCTGAAGAGCAATGCACTTACCAGAGGCAGGACAGCCCAGGGACTCAGGAGCCAGCCTGCCTGTGTCCCCAACTCCACCTCTTACAAGCTCTGAGAGCTTGGAAGTCACTTGCCTCACTCTGCCTCAGTTTCCTCACCTGAACATGTTTATAATAACAGGGCTACCCTGCAGGGTTGCTGTGAGCATTAAATGCGTGAATACAAGGACAGTGCTAAAGAAACAGATCGGGCACATTGTAGGTGCTCACTAAACTTAGTGATCTAGTCACTTAAATCCCCCATTGTTGGACATTTAGACAGTTTCCAGTCTCCTCCTCCTCCTCTTCCTTCTTTTTTTGTAGCAATGAGGTCTGGCTTTGTCATCCAGGCTGGAGCGCAGTAACACGATCATGCAGCCTCGACCTCCTGGGCTCAGGCAATCCTCCTGCCTCAGCCTCCTGAGAAGCAGGGACTACAGGTGTGTGCTACCACGCCCAGCTGATGTTTTAATTTTTTGTAGAGATGAGGTCTCACTGTGTTGCCCAGACTGGTCTTGTACTCTAGGCCTCAGGCGATCCTCCCACCTCAGCCTCCCAAAGTGCTAGGATTACAGGTATAAGCCACCATATCCTCCGTCTCTTCTTTTTCTTTCTTCCTCTTCCTCTTCTCCCTCCTCCACCCCTCCCTCCTCTCCTCCCCCCTTTTCCCTTTCTCCTCCTCCTCCTCCTTCACCATATTGGCATGCACTACCCTCCTCCCCTTATAGCCATCTCACTAAGCATCCTTCACATTTCTGGAAGTGGAATTGCTGGAGGACAGAACCTTTAGGTGCTCTTCAAACCTTTCTCACCCTGCGGTCCACTTCTCCGCACCCTCCAGGGTGAGGCCAGGGTTGGCGGTGGGGTCTGACAGGATGGGGGGGCGAGGCCCCGACGCCTCGACACACTCACCCGTGCGAAGCCAACTTCCCCGCGGGCCAGCGACACCGAGTGGCTGTAGGCACGCACGGTGACGAGCCCCACGTAGGAGACGCGGCGGCTGCCCCGGTGCTCGTTCTTGGCCTCCACGCTGAAGGCGGGCAGGGTCTCGTCCGTGCCGCACAGCTCGGCCATGCTGTACGAGCAGGTGCCCATCATGTCGTAGCGGCGGCCGTCGAAGGTGGTGTAATGGGGGTCGCCCTCGGCGCGGCACACGGCCGCGGGCACCGGCACGCACGTGGCCTTCCCGTCCGCCACCTGGCAGCGCTGCCCGGCTGCACACTGGACGCCCTCGCAGGAGGTCTCGGCCGAGGACAGCCGCGCTGGGGAGGGAAGGGGCGGTGAGAGAGAGAGAGAGGGAGTCAGAAGCGTCCGCCTGGGCAGGCATCCTGGCGCCCCCTCTCGCCCTGGGGAGCCCCGGCAGTTCCGTCACCACCGCCCATTGTCGAGGTGGGAAAACGGAGATGGGGAACTCCACAAGGAAGGAGCTGCTAAGACGGCTTTGAAAACCTCAGGTTTTTTGATTCCCCAGTTGAACACAGAAGAAAGAAAGATAGTGAAGAGGGATGGGCATGAACAGTCACTGAAATGGGGTGTGTGTGTGTGTGTGTGTGTGTGTGTGTGTGTGTGCTGGAGTCTCACTCTGTCACCCAAGCTGGACTGCAGTGGCATGATCATGGCTCACTGCAGCCTGGGCCTCCTGGGCTCAGGAATCCTCCCACTTCAGCCTCTGGAGTAGCTGGGATTACAGGCATATGTCACCACCCCTGGCTAATTTTTTAGTTTTTATAGAGTCGCGGTCTTGCTGTGTTGCCCAGGCAGGTGTTGAACTCCTGGACTCAGGCAGTTCTCTCACCTTGGCCTCCCAAAGTGCTGAGATTACAGGCACGAGCCACTGTGTCCGGCTTGAAATGTTAATTTGTGTTTTTCTCTCCCTCTTTCTTCGCTTCCCCACCTTCCCACCGGGGTCAACAGGCTAAGGGTTTTTTCTTTAAGGACAGAAAATGGAAGACAATTTGTTCAGCAGAATGGAAAGGACTGTGTAGTCAGGCTGCTTAGGTAGGAATCCTGGCTCCACCAGTTAGCTCTGAGACACTGGGCAAGTTATTTTTAACTCTCTGTGCCTCAGTTCCCTCAGTTGTAACTTGGGTATGGTGATAGAGATGGAGGGGAATGTTGTCAGGTTTAGATAAGCTAAAGCATAAGTAAGGGAAGGTACTGAACCCAGGTATTAAATTGAGTGTTGCCCCCTCCTCCAGTCTGTTATTCAATCCCAAAGTGACACTTTGAAGTTGCCCTGGAGGGTAGGGAGGAGGGACATTTTTGCCAGGATTGGGATCTCTAGAGTCTGGGGTCCTGGCTTGGGAATGACCACATAAGAAGAAACAGCCCCCCCCAGTCTTCAAAAGTTCATGCCCTCTGACCCCCCATAATAATAGCTCACCCTTATGTAGCCCTAATCACTTGGGAGATACCACTATAAATGCTTTATAAACGGTAACTCTTTCTACCCTCACCACAATCCTATGCGGCACTTACAATCCCCATTTCACAAATGTGGAGACAGAATCCCAGAGAGGTCAAGTTTTGAACCCTGGACACTCTGGCTCTAGCATGTATCCTCGGATACCACACTGCAGGGCCTGGTGGCAGCTCCTTGATGGGTTGAGTTTGAGGAAGTCCTATACATGAACTATGTCAGTGACTACGAAGCACCTAGATAAATCCCTGGCACGTTGGGAGATACCCCACTCCCCTGCAATATGGTAGTCATCATTATTATTATATTTTTAGACCTCCCGAGTTTGGGCATCAACATTCCCAAGTGCGGTGTGGGAAGTGGCAATTAGCAACTAGTATAGCTGTATCAGTTACTAAAGTACCAGAATGTTCCAAACTGGTTTGTAAGAAGCTACTGACCTGACATGCATCACCCTGCAAAGATTCCTCCCTCCCTCCCTCTCCCTCTCCTCCTCCTCCCTCTCCTCCTCCTCCTCCCTCTCCTCCTCCTCCTCCTCCTCCTCCTCCTCCTCCTCCTCCTCCTCCTCCTCCTCTCTCTTCTTCTTCTTCTTCTTCTTCTTCTTCTTCTTCTTCTTCTTCTTCTTCTCCTCTCTCTCTCGACATCCCTGCTCTCCCCTAAGACCCTTCCTTGAACAAAGCAACAGACAAGGGCTGATGCTGGCATGGTGGGAGCTTCCAGGACGCTGCTGCAGTGCTCTGGGTGGCGTCTCTTCCGACAAGTTGTGCCCTGGGTCCTACTAGTTACTAAATATTTAGAATATTGTTCCTGGGGGGAGGGAAGGGCTGGGAAGACTTAAGGGAGGATGTCAGGGAGGAGGAGGTGGGGGATGAGCAGCTCAGCTCATCCAGGAAGTCACAGAATTGCAGAGTGGGAAAGGGGTCCCCAGGTAGACAGGGCCAGGGGAACGATTCCTGTCACTCACGTCGGCTGCAATCAGCTGCTGTCCCGTAGCCCACAGCCTGGGCCAGCCCAAAGGTGAGCAGCCCGAAGTTGGTAGTGGCCTCAGCCGTGTGGATCGTGTCAGCAGTGCCGAGTTCCACTTCAGCATACGAGAACTCACTGCCTGGCACAGCCGCCCAGGTGAGCTTGGCCCCTAGTGCCTGCCCGTCCATGGTCAGCCTGTCAGCAGCCTTTGTCTGTGCCACCACCAGGGCCACGCCCTCAGAGCCCGGCACACTCTTGACCACATAAGCGGGACAGTAGGTCTCCACATCTGGGATTAGGACCAGGTAGGGGTCATAGGTCACTTTATTCCTTGTGGCACCTGTGCCAAATAGCAGGACCTGGATGCCCACATTTGCAGACAGGTAGAGTGGTCGAGATGGTCGAACCTCAAACTCTGCCACGTCACCCATCTGGAGCCCACGGGAACCGGTGGTACCCCCGTGGTTGTAGGTGAGCTTCGTGGCCTGGCTGGCCATAACGTAGACCAGATCATAGCGGTTCTGGGAGGAGAGAGAGGGCACCACATAATGGGTGCCCCAGGCAGATGTGGGCAGCAGCTGCTCCACCACATGGTTGCAGCTTGTGTGTTTCTGGGCACAGCTGTGGCCAGAGAGGACAGCCACGGGGCTACTGGCTGTGACTTTTGACCCTGAAAGATCTACTGTGCTCTGTAGCTGGGCCACGCTGTAGGGCTGCAGAGTCACACTTAGGACATTGCCTGCTGGGTAGAACTTGCCCTGGAATGTCACTGGCCCCTTCAGCGTGACACTGACTGAGGCACCCGCTGTGCCGGCCACCACAGCAAACTCTTTGACATTCTTGGCTGAGGTGCCGGGGGGTGTGAGCACAAAGTACTCAGTGCCCAGGGCATGGACAGGCCGCAGCAGTGTCAGCTCCGCTGTGTTGGGCTTAGCATTTATCGCCTGCACAGAGATGGCATGGTCAGAGTGGACCACCACTGCATGCTGGAAGGTACTGCTGTCGGTCATCTCAGCCTTGGCATCGATGTTGACCATGACTGACTCCCCGGGTCTCACTGTGACCTTTTGCGAGGTGTCATCTGCCCGGCTGAGAATGGAGACAGAGGCGGGACTCTTTGACAGACTGGAGATGAAGAGCCGGAGGTAAGCCTTGCTGTAGCCAGACTGGTAGTTCTGCAGGAAGGCTGTGAGGAATTCCTCTCCTCCAGTGTTCCTGGGGTCCACTGAGGCCTCCTGGGTCAACCCTGGGGTGCGAAAGTGCAGTTGTGGGTCCCCTTATCCAATCCACATCCCCACCAGAGAAACAATTTCTTGCCCTATTCCCAGAATCATGTTGAAATATTATTAGCTTGAACTTTTTTTCCTCTTCTCTTTCCTTTCTTCTGATTCATGCAGCATTCACCTATAAGTTTTTCTGGCTTTTGTTTCCCAAAATCCTTAACACTTTGACAGGGCCCTCAAACTCAAATGCTGACAGGGCCAGGCAAGTTATACAAATGTGTGAAAAAGTCTGGGGGTAATTGTGGAAACTGGAGCACTCTCACACCATCTAAAGTGGCTTGTTGCTTATGTAAATCATTAAGTATGATACATCATATCAGCAGAATGAGGGAAGGGCAAGACACCATATGATCATTTCAACTGATGCTAAAAAACATTTGATAAAATTCAAGATCCCTTCATGGTAAAAAACCAAAAACAAACAAAAAAATCTCTCAAAGAACTGGATGTAGAAGGAACATACTTCAACACAACAATAAGATCCACAGCTAGTATTATATTGGATGAGGAAAAATTGAAAGCCTTTCCTCTAAGATCTGAAACAAGACAAGGATGCCCACTTTCACCACTGTTGGTCAATATGGTACTGTAAGTCCTAATTAGAGCAATTAGACAAGAGAAAGAAACAAAGACTATCCAAATTGGAAAGAAAGAAGTCAAATTATCCTTGTTTACAGACAATATGATCTTATATTTAGAAAGGTTTAAAGTCTCCATAAAAACAACTATTAGAACTCATAAACAAAATCAATAAAGTTGTGGGATACAAAATCAACACACAAAAATTGGTAGCAGTTATATATGCCAAGAGCGAACAATCTGAAAAAGAAGCCAAGAAAGCGATTCTTTTTACAATAGCTACAAATAAAATAAAATACCTAGGAATAAACTTAACCAAAGAAGTAAAAGATCTCTACAATGAAAAATGCAAAACATTGAGGAAAGAAATTGAAGAAGATACATAAAAAGGAAAGCTATTCCATGTTCATGGATTGGAAGAATCAATATTGTTAAAATATCCATACTACACAAAGCAATCTACAGATTCAATGCAATCCCTATCAAAATACCAACATTCTTCACAGAAAAAAAAGAAATCCTAAAATTTATATGGAACCACAAAAGACCCAGAATAGCCAAAGCTATCCTGAGCAAAAGGAACAAAATTAGAGGAATCACATTACTTGAATTAAGATTATACTACACAATTATAAATAACCAAACAATATAGCACTGGCATAAAACCAGACATATAGACTGATGTAACAGTATAGAGAACCCAGAAATTAATCTACATATTTACAGTGAACTCATTTTCAACAAAGTTACTAAGAACGTACATTGGGGAAAGCACAGCCTCAATCCTACTTATTGTCCCAGATCAGAGGGGATCTGCTGTGTCCAGGGTAGTATGGCTGCAGACAAGGACAGTCCCCTCAATTGATGGTGCTGGGAAAATGGGTTGTTCATATGCAGAATGAAACTGGACCCCTATCTTTCACTATATACAAAAATCAAATCAAAATGAATTAAATACTTCAATCTAAGACCCTAAACTATGAAAATACTAGAAGAAAACATTGGGGAACCACTCTAGGGCACTGGTCTGGGTAAAGATTTCTCGAGTAATAAAAAGCACAAAATCACAGGCAACCAAAGCAAAAACAGACAAATGGGATTGTATCGAGTTAAAAAATTTTTGCCTGGTAAAGAAAACCATCAACAAAGTGAAGAGAAAACTCACAGAATGGGAAAGAAAAAAAAAAACCCCTGAAAACTACCTGTTTGACAAGAGATCCCCTGCAAACTACCTGTTTGACAAGAGATTAGTAGCCAGAATATACAAGGAGCTCAAACAACTCAGTAGGAAAAAATGTAAATAATCAGATTTGAAAATGAGCAAAAGATCTACATAGACATTTCTCAAAATAAGACATACAAATGGCCAACAAGTGTGTGGAAAAAATGCTCAACATTGCTAATTATCAGAAAAATGCAAATCAAAACTACACTGAGATATCATTGCATCCCAGTTAAAATAAATTTTATCCAAAAGACAGGCAATAAGGAATGCTGGTAAGAATGTGGAGAAAGGGAACCCTCATACACTGTTGATAGGTATGTAAATTAGTACAGTCACCATGGAGGCAGTATGGACGTTCCTCAAAAAACTAAAGATAGAGCTACCATATGATCTAGCAATCTCAGTGCTGGGTATATAGCCAAAAGAAAGGAAATCAGTAATTCAAAGAGATAGACGCACTCTCATGTTTATTACAGCACTATACACAATCGTCAAGATATGGAATCAACCTAAGTGTCCATCAGCAGATTAATGGGTAAATAAAATGTGGTACACATACACAAAGGGATATTGTTTAACCATTAAAAAGAATGAAATTCTGTCATTTGCAACAACATGGGTGGAAATGGAGGACACTATGTTAAGTGAAATAAGCCAGGCACAGAAAGACACATTTCATGTGTTCTCACTCATATGTGGGACTTAACAATTAAAAAAAAATAACTCATGGAGAAAGAGAATAGAATGATGCTTACCAGAAGCTGGAAAAGGAAGTGGGGAGGAAAAGACAAGGTGGGAATTGTTAATGGGTACAAAAATACAGTTAGAAAGAAAGAATAAACTCTAGCATCTGGTAGCACATTAGGGTGACTGTAGTCAACAACAATTTATTGTATATTATAAAATTACTAGTAGAGTGGAATTGGAATTCCTAACACAAAGGAATATAAGTGCTTGAGGTGATGGATACCTCAATTACCCTGATTTGGTCATTACACACTGTATGCCTGTATCAAAAGATCACACAGACCTCATAAATATATACAACTATTATGTTTTGATACTAATTAAATTTTTTAAAATTAAAAATATACATTAGTAAAAAATAATAAAATTGTTTCTAGCTTTCACTTGTTATTATGAAGGGCTGAGAACTTTTTAAAAAAAAATGCCAGATCTTGCAATTTTTCAAGAGAAATTGACTGAGTTTTTGTGTGAAATCTCCAACCCCAGATTATTTTAAGCATTGTTGGCTCAAACTGGCTGGACACAGCTGCCAGTGTGTGATTTCTGTCTTACTAAGACTTGGAGATTTGTGTAGAGGGGGTATGGGAAGAAGGGGATTATGGGAGTATGGACAAAATATCTGCTAGAAATAGAGGAGAGCAGGGGCTTCTCAACACCTCCAACTAGGAAGAGATTCTCTAGGGCTGAAGGTGAGGGGAGAGCTCGCGAGAGAGGTCTAAGGAATCTTAAAGAGAGTGTGGGGGTTAGGGAATGTCTATTTTCCAAGTAAGGGGAGCCTTGAAGGATATCCCAGTGTTCTGGGTGTCGGGGGATCAGGGACAACAGTAACGTTTCAAAATAACCCAGATGAATGTTGATTGGTGACTAGATGGTCCTGATATCCTATCTTTCCCCCAGTTCTTTGGCATTACCTAAGACTCTAGTCTTGGACATATCCCCAGGAGAATTAAAGACAAAGCCCTCCAAGAACAACTTTAGTGGCGTTTTCCATCACCTCAGCAGAATGAGGCTCAGGGTCAAAACCTTAGTCGAGTTGCAGAAAACCAAGGGAGTGACAGTTCTTCCACACTTGAGCTTGGGAACTAAGGTTTTTATCTGCTTCCCTACAGAAAATAGCGAGAACGGATAAATTCCACGTTTCTCTGCAGAAGCTAAGGGCAAGGGTCTCTCGTCTCAGCTAGGCTAGAGTGACATTGGGAGGCGGGTGTGTGCAGAGGGCACAACTGGAAGATGATGACCCAGATAGAGTTCCCCAGATTGAAACAAGGACACAGAGGGGGTCTCGGTCTGACTTACCCCACAGGAGGGTTGCTCCAGCCCACAGCGTCCACCAGCTCCACAGGGAACCCATACCTGCAGTAAGGAAAGAAGGGGTCATAGGAGGCTGCTGGTCTGCCACCCCTGCTGGAGACATTCCCAGAGAGGACAGAAGGGCCCATTCTCAGGACAAAGGCCACCTGGGCACTAGGAAGGCTGAGGTGGCAAGGGAAGTCAGGCAGATGGGACAAGGTGGACACGATCCAAGGGCTGGCGAATGTGCATAGGGGAGGCTGGTTGTCCAGGGGGTCTGGGAGTGGAGTGGAGAGGGCAGGAGCCAGGGACAGGGGTAGGGGGTTGGCTGTCTAGTGGATCTGAGGGTAGCATGAGGAGGCCTGGCATCAAGAGCAAGAGTAGGGGACCTGCTCTCTCACTTCTGAAGGGGCCTCCAGCCCTTCTCACCTGCAGGTCCCTGGAGCTGCTAGGGTCAGACCACGGGTTGGGCTATATAGTGGAGTTTCTTGGCCCCTCAGGCCACACCTTGGGCCACCTGCCAGGCAGGTGGTGCCAACTTCCCGGAGGAGGCTGCTGATCTCAGGGCCAGGTGGAATGGGGAGCCATGGAGACCTTGGGGAGGGTGGAGGGTGAGTCTGGGTGCCTGGGTCCTGACAAGGATGTAAGGACAGTTGGTAGCTACACCCTGGGAGCCTATTGGAAAATTTGGTCCTGGAAGGGTGGTGTCAGTGAGGGAGACAGCTGGGGAGCAGGGTGCTGAGAGCTTGGGTCTCTGGGCGGGGGTGGGGTGAGGGATGGGGTGAGGGCGGGTGGTGGCATTTGGTCATATTTGCTGGCTCACTGGTCAGAGTCCTTTCTTTGGCTCCTGCCAGAAACAACAGTGGAGCCATATCCGGATCCCAGCTCCTCCCCAGTCCCCACAGGCCGGCCCCTGGTCCCCAGCCACCCATATCCTATTCTCAGGCACTACTGGGCGGCAGGCCAGTCTGGGGATGGACAGGAGTATGGAGCCTGTGGAGTGGGACTCAAGATCTCCACACCCAATCCAACGGGACTCTTTGGGTTTCTCATCTGTGCAATGGGAACATCCAAACTAGACTCCCTGGGCTGATTTATCTTCCAGAGGGTGCTCTGTAAATTCTCAAGGACTGTAGGTGGAAGGCAGGTTCTTGTAGCAGGGTCCCAGGCTGGGGGCAGGTGGGCACTGGGGTCTGAGGTCTGTTTCCTGATTTCAGGCAGGCACCTGGATTCCCCTTCTTGGAGAATTATTTGATTTTGGATTGGTTCCCTCAGAAGGGACTGGCTGAACAGGTTTTAGGTGACTTTGCCTCCTGCTTACCCCTGAATTTGCCGGAGATGGGAGTCTAGATTGCTCACAGGGAGCAGAAGAAAGAGCTGAAAGGTGGTAGGGACTTTCTAAGATGCAGCCAGCTCCTCCTCCCTAAGGGCTGGCCTGACCCATGTCCAGCTCGCCTCCTCCCTGCCTCCGGGACTCATTGTTTGCTGGGAAGTCCTCCCTGGGAACAGCAGCTGCAAAGCCTGAGTGTCCTCTCGGACAACACCCCAGCAGCTGCTGCCCCAGGACTCCTCCTCTCTTATCACAGCAGCCTGGGCCTCTGGGCCACTGGGGTGGGTGGAGGCTCCTTTCTCTCTGGGGCTCTGACCCCTCCCCACACCTATCCAAGGTACTCAGAAGAAAAGATAAAGGCGCAGAGTTGACTGGGACATAAAGTCAACCAGGAAAATGAAGTAAATAAATGGAGACTGGATAAAAGTCAGTAACAAGACACAAGCAGGGCAGGTGGTGAGGGAGCCACAGGTAGTAGCACCTTTGTAGGGGGAGGATCCCTGAGGGATATGGGGGTTGGTGGAGGGTGCTATTGGATCCTTGAGAGAAATAAGGACTGGGAGGAGGGACTCTCAGGAGGAAACGGCAATTGCAAACCAAAATGTGAAAATCCCCTGTGTGCAATATCCCTTCTGTAGTCTGAGACACTCAGAAATGAGGGTGAGGTGATTGTAGCCCTCAATGCCCTCTAAGCCTTGAGGTTTTTCCTCGTAGATCCCAGAGAGAAGCCCCACCTCAAAATCCATTGTCACTTTCAGCAGCCAGAGACCCCAGAAATGGGGTGGTAGTGGGAAATCTCACAAATTAATACTCTGCATTTGACAACCCCCTGGAACATTCTTTCTTATTTCTTTTAGGGCCCAAGGTGTGTGTGTGTGTGTGTGTGCGTGTGTGATGATACATCACTGTGCCCTATCCCATAGCATATACACTCTCAGAAACCCCACTGGAGACCCCGGAAATAACCTCTGGGGACACTCCTTTATGGTCAGAGTGCCCACATCTACTGGCAGCCTCTCTCTGGGCCCAAACAAGGATGTTTGTGCATGAGTCTTCCTGCCTCACCCTGCCTTGTCCACATTTACCTTCTTGCAGGATTTGCACTGGTCAAACCATTTCAGGGCCCTGGGACTCTGTGGCTTGTCTGGGCTTTATAGACCAGGGCACAGTGGGAGGGAATTTACTCCCAGCTAAACACAGGTTTGCTGAAAATTTCTAACTCCATTCCTTCACTCTCTGGATCCCACAGTCTGACTTCCATACACACCGAAACTGTTTTGCAGAACTTTCCAATGACTCATTCTTGCCACTTGGCTCTAGCTCCTTCTGTGGAGTTTTGGACAGTAACATTTCCTCTTTGAAACTGTCTAAATGTTTTGGCTTTTATGATATCATTTTATTCTGAATCTTGTGTTACTTTGGTCTGTTTCCTTGAACAGTTAACCCCTTTAACATGGGTGGTTTTCAGCTTCTCCTTCTCGCATGATCTTTTATTTCCAGGAGATCTTATCCATATCCACCTATGCAGTCCAACAGAACTTTCTGTGATGATGAACAATTTCTATATTGTATGCTGTCCAGTGTGGTGGGCAATAGCTACATGTGGCTACCGAGCACTTGAAATGTGACTAATGTGATGGAGTAACTGTTTTATTATTATTATTATTTTTCTTTAAGAGACACTGTCTCACTCTGTCACTCAAGCTGGAGTGCAGTGATGTGATCATGGCTCACTGCAGCCTCGAACTCCTGGGCTCAAGTGATCCTCAGTTCAGTCTCCCAAGTAACTAGAACTCTAAGACAAAGCCACTGTGTCTGGCTCTGAATGTTTAATTTAATTACATTTAAATTTAAATTTCTATCTGCATTAATGTCCATATTAGACAGCACAAACTCTAGATCTGTTGCTAGCACAGGCCCCATTTCATCTACTTATCCACTCACTCCCCTAACTACTTTTTAAATTCTCTTTTATACCCACTTTCCATTTCTGTTGTCTTCCTATTGGGATTCATTCTGATGTGATTCATGGAAATTTTTTTTTTTTGCATTGGAGTCTCTCCATTGCCCAGGCTGAAGTGCAGTGGCACACTCACGGCCCCCCCAGTGTTGACCCGCTGGGCTCCTGTGATCCTTCCACCTCAGCCTTCCAAGTAGCCAGAGCTACAAGCACGTACTACCATGCCTGGCTAATTCTTTGATTTATTGTAGAGATGAGGTCTCGCCAAGTTGCCCAGGCTGTTCTCAAATCTGTAGGCTCAGGCAATCCCCTCACCTCGGCCTCCCCAAGTGCTGGGATTACAGGCTTGAGTCACCGTGCCCAGCTGGAAATATTTTAAAAATATTGATGTAAAGCACATATCAATAAGTACACAAATCATAAATAAATCAAGTGCATGAATTATAATGTGTACAACTCATTAAATTATCTCAAAATGAACACACCCTTATAACCCTCACCCAGGTCAAGTCTTCTTCTTAATTTTTAATTTTAAAGATGTGGTGAACAATTAAGGGTGAGGTATACAAATGTTCATTATGCAGGTACCCTTGTTGATGAGGTATACCTCCCCCAGCAGATTCCCACTACTGCCAATCCCTCCCCCCACTACTGCCAAACTTTTTCTTATTACGATAATTGATCAAGGTCCACTTTTAAGTGAGAACATGTAATACACAGTTCTTTGTTTCTGTGATAGATTAATCAGTATTATAGACTCTAAGTCCATCCAAGTTGCTGTGAAGTTCATAATTTTGCTCTTCTTTATGGCTGTGTAATATTTCATTGTGTATATGTATCACTTTTTTAATCCAGTTCTTTTTTGATGGGCAGCATTGTGGATTCCATGTTTTTGCTATTGTGAACAATGCTGCAATAAACATACATGTGCAGGTATCTTTTTCATAGAGTGATTTGAGTTCCTCCAGGTATATTCCCAGTAGGGGGATTGCAGGGTCATATGAAAGGTCGATTTTTAGATCTTTTAGGAATTGCCAAACTGCTTTCCACAGAGGTTGTATTACTTTATACTCCCACCAACAGTGTAGAAGTGTTCCCTTGTTGCTGCATCCTCTCCAGCATTGGTTGTTTTTTGAGTTATTGATGATGGCCATCTTGACTGGAGTTAGGTGGTATCTCAAAGTGGTTTTAATTTGCATTTCTTTGTGGAGGTTGAGCATTTTTTTCATGTATCTGTTGGCTGCTCATATGTCTTCTTTTGAGACGTGTCTATTCATATCTTTTGCCCACTTTGTAATGGGCTGTTTGTTTTTTCCTTTTCAGCGCATTTAAGTTCCTTGTAGATCCTAGATATTAGGCCTTTGTCAGACATACAGTTGGCAAATATTTTTTCCCAGTCTGTAGGCTGTCTCCCAGCTCTCTTGATGGTTTCTTTGGCTTTGCAGAAGCTTGTCAGATTGATGAGGTCTCACTTGTCTATCTTATCTCTGATGGCATGGGGACTTTGGGTTTTGATCAGGAATTGGTTGCCAGTTCCAATTTCCATAAGGGTGTCTCTTGCAGTTTTTAATGTTCTTATAGTTTGAAGCTTTCTGTTTAGATCTTTGATCCATTTAGAGTTGATTTTTGTGTATGGTGATAGGTAGGGGTCTTGTTTTAATCTTCTGTATGTGGTCAGTC
The DNA here is from genome assembly GCA_027257055.1 of Cephalopachus bancanus. Classification (NCBI taxonomy): domain Eukaryota; kingdom Metazoa; phylum Chordata; class Mammalia; order Primates; family Tarsiidae; genus Cephalopachus; species Cephalopachus bancanus. The sequence goes on from JAPVLO010000866.1 coordinate 268,254, forward strand.
AGTTTTCCCAGCACCATTTACTGACTAGGTTCTCCTCTCCCCAGTGGTTGATGGTGGAGGCTTTGTCGAAGATGAGTTGGTTGAGAAATTGAGGTTTTGCTTCTGGTATCTCTGTCTTGTTCCATTGGTCTATATACCTGTTCTTGTACCAATATCAGGCTGTTTTGATTATTGTAGTTTTATAATGAAATTTAAAGTCTGGGAGTGTGATACCAATTTTATTTTTGCTGAGGATTGTTTTGACTATTCGTGGTCATTTATGCTTCCACATGAATTCCTGTATTGTCATTTCCAGATCTGAGAAGGATGCTACTGGTAATTTAATGGGTATTGTGTTAAATCCTCAGATTGCCTTGGGTAGAATGGACATCTTAACAATGTTGCATCTTCCAATCCATGAGCATGGAATACTTTTCCATTTGTTTGTGTCATCTTTGATTTCTTTGAGCAGTGTTTTGTAGTTTTTGTTGTAAAGGTCTTTCATGTCTCTGATTAGGAAGATGCCAAGGTATTTCATTATTTTTGTGGCTATTGTAAATGGGATTGTGCTTTTTATTTGGGTTTCTGTTTGTTTATTGTTGTTGTATAGAAATGCACCTGTCTTTTGCACATTTACTTTATACCTTTATACCTTGAGATTTTGCCAAAGTCCTTTATCAGTGCAAGGGTCTCTTGGGTTTTTGTGGTATCTCCTCTGCAAAGAGGAATAACTTGATTTCCTCTTTTCCTATTTGGATACCCCTGATCTCCTTCTCTTTTCTGATTGCTCTAGGTAGGACTTCCAATACTATGTTGAACAGGAGGGGTGAGAGCGTGCATAATTGTTTTGTTCCAGTTTTCAGGGGAAATGGTTCCAATTTCTGTCTGTTTAGTAGTATGTTGACTGTGGGTTTCTCATAGATGGCTCTTACTATTTTGAGGTATGTTCCATCTATGCCCAGATGTTTGAGGGTTTTTATCAAGAAGGAGTGCTGGATTTTATCAAAAGCTTTTTTCACGTCTAATGATATAATCATGTGGGTTTTGTTTTTACATTTGTTGATGCATTTAATTATGCTTATGGTCTTGCAAATGTTGAACCAGCCCTGCGTCCCGGAGATGAAGCCTACTTGGTCATGGTGGATGATTTTTGAGATATGTTGTTGGATCTGGTTTGCTAGGATCTTGTTGAGAATTTTAGCATCTATGTTCATCAAGGATATCGGCCTGTAGTTCTCTTTCTTTGTTGGATCTTTACCTGGTTTGGGTATCAATATGATGTTAGCTTCATAAAATGATTTGGGAAGAATTCCATCTTTCTCAATTGTCTGGAATACTTTCAGTAGGATTGGTATCACTTCCTTCTTGTATGTTTTGTAGAATTCTGCTGGAAGGCCATCTGGTCCAGGGCTTTTATGTAGGTAGTTTTCTTATGACATAGTCAATTTCCTGGATTGTTATTGGTCTATTTAGTGTCTCAGTTTCTTCTTGTTTCAACCTGGGGAGGTTATGTGATGTCAGAAAGTCTTCCATTCCGTTTAGTTTTTCAAGTTTGTTTCCATACAAGTGTACATAGTAGTCTCTGATAATCTTTTGTATTTCTTTGGGTCAGTTGTGACTTGATCTTTTGCATTTCTGATTGTGTTTATTTGGGCTTTTACTCTCTTCTTCTTGGTCAGTCTGATTAGGGGGTCCATCAATCTTCTTTATCCTTTCAAAGAACCAGCTTTTTGTTTCGTTGTTTTTTGTATTATATTTTTGTCTTTTATGTCCCAAATTTGGGCTTTTATTTTGGTGATCTGGGTTCTTCTGCTGAAGTTAGAGTTTTGGTGGTCTTGCTTTTCCAGCTTCCTTAGGTGATTTGTTAGGGTGTTAACTTGTGATCTTTCCATTTTCTTTATGTGTGTTCATAGCGATATGAATTCCCCTCTTAGTACTGACTTCATGGTATCCTGGAGGTTTTGGTAAGATGTTTCTTTGTTTTCATTTGTTTCCAGGTATCTTTCAAAATTTTGATTTCTATGTTGACCCAGGAGTTGTTTAGCATCATGCTATTTAGTGTCCATGTCTTTGTGGGTTTTGGGGGTACTTTGTTGGTGATGATATTTATTTTTATTCCACTGTGGTCTGAGAAGGTGTATGGGTGTATTTCAATCTTATGGAATTTGTTTATGCTTGATTTATGACTAAGAATGTGGTTGATCTTAGAGTTCATTCCATGTGGTGTTGAGTAGAATGTATATTCCATGGTTGTTGAGTGGAGTGTTTTGTAGGTATCAATTAAGTCCATTTGGTCAAGCATCACATTGAGGTTCTGGATCTCCTTGTTGACATTTTTTCTTGATGATCTATCTAGGGTTGTTAGTGGGATATTTAAGTACCCAGTTATGATAGTGTTAGAGTCAATATCTTTTTTTAGTTTACCTAGAAGCTGCTTTATGAAAGTTGGTGCTCCTATGTTGGGTGCATATATGTTTAGGATGGATATTTCTTGTTGATGGATTGAACCTTTTATCATTATATAGTGGCCTTCCATATCTTTTTAAGTTTTTGATAGCTTAAAGGGTATTTTGTCTGATATTAAGGTCGCGATTCCTGCTTTCTTTTCTGTTCTGTTCACCTGAAATTTTGTTTTTTATACTCTTACTTTGAGTCTGTGAGTGTCCTTTCTGGTGAGATCAGTCTCCTGGAGACAATATATTGCTACCTCATGATATTTTATCCAATTTGCCATTCTATGTCTTTTCAGTTGTGCATTTAATCCATTCACATTCAGGCTAATTATTGAGATGTGAGAGTTTATCCCTGCCTGTCATGAGGTTTTTAAAGAGTTTGTTGTTGTTGCTGCTGTTTATTGTCTTTCTTTTGATTTTTGGGTTGATTCATGTGTGTTTTCAATCTTTTTCCTGCATTATTTTGAAGGACATTGTCATTATTTTGTGTTTAATACTTTCTTAAGTGTTTTTTTGTAGAGCTGGTCTGAAGGCAATGTAAACTCCTAGGGATTGAATGGGAAGGATTAAAATTTTCCATCACTGATGAAGCTTAGATTAGCTGGGTAGGTAATTCCTGGTTGAAATTGTTTATCTCTGAGAACTTGAAGATTGGGCTCCAAGCTCTCCTAGCCTGAAGTGTTTCTGTAGGTAAGTCTGCTGCTATTCTAATTGGTCTTCCCTGGCAGGTAGTCTGACCTTTCTCTCTTGCTGCCCTTAGAATTTTTTCTTTTATACCTACTTTGTTTAGGCAAGTTACTATGTGTCTAGGTGTTGGTCTTTTTATTTGCTGTCTTGCAGGGGTTCTCTGAATTTCTTGTGTTTGAATGATCATGTCACTGATAAGACGAGGGAAGTTTTCTTGGATAATTTCATGGAATGTTTGTTCCAGGGTGGTCTCTGTCTCTCTATCTGCCTCAAAATTTCCAATTAATCTTAGGTTTGGTCTCTTGAAATAATTGCTTATCTCTTGGAGGATTTGTTCTGTTTTTTAAAGCTTCTTTTCTATGTTTTAACAGTTGGGTTAGTTCCATATTTTGGTCCTCAAGCTGTGAGATTCTTTCTTCTGCTTTGTTAATTCTGCTTTCCATTCTTATGAGTTTGATATTTATTTCATTCACTGTAGTCTTTATTATTGCTATCTCAGTTATTAGCTCCTTCATTCTTTTCTCGTCTCGCCTCATTTCTATTTATTCTCTCTACTAATATCTTGATATCTGGGTTTTTGAGACCAGTCATTCTGGAGGCTCTTCACTGTTTGCATTCTGAAGTCTATATTCTCAGTGACTGACCTCCCAGGGGTCTGTGTGAGACCTTGGTTTTTCTTCATTTGTGTAGATTTTTTTTTCTTTTTTTTTTTTTTTTAAATCTCTTCTTTAATTCTGTTGTTCAGGGATGGGGGGGTGGCTTTTACTTCTGTTTGCTCAATCTCCTATTCTTCCTTATGTAGATCCTCTGGCTTTGTTCAATTCTGAAGCTGGACGGTGGGTGAGGTGCTGTACTTTTTGAAGTTTTGAGATTTAATTGAAGGGGAAGCTGTGATTCTGAAACTATCTGCAGATCCCAGTATCTGCTGACAGGTGTCCTGGAACCCTCTTCCCACCCCTTACAATCTGTCCATGTGGGGGGGGGTATGGGTTTGTCCCCTGAAAGCAAAGTGAATTAAGAAAAAGGAAAAGAATGGAAAAAGGAAGGAGAAGAATGAAAGGAAGGTGTAGAGAGAGAAGAAGAAGAGGGAAAACAGACAGGTGTACTCACTGACAAATGAAAAGAGACACAAAGAAAGAAAGAAAAGATAAAACAAAACAAAAACTTACAATCATACAAACACACAAACTGACAACCCCCCTTCATTGATGTACTCTCCCTCAAAAATACCAATACACAAACAGGAAGTCTAAAAAGACAGTATTAAAATTATGAAAACAAAGCAAGTATGAAAACATAATCAAAAATAGAAAGCAAGAGACAAGTGGAAACAAAAAAACAAACAAAAAAACCCAAAACAAACAAACAAAACTGCTCTGAGGTCATTCCTGTATCCCCACCTTCCTTTCAGTTTTGGTCTCCAGTCCCTCCCTCTGCTTTCAGTGCAAGCTGATAGGGTTGCTTTCAGCATGGGTCAGATGCCCCATGGACTACTGTGGGAAGAAGGTGGATAAGATCTGGACTCACCTGGCTTGCTGCCACTGCTGTCAAGTCTTCCACTCAGATCTGACGTGTCTGTGCCTATTCCAGCGTCAGGGTGGGGCGTTTGTCTCTCTGAGTCTGACGAGGAGATAACTTCTAGATCCCAAGTTGGAGGCTGGGTGGAGCTAGGTGAGGCAATGCAGGTCTCTGCCTGGTCCTGGGACAGAGAAAATGGCACTCGTCTGTGTCTCCTCACCGGTGGCGGAACTCCTTTCCAGCTTTCCTCTGCCCTCTCCACAAATCCTGGGGATCGTGCCGCTCTGCTGTCACAGGTGACTGTGTGGGCCTGGCACTAGGTGGTGAGGATCAGCTGCTTTCCACTGTCTCTTCTCAGGAGAGTCCTGAGAACAGCAGATGATTCTGTGTGCCAGGAGCTCCAATCTCAGGGCGATGAGGGGTTGTAGTCATCTCCGGAGGAGAGCCCCAGGTACATGAACCCAAGTCTCCCCTCAGACGAACTTTCACTCACCCACCAGCACACACCCACTCATGTAGAGAGTCTTTATCGACACTCACATTTGCGGAGAGTCTCACAGTCTGATCTGTTCTGTCGCCATCTTGCCGGAAATTCTGTTTTTTTTTTTTTTAAGTAGAAGTCTCACTCTGTCATCCAGGCTGGAGTGCACATGACTCACTACAGCCTTGATCTTCTGGGCTCAGGTGATCCTTCTGTTTCAGCCTCTTGAGTAGCTAGGACTACAGGCATGTGTCATCATGCATGGGTAATTTTTAAATTTTTTTTGAGATGAGATTTCACTATCTCACTATGTTGCCTAGAGTGGTCTTAAATTCCTGGGCTCAAACAATCCTCCTGCTTGGCCTCCCAAAGTCTAGGATTATAAACATCAGCCACTGTGTCAGCTCAAGTCTTTAATGGGAATATTCCAACATCCCAGAAGCCCTCTTCTTGCTCCCTCCCAATCACTATTCACTCTCTACCTCCCATGGGTAGCCACCATTCTGGCTTCTAACATCACAGATTATTTTGCTTGTTTTTAAATTTTATGTCTGAATTTTGTGGCTTGCTTCTTTCATTCAATTTTATCCTTGTAGATGTAAGTATAGGTATTTTCATTGCCATATGGTGCTCAGTTGTATAAAAATCATGAAATATTTACCCATTCTATTGTTGATGAACATTTGGATTGTTTCTAGTTTTGGCTAACAGATCTGTCTTTTGGTGCATATATGCATAATTTCTGTTGGGATGTGGTATGATGTTCCTAGTCATACAATTTCTGGGTCATCGGCTGAGCTTTAGTAGATGCTACCAAACATGCTTCAAGATGAATGTACCAGTTGAAGCTCCCACAGTCAGTGTATGACCATTTCTGCTTCACAGCTTTACTAATACATTCTAGAGGTGTAATGGCATTTGGTTGTGGCTTTAATGTGCATTTTTTTTTGGATTCTCAAAGAGGTTGAGCACATTCTCATATATTTATTGACTATTTGGATCTTTTTTTATAATTTGTGATTTTTGTAAAGTCAGACAAGTCACTTGCCCATTTTTCTATGGGGTCATCTGTCTTTTTCATATTGATCTGTATTAATTTTTTTTCTTTTTTCTTTTTTCTTTTTGCTTGAGTTTGAGTCTCATTCTGTCGCCCAGACTGGAGTGCAGTGGCCGCTCCCGGCCACCGCAGCCTCGACCTGCTGGGCTCCGGTGATCCTTCCACCTCAGCCTTTCAAGTAGCTGGAACTACAGGCGCGTGCTAACATGCTTGGCTAATTTTTTAATGATTTATTGTGGAGATGAGGTCTCGCCAAGTTGCCCAGGTGGGTCTCGAACCCGCAGGCTCAGGCAATCCACTTACCTCAGCCTCCCAAAGGCGCGGGATTACAGGCTGAGCCACCGAGCCCGGCTTCTTTTTTATTTTTATTTTTATTGTTTTTGAGTTGGAGTCTCACTTTGTCACCCAGATGGGAGTGCAGTGGCTGCTCCTGGCCACTGCAGCCTCGACCTGCTGGGCTCTGGCGATCCTTCCGCCTCGGCCTTCCAAGTAGCTGGAACTATAGGCACGTGCTACCACGCCCGGCTTATTTTTGATTTATTGTAGAGATGAGGTCTTGTCAAGGTGCCCAGGCGGGTCTCGAGCCCACGGGTCTCGAACCCATGGGTTCAGGCAATCTACTCATCTCAGCCTCCCAAAGCACGAGATTACAGGCTGAGCCACCGAGCCCGGCCTGTATTAATTGTTTACATACTATGGATACAAGTCACATATGTTTTGCAAATATTTTTTCCAACTCTGTGACTTGTCTTTTCACTTTCTTGATGAAAAAAAAATCTTAATTTTAATGTAGTCCATCTTACCAATCTGTATTGTTTTGTGACTGGCTTCTTCTTGTGACTGTGTTGAGTCTTCTAATCCATGAACATTGCATTTTTCCATTTATTTATATCTTCTTGGATGTATTTCATCAATATTTCTAAGTGAAATCAAGGCACTGAAGAAAAAAATAATAAAGAAAAAGAAGAAATCAACAAAATTGAAAACAGAAAAACATTAGGAAAAATCAATGAACCCAAAGGCTAGCTTTATGAAATATCAATACAATTAATAAACCTCTAACCAGAATAACCAAGAATAAAGAGATAAAACAAAAATTACCTGCATTAGGAATGATAGAAGAGATATCACTACATAACCTAAGGCATTAAAAAATAATTAGATAATACTACAAAAAACTCAATGCCCATAAATTTTACAACTTACATGTAATGGACCAGTTCCTTGAAAGATACAATCTACTATAGCTCACCAACAATGAAAAAAATAATCTAAGAGGACTTACAACTACTAAAGAAGTTAAATTTATGGTCAACTATCCCCCCAAAATCTTCAGGTCCAGGTAGATTTACTGGAGAATTCTACTAAGTATTTTTAAAGTAAATAACACAATTTCTTTAAAAAAATTATCATCCAGAAAACAGAAGAGTAGAGACTACTTTCCAATTTGTTTTATTAGACCAACATTACCTGGATACCAGAAATCAGACAAAGATGTAACAAGCAAAAAGCACTATAAATAAATATTCCTAATGAACACAGACACAGAAATCCTTAACAGATTATTAGCAAATTAAATCTGGAAATATATAAAAAGTATAATACATCATGACCAAGTAGAGATAGAAGGAAACTCAACCTCCTGAGGGGCATCTAGAAACATGTTTAATGTTAGAAGTATGAATATTTTTCATCTAAGATTGAGAACAACAAAAAAGTTTCCTTTCATTATTCCTATTCAATATTGTACTAAGAGTCCTGGCCAATGCAACAAGGTAGGAAAAAGAAATAAAAGATATCTAGATTGAATAGGCAGAAATAAAATCACTTTTATTCCTATGTGTTCTTATGTAGATCTATTTGTGGACTCTTCACTCTGTTCTGTAGATGTATTTTTTTCTATCTTGACACCAATGCCACACTGTCTTAATTACTGTAGCTTTATAATAGGTCTTGAATTTGGGTAGTGGAAATTCTCCTACTTTATCCTTCCTTTTCAAAGTTATTAGACTAATCTAGGTATGTAACATGTTCATAAAGTACTGGAATCAGCTTTTCAATTTTTATCTCCCCCCAAAATCCTAGCAAAATGATTATCTACATTGAAAATACCAAGGAATCTACAAAAAAATCTCCTAAAACTAATAAATGATTGCAACAAGTTTTTGGGATAATGTGCAAAAGTCAATCATACTTTTATATACTAGAAATCAAAAATCAGAAGAAAAAAACATAAAAGCCATTTATAAGGTTAAAAATATGAAATATGTAGGGATAAATCTGACAAAAGATGTGCAAGACTTGTAAGCTGAAAACTAAAAAACATTGCTGGAAGAGTTAAGGAATGTCTAAGTAATGGAGGAATATACTAGGTTGATGGATTCAAAGATTTAATGCTGTTAAGGTGTCAATTTCCCCCAAATTAAGCTATAGGTTCAATGTGTCCTCAAATACAATTTTGCTAGGATTTTGGAGGTACAACCTCCATTAGCTCTAAGGAATGTTGTTTGGGAAGGTGCAGGAGCATTTGAACCCTTCTCATACCCTGCTCTAGGGGCTATGATCATGTGGGTGGACATTAATGGGTCTCTGTGTCACAGGATCTCCAAGATATCCACAGGTGGTCGATAAGGAAGTCAAGGCAGTCACATGCAACATTTCCAAGGAAAAGGATTTAAGCCAGGACTTTGGGGGACTACAAGGCCACACTCACCTAGAGTGTGGACCCGCTCCCTGTCTGTGGGAGGTGAACTCTTCTTAAATAAATCTTATCTTCTTTCACCTCTGTGTTGCAATTCTTTGCATTTACTCGGATCTCTAGGTTGCCAGCGAGGCACCTCTGGCACGCTGACTCCGGTCGTGCTGCGCCTCCCAGCGACTCTCCCTCTCCTTTTCTTCTCCAGCCAGCCACCCTCAACCTGTCCGTACCCTAACAAGAAGGACTTCTTTTAGAAGGCAGTATAGATGAGAGGAATAAAGCACTGGGTTTGAACAAGAAGGGATATGTTTTACTTAACTGGACTGTTCTTGACTCTAGTCTTTCCCTTCTGTTAAATGACGTATTGGGCAATTCTTAACTGGGAGATGGGGGAAAGGTCATAATCACAGATGCACACAAAGGTGGGTATAGCTTGAAAAAAACTCCCTGAATGATTCCTATGTCTTCATTGTTGAGAATGACTGGTTTATCTGTCTAAGATAGTCTGCAGACTCAAATAATAATTATCAAATGAAACAGTGCTCAGACTCTGGATTTGTATGCCAGTTCTACGATTTACTTGCGGTGTGATCTTGGGCAAGTGATTTTACCACTCTGAGCCTGGTTTTTCATGTAGGACCTAAGATTGCAGGAATTAAGACAGAAATTCACACTTCAAATTCCACATTAATATGGAGATTAAATCAGGTGACATGATTAAAGCACTTAAGATTCCTTGGCGTAAGGTAAAAGGTAAGAACTCTTTTTTTAACTTTTACTATACACTCTCTAAGGTTGCTGTGAGGATGAAATGAGATAACAAGGTAAAGTACTAAGCAAAGAACCAGAAATGTAGTGTGAGACAAAGTATAAGAAGCTATGTCTGCTCATTCTGTTTTCCAGGAGAATTTCATAAAATCCCTTGCTAGCAAAATTTCATAAAGCCTTTGACTCAGTGACTGAGTGAAGCCTTTCGACAGGATGCCCTGAAGACAATAAGCAGGATAGAGTATAGGTTCCTACTTTTCTTGCCTGAATCACCTCATTTTTAGAAAAGATAAACTCAATGATCCTAGCTCTTGCCTCTTCCTGTATATACATCCACGGGAATTAATAATTATGCATGCCTCTGTAATCTATAACCAAATGTACCCTCGCATCCAAACCTTTGCTCTAATGTAACTTCTGAGCACATTTGATGTAGTTTCTGAGTACATGCAGAGCATACATCACTTCTATATATATCAACTGTGTATCAACTGTATATCAACTGTGGCTGAAACACCCCTTTGGAGCAATCTAACAGAAACTCTGAAAAACTCTCCCAGTAAGACTCATCCTCAGTAAGACTTCTGAATAAAATTCACTTTAATTCCTCAAATGCTTGATTTTTTTTCTTTAGTTCACAGTAGTCAGTGTTCAGGAAATGGCCGCTTATGATTATCCATTAAAAACTCCAAAGAGATACATTGATTTGTAATTGCCAAAGTGGTCAGAGAGAACTTGGTGATGATTTGGCTGGGCTTGGAGGAAAGAGACAAAGTTCTGATGGGGTTGAATCTAAAACCTGAAAACTAGAAGGATAGGAGGCAAGGGGAGAAATGATGGATTCCATTTTAAGTGATAAGAGTCTAAGCCTCAAGGAAAAATCCATGATGCCTTTTGGGTGTAAGATGGAGACCTGGAATACAGAATTAAGAGCTGCCTATGGAAAGGGAAAAGGAAGAATCTACTGTCATTTTTTTGTTTTCCTTTTTTTGTGAAAATAAAAACACTAGGACCTTAAGGAAGGCAGGGACCAGATCTGATTAACTTCTGGGTTCTCCTAGCATACAGTGACCCTAAGCTGGAGCCACTAATTCTGTGCATAACTTAATGGAGGTGAGTTTCTCTTGTCTGTAAAAATCTTTCTTTGGGGGTTGTTATGAAGAGTCAGAGATCACAGCTTGGAACATACCTGGCCAAAGGTAAACACACCAATGGTGTCTGGTGTGATGACACCACAACCCACCCACCAGATAAAAAAAGTTTTCAAAGACAGACAATATCCAATATATACAACTGGTGGGAATGTAAGTTAATACAGTCTGAGACTGTCTACTAAAGTGGAACACATACTTGCCCTATTACCAGTAATTCCATTCTTGAGAGTATTTCCAGAAGAAATGAATATACCCAAAGAAATATACTGGAATATTCATAGCACCACGATACCCCCAATCTGGAAAATATCCAGTCTGAGGCATATTCACACAAGGGAAACTAGCCAGAATAAAAATGAATGGATGATTTCTACACGCAACATGCATACATCTCACAAACAGGCTAAGTAAAAGAAGCCAAACACAGCCCACTTCACGGGTCTAGACAGTTCAAAACAACCTAACGCAATTCCTGCTGTTAGAAGTCAGGTGAGTGATAACCTTTAGAGGGGATGGGGGAATGTGAGCGCGTGAGGCTTCTGGGAGCTGCTGCTGTTCGGTTTCTTGAGGACAGTTGCCTAGGCGTGTTCACTTCGTGTAAATTCGTTGAGGTGTAATGATGTGTGTCCTTCTATGTGATTATCGTCAAAAGAAGATTTACTTAACAAAAACTGTAACTGGCATGAAGGGTGGCAGTGTCTCTCCGGGGTCAGGAGCACAGGCTGAGGGGACAGACGGAGCTGGGTCCCAATCTGTGCTTGTGTCCCTTCCTTGTGACGTTCATTGTGTTCGTTGTGACGGTGGCAGTGACTTCATGGCTCGGAGCCTGTAATACTTGGTACGACTCGATGAGACGAGCCTGCAAGGCTTAAGCTCAGGACCTGCATAGGTCTTTCGGTCTCCCGCGTGACCCAGCACCTGGGCACCCGCTGCCTGGTTTTCTCCAGCCCTGACGCCTGGGTTCTACTCGATTCGCCGCTAAAGGCGGGCTTGCGGCTCCTCGCTCCCGGAGTAGAGCCCGGTACGGAGTGTCACCCTCAGGGACAGCGTGAGTCTTCCCACTCTCACGCGGGGCACAATCCTGGGCTCAGCTCCATGTGGGGACCCCCGCAAAAAGACGGAGCCTGGCCCAAGGACCCTCCAGCCCAGCCGCTAAGTGAAAACGAAGAGCACATGGTCACCAGAATGGCTGAGAATTCCCTGGGCCGGTATAGCAACGGAGCCGCGCCACCTCCTGGACAGAAATCCGCATGTGCGAGTGATAGAGCCACTGCCCGCTATTGCGCACGCGCGCCACTCAGCCCGCCCGTGCACCCGCGGGGAAGAAGAGCGCATGCGCAGACCTTGGGGGCGGAGCCCAAGACAAACCCTTTATCCTATCCCTATCCCTGCTGCCCGCTCTCCTTGAGATTTTAAACTACGTTTCCCAGAACCCTCTTAGGCCGGGGACTTCCGCTGACGTCAGCGGAAGCGGTGACTGCTCAGGCCGGGCCACACAGGCCGGCTTGGTCACTATGGAGGAGATAGGCATATTAGTGGAGAAGGCTCAGGTGCGGTGGGGACTTGGGCTTTTTAGTCTGGGCTGGGCTCGCGGGGAGAGAGGGAAGCCAGGCCTGAGTGGGGGCTGAATGACTTCGAGTATTCCAGCAGTGTCTGGATGATTTCAGAGGCCTCGGTGGAGTGCTTTGTGCTGTACGGAGGCCCGGGATCTGGGTGGTCCAGCGGTGTTAGGAAGCCCATAAGGCTCAGAAAGCGGGGATGGGAGATTGAATGACGTTAGAGGGTCTTTGAGACTTACTGACTTCCAAGCCTGGCTGGGAGTGCTTAGTGACATCGCTCGCCCGGTGGGATTGGGTTTGGATCAGGTGGTGAGTGATGTGCGGCCCACACATATCGGGGGCTGATGTTCGGGGAAGCTGAGTATTATTTTCTGTGGCTTGACTAAGTGATGTGTAGGCCTAATTTGATTTGGGAATCTGTGACATGAGGAATCTTTTGGGGGAAACGGGAATGCTAGGACTCTGAAAGCGAAGTGACTTTAACAAGCCTATCTGGGAGATCAGGAACCTCTTGAGGGTATTGGGGTGTGGTAAGGAGTTGATGTGACATATAGACTTTAGTTGGGGATTGGGTGACACTGGAGACATGTTATGAATGGGGTATGATTACAAAAGACCTGTTTTAGGGGCAGGTTGACATGAGAGGCCTGTTCAGGGGGCTGAGAGGTTTCCAGGATCTATTTAAAGAGTCTGAATGATGTCAGGAATCTGAGGGGCCAGGTGACTTCTTGGTGAAGAGGGGAGAGGACTTGAGATGCTTATATGAGGGGGCTCTCTTCTTCAAACCTGAGTTTTTCTCTTTTGTCTAGGATGAGATCCCAGCACTGTCTGTGTCCCGGCCACAGACTGGCCTGTCCTTCCTGGGTCCTGAGCCTGAGGACTTGGAGGACCTGTACAGCCGCTACAAGGTACATTCAGCTCCCAACCCAGACCCTGCACAGGACCCAGCATCTCATATTTGTTCCACTTTACTCCACTTCCTTGCTCAGCAAGGGCTGGAACCATCTCTTTTCTGTCTCCCCTCTGCTCACAGAAGCTGCAGCAAGAGCTGGAGTTCCTGGAGGTGCAGGAGGAGTACATCAAGGACGAACAAAAGAACCTGAAGAAAGAATTCCTCCATGCCCAGGAGGAGGTGAAGCGAATCCAGAGCATCCCACTGGTCATTGGACAGTTTCTGGAAGCTGTGGATCAGAATACAGCCATTGTCGGCTCTACTACAGGTATGTGGGTGGGGGCACCTCATTCATTCTATTCACTCAGCAATTGTTCCTGCCATGTGCTAGGGTCTTAAGCAGTAGCAAACAAGGCATGACAGTGTAATGTTATGCCTCAGAGTATTTTTGATTGATTCAAAAGTAGAAATATGTTTTACACTGTGACCGTGTCTCTCACTATTTATATATACATATAAAACAGTTTTACCAAAGGATATTTAGCTTTATGTGTGATGTACTCTGATGTTTTCTATTTTCTTCTAGTCTTTTTTGTTTTAAACATAGTTCTGGCCATGACTCTGAATTGATTTTCCAGCTACTACTGGGTTGGGGCTTGCAGTTTGAAACGATGTCTCAGTATATGATAGCTGCTGTTATTAACAGACAGGGCCCTGTCTTCAGGGTAGTTGTTGACTCTGGCATCTTATCTGTCTTTTCCTGCATCTGGCTCTGCTCTTTTGGGCCAAGCCATGTTTTTGTAAAAGTTGTGGAGAAAGGTGTGTGATTGTGCCTGGAATTGAACTGATAGAATGTAAGGAAGTGGGAAGGAGGGGTGGTGTTGTCCAGGATGAGGCCTGTATTTTTGACCTGTAGGACTTGAGATAGTGGGGCTCTCTCTGAGATGGCACCACGAGTGGAGGAGTAGGTTTGGAGCGAGGCAGTGAGGGCAGTGTAGGGTGTCATGGGAGGTGTCCAGGAATCTGCTGGTCATCTAGGTCAGGAGCGAGATTGACCTTGAAAAGATACGTGTGTACCACTAGAGTCTATGTAGGAGGTGGACTGGAGGCTGAGTGACCAGGGAGGAGTCATGCAGGCACCTAGCTCGATCAGGGCAGGGGCCATGGGGAGGAGAGGAGGGCCTGGATGGAAAGATACCTGGGGGGCTGGGTGGAAGGTTGTAGTGACTGACATGCTGTGGAGGGAAGGGGAGGAAGGCCCAGGATGAGACTTGGGCTCTATCTGGGGATTGGAGGACGCTGGGCCTCCTTGAGCCTGAGATCCAGGAAGGACAGCATAATTTGGGGAAAGATACTGAGATCATGTTGCGATACAATGACTGAGAGACACCCAGGGGACATCTGGGGGAAGCATGCTGGATGTTTGGGGTAGGAACTCAAGAGAGAGTCAAGGATATAGACAGACAAGGAGCTGTTAGCATGAATGTGAGGACGGACTGGGAGAGGCAAGATTGGAGGCTGAAAGGGGCCCATCGGCATCTGAATAAGAGATTGGTGGCCTGGAGGGTGTGACTATGAGGTTTAGGGTACGGGAGAAGCGACAGTTTTGAGATTCTGTCATTTTTCTTTTCTTTTTTATTTTTTGAGTTGGAGTCTCACTCCATCGCCCAGACTGGAGTGCAGCGGCCGCTCCCGGCCACCGCAGCCTCGACCTGCTGGACTCTGGCGATCCTTCCACCTCAGCCTTCCTAGTAGCTGGAACTACAGGCGTGCGTTACCACGCCCGGCTAATTTTTTTGATTTATTGTAGAGATGAGGTCTTGCCAAGTTGCCCAGGCGGGTCTCGAACCCGCAGGCTCAGGCAATTCACTTACCTCGGCCTCCCAAAGTGTGGGATTACAGGCTGAGCCACTGATACCGGCAAGACTCTGGCACTTTTCATTTTCCCCTCTCCCGTCCTGTCCCCTTCCCAAAGGCTCCAATTATTACGTGCGCATCCTCAGCACCATCGATCGGGAGCTGCTCAAGCCCAACGCCTCGGTGGCCCTCCACAAGCACAGCAATGCCCTGGTGGATGTCCTGCCTCCGGAGGCCGACAGTAGCATCATGATGCTCACCTCAGGTGAGGGGGAGCCCACCGCCGGGGAGGCCCAAGGGGTCCTATGATCCAGGCGGGGAGCCCCAGCTTTACTCTCCCACCAGACCAGAAGCCAGACGTGATGTACGCGGACATCGGGGGCATGGACATCCAGAAGCAGGAGGTGCGGGAGGCGGTGGAGCTCCCGCTCACACACTTCGAGCTCTACAAGCAGGTGAGGTGGGGGAGGGAGCAGGAAGGGAGAAGCCCCACTGGGTCTGGGGTTGGTGGTGGCTCATATTTTCCCCACCTCTGGGCTTCAGATTGGCATCGATCCTCCTCGAGGCGTCCTCATGTATGGCCCACCTGGCTGTGGCAAGACCATGTTGGCAAAGGCTGTGGCACATCATACGACAGGTGAGCCTCTCCCTTCCCCCAGCTCTGACTTCCTGGTCTCTCCACCTTGCTCCCTGCTGGCTCATCTCCCACCCCAGGAAGTGGCATGCACAATAATTATGCACACTGGCTCTGGGGTCACTGCTCAGGTGTGCCTCTTTCAGGCTGAGCAGTCCAGGGCAGCTGACCTTATCTCCTTTTGCCTCCGTTTCCTCATAATCAAACACTCACTTCATAGGGTGATAGGAAAAAATTAATTAAGTAGTACAGTGCTTTTTCTGCAGTGGGTTGTGACCCATTAGTAATTATGCATTTAAATTCTTGAGTTATAACCACCATTTTGAAATATGAAATAGAACAGGAAATGTCAAAGTACATCCACATGGCACAAGTTCCTATTTGTTTTATGAAACTTGTCTCACACATATATGCACCACTCATGAATGCTTGTTCATGTATGTGTTTTTTTTTCTTTTTTTTTCCTTTTCTTTGAGTCAGAGTCTCACTCTGTTGCCCAGGCTGGAGTGCAGTGGCATACTTATGGCCACTGCAGCCCTGGCATGCTGGGCTTAGGCGATCCTTCCACCTTAGCCTTCCAAGTAGCTGGTACTGCAGGTGCGTGTTACCACGCCCTGCTTATTTTTTTGATTTATTGTAGAGACGAGGTCTCACCAAGTTGCTCAGGCTGGTCTCGAACCCCCAGGCTCAGGTAATCCTCTGGCCTTGGCCTTCCAAAGTGCTGGGATTACAGGCTGAGCCACTGCTCCCAGCCGTGTATTTTCTTTTTTTTTTTTTTGAGTTGGAGTCTCACTCTGTCACCCAGACTGGAGTGCAGTGGCCACTCCCGGCCACCGCAGCCTCAACCTGCTGGGCTCTGGCGATCCTTCCCCCTCAGCCTTCCAAGTAGCTGGAATTACAGGCATGCACTACCACGCCTGGCTGATTTTTTGATTTTTTTATTGTAGAGATGAGGTCTCGCTGCCCAGGCGGGTCTCGAACCCGCGGGCTCAGGCAATCCACCCACCTCAGCCTCCCAAAGGCGCGGGATGACAGGCTGAGCCACCGAGCCCGGCTGTATTTTCTTTTTTAAAGAGACAGTTTTGCTTTGTTATCCAGGTTGGAGTGGAGTGCAGTTGCACAATCATAGCTCACTGCAGCCTTGAACTCTTGAGCTTAAGTGATCTTCCCTCCTCAGCCTTCTGAGTATTTGGGACTACAGGTACATATCACCACATCAGGCTAATTTTTTAAATAATTTTTTCATAGTGACAGGGTCTCATTATGTTGCCCAGACTGGTCTTGAACTCTTGATCTCAAATGATCCTCCTGTCTTGGCCTCCCAAAGTGCTGGAATTACAGGCATGAGCCACTCTTCTCAGCCTCAATGTATTATTGTAGGTGCTGGACAAAAATGTCTGCAAGTCATTGAATAACTATTTGTTTTGATTTTAAAGCCTTCAAATCTTAAGCATATCTTCAAATCTTAGTACATATGAGCCAGGGAGCAGGGTTAAGCAGTGTGTTTTCTGGACCAGACTGCCTGGGTTTGCAATCTGACTCATTCCCCAACTACTTATATGAGTCTCAGTAAGTTAACCTCTCTGTGACTCAGTTTTCTTGACTGTCAAATAGAGACAATCATAGTACCTGCTTTTCTGGGGTGTTTAGAAGAGTAAATCAATACAAAGCATCTAGAACCATACTTGGCATATTGGAAGTGGGCAGTGATGTTAGCCGTTGCCATTGTTATTTATTTGCTTAGTACTTTATTAAACTTATACTCTATTCCATGCCTTGTGCTGGGATGCAAAGATGAAAATCAGACATGTCCCCTGCCTTGGCTGGGGAAAAAGAGAAATAAATACTTAGAACTCAGTCATTCAGTGATTGTTTATTGAGCACCCACTGTGTGCCAGAATGTGTTGTAGGTGCTGCAGACCCAGCAGTGAACAAAACAAAGTTCCCATTCCTCATGGAGATGATGTCTTAGTTGGGAAAGTACTCAAACCGATAAATAAGTGATAGATTATATGTTACAAAGTGCTGAATATGTGAAGATAACAACTGCCAGAGATGGGGGGGCAGTCAGGGAAGACTTTTCTGAGGTGACATTTACATAAAGACCTAACCACTTGAGGGAGTAAGTCATAGGGATGTCTGGAGGAAGCAGTGTACCAGTCCAAGGGACTACCTGGTACAGAGGCCTTGAGTGAGCTTGGTGTTTCAGGAGCAGCGAGGAACCCTGTGTGGCCACAGCCGAGGGGCTGAGTGGTTGGAAGTGAGGTCTGGGAGGGGATCGTCTGCAGAGAAGCAGGGAGGGCAGTGGGGTGTCCCTGGGGTTTGTGTTGATCCATCCTGCCTGGACCTCAGGCAGGGGCTCCCATATGAAGTGAGGTGTGAGGAGGAGTTTATCAGGCATACAGATGGGGAGAGGGCATTCAAGACAGGAACTAGCACGTACAAAGGCCCAGAGGTGGGAAAGAACTCATTTAGGGAGTCATGAGTAAACTGTAAGCACCACTAGGGCAGGGACCTTGTGCGTTTGCTCTTTCCTGTTTCTGGGGCACAGCCCAGTAGCAACTGTGGTAGACGCTCAGAGAATGTTTGATGAATGGCTGGCTGAAGTAAGGCCCACAAGGTGAGGCTGAAGAGAGCGTGAAGGGACTGAATATAACTAGTCTGAAAGAAATCTAACAGCCAATTATAAGGCTTGGATCTGGGACAGATCATGGTAGCCTTTGCAGAGTTCTTGGGGATGAATTAGAGAGAAGGTGGACTCAAGGGGTAGCTGTGACGGGATTTACTCATTGACTAGACAGGGCTGGCAAGAGGGAGTGGTCAGGAGCAAATCCCAGTTCCTGGCTTGGGCAACCGTGTGACCTTTGCAGGATTGAGGATCAGCAGACTGGAGCAGAAAGTGATGGATTCGATTTGGGACATACTGAGCTTAGTTACCAGGAAACATTCAGCTGAAAACATGGAAAGAGCTACATATACTGTCCCACTGTTGTTTGGGCCATGGATGAAGATTTGGAAATCATCAGGGTATACATCATTGTTGAGTCACTCTTGTGCGATGTAACCAGAATTTTTGAAAAATGAAATTAAGGTAGAAAATAATAGTAATGGCAAGTAAAAGTCAGGATGCCAGACACCTGGAGTGTTCAGCTCTTTTCAAGAAGTGCATATGCATTTCGATTACTTCAGCCAAACTGAATATGGATGGAGCATCCATGTGAGTCAGGCTTCTAGTCACTGAAGATACAGTAGCAAACAAGTCTCCATTTGTGAAATTTACATTCTACTGGAGAGGAGAGAGAAAGCCACAGCTTGAGGGGATGGATATTGAAAGATTGCTGTTTTTTGAAGATAGGAGAGATTTTAGTACATTATAATTGTGTCAAGAAGGATCTAGTAAAGTAGAAGATGTAAGAAATAGGGGAGGTTAGCCAGGCTCGGTGGCTCAACCTGTAATCCCTCGCTTTGGGAGGCTGAGGTGAGTGGATTGCCTGAGCCTGCGGTTTCGAGACCTGCCTGGGCAACTTGGCGAGACTTCATCTCTACAATAAATAAATTAAAAAATTAGCCGGGCGTGGTAGCGTGCGCCTGTAGTTCCAGCTACTTGGAAGGCTGAGGCGGAGGGATCGCTGGAGCCCAGCAGGTCGAGGTTGCAGTGGCCGGGAGTGGCCACTGCACTCCAGTCTGGGTGACAGAGTGAGACTCCAACTCAAAAAAAAAAAAAGAAATAGGGGAGGTGAAAGACAGAAAGAGATCCTGGGGGAGGTGGGAGTTAGAGCTTAGATGGAAGAGAGGAAAATGGTGAGTGCAGATACTTTGTTGGCAAGGAGGACCAGAAGCCAAACAGTTCCCATGTGAGGATTTGATTGTCTCTTTGGGGTGACATAGCTGAGGTCATCCCACAGCAAAGAGAAGATGAGCTAGGTGAAGTGCTGAAGGACAGTGGAAAGGGTTTGAAGTGACTGCTGTGGAAAATAGAAGAAAGATCTGACGAGGGAGACACAGGATCATTCCTAGGCAGTGCTGAGGGCCCAGGCGGTGCTTGAGATAGGAATTTGTGGTGGTGCCTGCCTGTCTTGTTGTCTGGTGTTTCTGGTATCCAGCAGCCTTCATGTAGGTATTTGTGTGCAATGGTGATGGTAATAGACACCTTTAATGATTAATAAAAGGAGTGGCTCTTAGCACATTTAATCGCCAAAGTCCCCAGTAAAGTAGTTATCTTTGTCTCCATTTTACACATAAGGAAACATGAAAGTGGTGCCATGCTTCTTTGTAAGCCCTGGCCCCCTCCTCAATCTGGGGAAGGTGGATCCCCCTTTTCTTTCTCTCTTTAATCTACTTTCTAAATAAACCGTATTTTCCAATCTAAAAAAAAAAAGAAAAAGAAAAATGTGAAGGTTAAGTAACTTGTCCAAAGTCACTAGCGCATAATCAATAGTGCTGATACTTAATCCCAAGCTGTCTGACCCCAGACCTCAAGCTCTTAACCAGTCTATTGATGCCTTGACTTCAGGGAGACCCCAGAGCAGGGTTTTGTTATGCATGTGTTCAAAAGAAAAGAAAAAAAACATTGCAAAGGATAATTTGAGGGTCTAGACGAGAGGTTGATTGACCATTTAAGAAAGAAATAATGAGGCCATAAAGCTTGTATTGTGTTTAGGATTCAGGAAACCTGCCACTTTAAAAAACTTATTATTTTTGACTTTTTATTTAAACATTTTCTGGACCAGGCAGGGTGGCTCATGCCTATAATCCTAGCATTTTGGGAGGCTGAGAACAGAGGTTTGCATAAGCCTAGGTATTAGAGACCAACCTGGGCAACATAGCAAGACCTAGTCTCTACCAAAAAAATCCTAAAATATTAGCCAGACTCAGTGGTGTATGCCTGTGTTCCTAGCTACTTGGGAGGCTGAGGTGGAAGGATCACCTGAGCACAGGAGTTTGAGGCTATAGTGAGCCATGATCATGCCACTGTACTCCAGCCTTGGTGACAGAGTAAGACCCTGACTAAAAAAAAAGTTTACTGAAAATAATTTTAGAGAAAATTACTTAAGAGAATCCCTGTGTACCCTTCCTCCAGATTCCCCAATGTTATTCTCTTATACAACCACAGTACAATTATGAAAACCAGGACATGAACACTGGTATGATACTATGAACTAAAGTGTAGACCTCCTTTGAATTTCACCAGTTTTCCACAAGTGTCCTTGTTCTGCTTCAAGTTCCAATCCTGTGAAGACATACTTTGTTGAGTGGAAATGGAAACTGAGGGACTCTGGCTTCTTTTTTCTGAGTGAATGGAGTGGTTTTTCTCTGGTCATGGGAGGAAGGAGAGAGGGTACAAAAGGGATGGAACAATGGGAAGAGCTGCTGACTAGGGTTGAGTCATATGACTGTGGAGAGAGATTAAGGTCCAAGCTGAGATGGGAATTCATCTATTTGTTACTGTGGCAATTAGCACAGCTTACTAAGAGTGAATAACTGAAGCGGGAACCCATTCCAGGGTAGATGGAAGGAGCAGAAGAGTCCAGAGTGGGCTGAGAGATTGGGAGGACAAGGAAGGCAGGAACAGGACAGGGGACTGTGGCAATTGAGTTAGGAAGGGCCGACAGGTCAGATGTGGTAGTTCCAGAGATGGGGTTCACATGCAAGTGGTTGGACACCTGCAGAGCGGCCAAGTAAATGTGTGGCCACAGCAAGGTGGTCGGATGTGTTCAGGGCAGGAAAAGCGAGAAGCCTTGTCAGGATGTCAAATGAGCCCCCATGTGATGCAGGTTCTAGGAAACAGGGACAGGTGTAAAGTCTGGATCTTGGGGAGTGAATGGGGCAGGGCTCTGGCCTTGCACAGTTCCTAGTCCATGACACAAATCCACCTGCCTACATATATGGACTGTGTGTCTCTTCTCTGTGGTGCCTGGAAGGAAAGTCTTGGGAGTTTGCTGTGCACAGCACAAAGCCACTTCCAGTCATTAGGGAAAAAGTTAAACTTTAAGAAACAAATCCAAAGGAAGGGCCCAGAACAAATCTGTCTTCAACCCATTATCAGTTGTCAGTTGTGTCAGATGTGCCTGTAGTCCCTAACTCTTTTAGGAAATTAAAAAGTGGCCCCGTATAGCAAAAAGGAACTCAGAGTTTCTGGTGAGGCAGTGTGATGGCTTAGTATATGGGCACCATATCTTACTGAGTTTATAAGCATTCCAGAAATTCCATTTTTTGGCTTTTGTTTTAGTATTTGACATCTTGATTTTTAAATGCTATGCCAAAAAATGACTTATCTGTGACCAGGATTCATGATTCATAATTTAGGCTGCTGGGTTGCTATAGGGTACAAGCAGATGGCTATTCCTCAGCACTGGGTCTGGGACTCAGCCTTGCACATGCAAGAATGACCCAGCCACTAGGAGTGGGTGTCCAAGGAAAAGGATGTTGTCAGGGGAGTCCTAGTTTCAGTTAAAGCAGAGTGAGCCTCACAGGAGGCTCATCCCCATCTAATGCTTATCATCTTGCCATCAGCTGCATTTATCCGGGTCGTGGGCTCAGAGTTTGTACAGAAGTACCTGGGTGAGGGCCCCCGCATGGTCCGGGATGTGTTCCGCTTGGCCAAGGAGAACGCACCTGCCATCATCTTCATAGACGAGATTGATGCCATCGCCACCAAGAGATTTGATGCCCAGACGGGGGGTGAGTGATGCCTAAGCAGGGTCTGGGGTCTCGGGCAGGCTTGTCATAGGGATGCCCTGGACTGACCATGTTGTCCATGCTCTAGCCGATAGGGAGGTTCAGAGAATCCTGCTGGAGCTACTGAATCAAATGGATGGATTTGACCAGAACGTCAATGTCAAGGTCAGGGTTCAGGATGGGCAATGGGAGGTGAAGGAACTGGGGAAAGGTCGGGGGTGGGTATCATGATGGGAATTCAGTGGAGGGTGGGAGAGGTCTGAGCCTGCCTGTTCCCAATGCCAGGTGATCATGGCCACGAACAGAGCAGACACCCTGGATCCAGCCCTGCTGCGGCCAGGACGCCTGGACCGTAAAATTGAGTTTCCACTCCCTGACCGCCGACAGAAGAGATTGATTTTCTCCACGATCACCAGCAAGATGAACCTCTCTGAGGAAGTCGACTTGGAAGACTGTATCCTGCCCTAGGACTGATGGAGGGGCCGTGGTTGGGAGTGGGGACTGGATCTTCATCTCTACCTCTGCTGTCACCATGACCCAGATTGTGCAGGTGGGAACCAAGGTCCAGGGAGAAGGGTGGTGACCAAGATGGCCAAGGATGGCTTCCAGTGCTAGGCATTCACCCTATCATGCAGGAAATGGTTTCCTTAACTTACTGCAGATGTGGCCCGGCCAGATAAGATTTCAGGAGCTGATATCAACTCCATCTGTCAGGAGGTAAATGATGGTTTTTCTCTGGATCTGGGCAGGGGGTGTGTGAAGACCTTTCCTCTTCTCTAGACTACTCCACTGCAATCCTTCTGTCCCCTTGTTGCCTCCCTGGGTCTTGGGCCCTGTCTTTCTTAAACTCTACCATCACTCGGAGTGGGGAGTACAGGGAGTCAGTTTTAACTCTCATCTTTCAACAGAGTGGAATGTTGGCCGTCCGTGAGAACCGCTACATCGTCCTGGCCAAGGACTTCGAGAAAGCATACAAGACTGTCATCAAAAAGGATGAGCAGGAGCATGAGTTTTACAAATGACCTCCTCCTTCCTCCCTCCTCCCACACTACTCAGGGGCTGGAGATTCCCTCACCTCCCCAGGTGCCTCTGTCCCCAAACCTAGTTTTGTTTTCTCTTTATCCAGGAATGGTTTATTCAATAAATAGGTATGGTTGAATCCATTTAATTTCTTCTTAGAAACTCCTTTGGAAAGTCTGGGCTTTGAATAGAATCCTCTGGGTTCCTGCTGATCTCCTGATAGATGAGTGGATGAGGTGAATGGCTTGGGTTGCACCTTGAGAGAGAACCAAAGAATTCAAATCCAATGACTCGAGAAATGTGGGGAAAGGAAAGGAGAGTGAACCAAGACAGCATCCCTGACCCATAGAATAGAGCCTCCATGCATCTGCCTACCCCCGTTTGCCCACAGGTAAAAGACCTTTCGGATTTTCGGCAATTTCTGCATTCCTCACACCCTGAGGAAGTTATCTGGGAGAGATGGCCCTTCAGAGTGCCCCAGAGCAGGGATGCTCTGTGGGGGTGATTGGATGCCTGGGTTCTATGAATGTTTCTGGCTCTTCTCCATACAGGCGTGTTGGAGAACAGATGCGCTTGGTTGCTGAGTGACGTTTCCTGCAGTCCTCACTGACACTGCAGTGCCCACGAGTGTGTGCTTGTCTGTCTGCCCAGGGCAGATCACTGAGGTGTTCCTTGTCCTGCCTGGCCATATGAAGTGTCCACTAGGCATGTTGCTCTGTGTCTGAAAAGCTAATTTCTGGCTAAAAGCAAATTCCTTAGACAAAGAAGCCTTCTCCCCTGAGTCTCATGTGACTTCTCACAAAGTTCTTTTGCACGATCCTGAATGCCTGAGGCTTTCCCTTCTGTGTGTGTTTTTGTGTCTGCTGAGGTTTGGTTTCTGGTTAAAGCTTTCCCCATCTTCACCACCTCTGAGAGGGTTTTTCCTTGATTGACTGTGTCTGTGTGTGTTGAGGTTTGCTGTCTGCTGCAAGCCATTCATCCCCTTCTAGTCTATTTAGCTGCAGTTCACATGGCTTCTGAGGACCTGCGTGATCTGGCCCTGCTCACCTCTCACCCCCTCTCTGGCCTCCCACCCCTGTCATGCCAGGCCTCCAGACCTACTTGCTGGCCCTGAAGGTGCAGGCTCACCTCTAGGCCTTCTCACAAGCTCTTATCACTGCCTCGACTGTCCATCCTTCCTTACTGGGCGAATTCCCACTCTCTCAACATCATTTAGACACAGCTTCCTCTAGACAGCCTTCCCTGACGCCCAGGTGAGGAAGGAGCCCGTCTATGTTTCCTGGCACCTGTCCAGGGCTGCTTGACATCTGGCTAGATTTTTTTATTCCCCCGTAGACTGTTTTAGAGCGGTTGGGAATTGCAGTGTGATCACAGTTCAGGCCCCAGTGCCTATATAAGGAGGGCACTCAGTGACTGTTTCTTAGACAAATATATGAATGTTGCTGTACAGTTGGAAATAACATGAGAAGAAGGCATAAGGAAAAATAGTTGGGAATCGTGGGTCTTTGAAGGGAAGGGAAGGGGTAATCCCGCCTAGATAAGGGTGGCCATTTCAACAGGCAATTAACTTTCCTCCCTCCTACACCTCACTAGAGTGAGAGTAAGAAGATAAGAGAGTAAGATGTAAGCCACAAAGACAAAGGGGTGGGGGGCGCGGCAGCAGCACAGTCTGGAAATCCAGTGGATGCTTGCTCCTTGACTTAGACCTGGGCAAACGGGAACCTGAGCTGATAGGAAGTGAAGGAGGAACAAATGGATTCCCCTTTCAGAAAGGGTTGAGAGCCAGAGGGGCCAGGTTCTTCTGAAGGTGAGGGCTGAGGATAGAAGGATGCCCTGCAAGGCTGTCTGCGTGTCAAAATTCATATACACTATAGTTATTATTAGAGGCTCCGTGACCCTTCTCAAGCTTGGCTGAAGACTGCAGTTCACTCTTTGGAAAGGCTGACCAGTACTGTCCCGGTCGGCATGCCTGGAGCACGGGTGAGGAGTTGCTCCGCTGAGACTCCCCAGCCAAGTGAGGCAATTGGATTCCTTGAGGACGCTGAACAGCATGGGAGAAAAGATGGAGAAGAAGAAAGTGGGTTGGTGAGAGACCCTGAGGTCTCATCTTTCATATTGAGCAGCTCACATCGAAAACAGATGCATTTTTAAAAGCATATAAAAAGAAATATGGAAGTAAATTTCAAAAGATACATGAAAGAGGATGGCAGATGGTTGCCCCTAGGAAGCAGACAGGGAAATGGGGGATGAGGGTGCCATGGGAATGCTCTTTGTTTTGTTAAACACTTTAGATACTAGTTGGTCTTAAGTAGCTTTAAAAAGGGCAATGACAAAACCACAAGAAAAAAAGAAAAAGGAAAAAAGGGTCTTTTAAAAAAAAATAAAGATGTGGTACAATTCAGGGTTAGGTATAAAAGAGGATCTTACAAGTCAGCTGATATTTGGAAGAGAAAGAATAAAGGAGGGAAATTGCCAAAGTAACAAAACACACCCTAAATATCAAGAATAAAGGGAAAGGAGAACAAAGACATGTGCCTCAGAAATGACACCCCCTAAAACACACACACAGGAAAAAAAAAGCTTGAGGGTGGGGGAAGTGGATATTGCTGCAACCTATACAAAACATCCCTCTTGGAGGTGGGGTTGCCAGTTCCCCTCCTTTCCATCTCATGTGATGGGGTGCAACTTGAAGCATCTGCCCTCAACTCTGTCAGCATCCTCCTCAGTGAAATGGGCATCCTCCCCAAGTCCCAAGGGAGGATATGGAATCAGGTTGATCACAGTTCAGTCCCCAGAGCCTACACACGGCGGACATCAGTGACTGTTTCTTGCAAATAGCATAATACGACCAGGAAAGGATGAGGGAAAACAAAGTCCCTTCCAACACTGAGGGATCTTTCTCTTGTGAGACAATTCTCTTTTTGAGCCCATGTAACTGATACTGTACCATCAGCAGGATTGTCACCTGGTGGTTATGGCTTACTTAGCCATTGTTGAGAGCCGTTCAACTCAACACCCATTTCCTGGCACACTAGAGGGAGAGACCGAAGTTTCTGAAAGGGATCAGACTTGGTCCCTGTCGTCAAAGTCCTCCTAGTGTACAGAGGGAAGCTGATTAAATAAATAAATAATTATATTTTAATGGCACACAGCATCTATTTTTTCTGCTTGAGGGACCTGTCATTTGATTGGAGTCTCAAGAAAATAATATCTGAAAGATCATTAGGATAGAATATTCTCTAGCTTTCAAACTGAAGTTGTTTGTTTTCACATTTGCCCTGACTATTCAACTTAAAGCTCTGGAGAATCTTTGAGAAGATGTGGAGATCCCACATGATGCTTTACAGGGCCTTTCACAGTTCATTTAGGTGAAATGGCCCAAACTGCTAGTCACCAGTGACACTGATGAATACAGTTCAGGGCCTCCTGAGCAGTTCTGCGTTTTGAAACTACTTTCTGCATTTGAAAGATAAGTAAAGACGGGCTGAGGCCTGTGAAAGCAAAACTGCCAAAATAAGTTACAATTAATCGAATACTTATTATTTCCATGCCTTCTAGCCAGAGACTCACAGGAACACACTGGTAGTTGAGCAAGTTGGATTCTGTATTCATTACAACAGAGAGAATGCTCACCATAGGGAACTGTGGGGCATCTCCAAAGAGGGTGTTAGGAAAGACTTACTAAAGAATATGTTAATTAGCTTGATTCCATTCCACAAATATTTCAAAAGATCATGTTGTATCCCAAGACTTTACCGAGGTTGTTTATCAGTGCAAGGAGGTTTTTGACAGACTCTCTAGGTTTTTTAAAATATAGAATCATATCATTTAGAATCATATAAATCACATCAAAGAAGGATAACTTCTTTTTTTATTAGGGTACCCCTGATTTCTTTCTTCTGCCTGATGCTCTGACTAGGACTTTCAGTATTATATTGAATAGGAGGAATGAGAGTGGCCATCCTTGTCTTGTTCCAGTTCTTAGAGGGAATACTTCCAGCTCCTGCCCATTAAGCATGATGTTGACAGCAGGTTTGTCATAGTTGGCTCTTATTGTTTTGAGGGTTTTTATCAAGAAGTTTGCTAGATTTTATTGAATACTTTCACTTCATCTAATGAGATAATTTTTCATTTATTTAAATGAGCTTTCTTCCCCTTTCTCTTTCTCTGCTCATTCAGTAACACTCAGAATGCATATATTGGTTCACTTAATGTGTCCCACATGTCCCTTAGGCTTACTTCACTCTTGTTTATCCTTTTTTAAAAAAATGTTTGTTTTGGGCCAGGCTCAGTGGCTCAGCCAGTAATCCCAACACTTTAGAAGGCCGAGGCAAGTGGATTGCCTGAACCTGTAGGTTCGAGACCAGCCTGGGTAACTTGGCAAGGCCTCGTCTCTACAATAAATCATGTTGTATAAATATGATGCAATTTTTATTTCTCAATAAAACATAAAGATAACTCTGGAAAAACAAAGTCAATAAACTTGAACACTTCTAATATGTTACCCCATGCCTCTGGTTCCCACTTTTTCTTCTGAAAAAGTCAGCTGTTGATGATCTTATTGGGGTTCCCTTGTAACAAGTAACAAGTCATCTTTATCTTGCTGCTTTCGAGATTATCTCCTTTCTTTTACCATTAGAATTTTTACTATGATGTGCCATTTGTGGATCTCTTTGTATTTATCTTATTTTTCATTCATTGAGCTTCATTGTATAGGTTAATGTCTTTCAATAAATTTGGGAAGATTTCAGGCAATATTTCTTCCAATATGTTTTCTGCTCCTTTCTTTTTCCAAAATGAAAGTAAAATTGAAGCTTTACAGACACAGAAAATCTGAAAGGAATCACCACTACCAAATCTACACTACAAGAAATTTAAAGGAAGTCCTTTAGGCAGAAAGAAAATGATATCAGATGAAAACATAGATTTACATAAAGGAATGGAAAATACTAGAAAATATAATTACATGAATAAATATAAGATATTTTTACTATTTAAATCTTTTAAAAAGTTATTTGACTATCTAAACAAAAAGTCTAACAATTTATTATGAGGTGTATAATATATGTAAGAGTAAAATGCACAACAATAAGATAAAGGCTGAAAGGGAGAAATTGAAGTATACTATTATAAGGGACTTATAACATATGTGAAATGGTATACTATAACATAAAGTATGTTGGATAAATTAGATACATACCATAAGCCCCAAAGCAACCACTAAAATAACAAAACGATATTTGTCAAAATAAAGATTAACAAAATTTTTAATGTATAAAAAGATTAAAAGGAGATTTAATTAAAAATAGTCAACTAAACCAAAAAAAGGCTGAAAAAGAGAAAAAGGGAACAAAAAACATATGGGACAAATAGAAAGCAAACAATAAGATAATAGACTCAAAAATAACTATATTAAATATAAATTGAATAAATATAATAATTAAAAGTCAGAGACTGACATTTGGACTTACAAAAAAAGCAAGCCCCAATGATATGTTGCCTATAAGAAACACACTTTAAATAAAAGGATACACATAGATAAAAAGGAAAAAAAAGGGAAATATATATACCATGTTAATGCCAGTCAAAAAATATCTAAAGTGGCTATATTAATAGCAGACCAAGATTTCAGAGCCAAGAATTTACCAGGTAAAGACAGTCATAATGAAAGGGGGTAAAATAATCAAGAGTTAAAAACAATCCTGAGTATTTATGTACCTAATAACTGAGTTTCATAGTATGTGGTGCAAAGACTAATAGAACTATAAGGAAAAACAGACAAACCTACCATTATAGTTGAAAATTTCAATACACTTGTCTCAATAACTGCTAGAATTAGTAGGTGGAAAGTCAGCAAGTATAAAGGAGTCTTGAACAACAGTAGTAACCAATTTGACCTCATTGGCATTTATAAAACACTCTAATCAATAACAGCAAATATGCACTCTTCTCAAGTACATACATTTATTTATTTTAGGTCATAAAACAAGTCTCAATGCTGTACATTAAAATAATTTATTTCATACAAATATGTTCTCTGACCAAAATGGAATTAGAGATTAGTAACATAAAAACATTAGCAAATCTCCAAATATTTAGAATGAAACAACAAACTTTAAAATAATCTATGGATCAATGAATAAATCAAAAGGGAAATTAGGTATTTTGGATTGAAGGAAAATAAAAACACAACATACAAGAATACTTGGGATATTGCTAAAGCAAGACTTAGGGGGAAATGTAGAACCCCTTATATTAAAATAAAAAAATTCTCAATTAGCAGCCTCAGTTTGTGTCTTCATAAACTAGAAATAGGAGAGCATATTAAGGCTAAGGTAAGGAGAAAAATGGAGATAGTAAAGATGAAAGCAGAAACAGACGATACAGAAAACTAGTGAGCCCAAAGACTTGTTCCTTGGAAAGGTCAACAAATTGATAAACTTTAAGCCAGAATGATCAGGAAACAAAAGATACACAATTTTTTTTTTTTTACTGTATAAATTTTATCTCAATATTTATTTTACTTATTTATTTTTTTATAATCAATATTTTTTATTTTGATATTGTGGGGTACAGTTAAGGGTTAGGTATACAAATATGCTTCATTCAGGCCCCCTTGTTGATAACAGGTGTCTCCCCGTCTCCAGACAGATGTTTACTACCATTAGTCCCATCCCTCCCCCCCATAGTTTCCCAACACTGTCAGTCATTTTCTTATACTAGTGCATTGGATGATCAAGGTCCACTATATGAGTGAGAATATGTAATACTCAGATCTTTGTTTCTGTGAGAGGTCACTTAGTATTATAGGCTCTAGCTCCATCCAGGTTGCTGCAAAATTCATGATTTTGTTCTTTTTTATGGCTGCGTAGTATTCCATCATGTATATGTACCACATTTTAAAAATCCAGTCCTCTTTTGATGGGCAGCATGGTTGCTTCCAGGTTCTTGCTATTGTGAACAATGCTGCAATAAACATTCGTATGCAGCTATCTTTTTTATAGAATGATTTGAGTTCTTCAGGGTATATTCCCAGTAGGGGGATTGCAGGGTCATATGGGAGGTTGATATTTAGAGCTTTTAGGAATCACCACACTGCTTTCCACAGGTTGCACTAGTTTACACTCCCACCAACAGTGTAGAAGTGTTCCCTTTTCGCCACACCCTCTCCAGCAGCTGTTATTTTTTGAGTTGTTGATAATTGCCATTCTGACTGGAGTTAGGTGGTATCTCAGTGTGGTTTTGATTTGCATCTCCCTGATGATTAATGAGGTTGAGGATTTCTTCATGTGTCTGTTGTCTGCTCGGATGTCTTCCTTTGTGAAGTGTCTATTCATATCTTTTGCCCACTTTATAATGGGGTTGTTTGTTTTTTTCTTTTCAGTACGTTTGAGTTCCTTGTAGATCCAAGATGTTAAGCCTTTGTCAGACCTGGAGTTGGCAAATACTTTTTCCCAGTCTGTAGGCTGTCTCCCTGCTCTCTTGATGGTTTCTTTGGCTTTGCAGAAGCTTGTCAGT
The DNA here is from genome assembly GCA_027257055.1 of Cephalopachus bancanus. Classification (NCBI taxonomy): domain Eukaryota; kingdom Metazoa; phylum Chordata; class Mammalia; order Primates; family Tarsiidae; genus Cephalopachus; species Cephalopachus bancanus. The sequence continues at coordinate 299,207 of JAPVLO010000866.1, forward strand.
TTAATGAGGTCCCACTTGTCTATCTTATCCCTTATGGCCTGTGGGTTTCGAGTTTTGTTCAGGAATTGGATGCCAGTTCCAATTTCCATGAGGGTATGTCCCTTCATTTTCTAAGGTTCTTATGGTTTGAGGTTTTACATTTAGGTCTCTGATCCATTTGGAGTTAATTTTTGTGCATGGGGAGAGATAGGGGTCCTGTTTCAATCTTCTGCATGTGGTCAGCCAGTTTTCCCAGCACCATTTACTGAATAGGTTCTCCTCTCCCCAGTGGTAGGTGGTGGAGGCTTTGTCGAAGATGAGTTGGTTGAGAAATTGAGGTCTTGCCTCTGGAATCTCAATTCTATTCCAATGGTCTATATGCCTGTTCCTATACCAATACCAAGCTGTTTTGATGATTGTGGCTTTAGAGTAAAGTTTGAAGTCTGGTAATGTGATACCACCTGCTTTGTTTTTTTTTGCTGAGGATTGTTCTGGCTATTCTTAGTCGTTTATGCTTCCATATGAATTCCTGTGTTGCTTTTTCTAGGTCTGAGAAGAATGTTGCTGGTAATTTGATGGGTATTGCATTGAATCTGTAGATTGCCTTAGGTAAGATGGACATCTTCACAATGTTGATTCTTCTAATCCATGAGCATGGGATGTTTTTCCACTTGTTTGTGTCATCTTTGATTTCTTTGAGCATTGTAAAGGTCTTTCATGTCTCCGGTTAGGAAAATGCTAAGGTATTTCATTTTTTTGGTGGCTACTGTGAATGGAATTGTGCTTTTTATTTGGGTTTCTGTTTGTTTATTATTGGTGTAAAGAAATGCGATTGTCTTTTGCACATTTATTTTATATCCTGAGACTTTGCCAAAGGCCTTTATCAGTGTAAGGAGGTTTTTGACAGATTCTCTTGGGTTTTCAAGGTATATGATCATGTCATCTGCAAAGTGAGATAATTTGACTTCCACTTTTCCTATTTGAATATCCCTGATTGTCTTCTCTTCTCTGATTGCTCTAGCCAGGACTTCCAATACTATGTTGAATAGGAGGGGTGAGAGTGGGCATCCTTGTCTTGTTCCAGTTTTCAGGGGAAATGGTTGCAATTTTTTGTCCGTTTAGGAGTATGCTGGCTGTGGGTTTCTCATAGATGGCTTTTACTACTTTGAGATATGTTCCCTGTATGCCTAGATGTTTGAGGGTTTTTATCAAGAAGGGGTGCTGGATTTTATCAAAAGTTTTTTCTGCATCTAATGATATAATCATGTGGTTTTTGTTTTGACATCTGTTGATGTATTTAATTACATTTATTGTTTTACGAATGTTGAACCAGCCTTGCGTCCCAGGAATGAAGCCTACTTGGTCATAATGGATGATTTTTGAGATGTATTGTTGAATCCGGTTTGCTAGGATCTTGTTGAGAATTTTAGTGTCTATGTTCATCAAAGATATTGGCCTGTAGTTCTCTTTTTTTGTTGGATCTTTACCTGACTTGGGTGGTATCAATGTGATATTAGCTTCATAAAATGATTTGGGGAGGGTTCCATGTTTCTCAATCGCCTGAAATAGCTTCAGTAGGATTGGAATCACTTCCTCCTTAAGTGACTTGTAGAATTCTGCTGGAGAGCCATCTGGTCCAGGGCTTTTTTTTGTAGGTAGTATTCTTATTACATAGTCAATTTCCTTGATTGTTATTGGTCTATTTAGGGTTTCAATTTCTTCTTGTTTCAACCTAGGCAGGTTGTGTGATGACAGAAAGTCCTCCAATGCCTTGAGGTTTTCAAGTTTGTTTCCATACAAGTGTACATAGTAGTCTCTGATTATCTTTTGTATTTCTTCAGGGTCAGATGTGACTTCATCTTTTGTGTTTCTGATTGTGTTTATTTGGGTTTTTTCTTACTTTTTCTTGGTCAGTCTAGCTAGGGGACCATCGATCTTGTTTATCCTTTCGAAGAACCAGCTTTTTGTTTCATTGATTTTTTTGTATTGTCTTTTTGTCTTCTATGTCCTGGATTTGGGCTTTTATTTTGATGATCTGGATTCTTCTGCTGAAATTAGGGTTTTTGTGGTCTTGCTTTTCCAGCTTCCTTAGGTGGTTTGTTAGGCTATTAATTTGTGCTCCTTCCATTTTCTTCATGTGTGTTTGTAGGGATATAAATTCCCTTCTTACTACAGCTTTTAAGGCGTTCCAGAGATTTTGATAAGATGTTTCTTCATTTTCATTTGTTTCCAGGTATCTTTGATCTCTGTTTTGATTTCATCATTGATCTAGGAGTTGTTTAGCATCATGCTGCTTAGTGATCATGTCTTTGTGGGTATTGGGGGGACCTTGTTGATGTTAATGTTTATTTTTATTCCACTGTGGTCCGAGAAGGTGCATGGTAGAATTTCGGTCCTTTTAAATTTGCTTATGCTTGATTTATGGCCGATAATGTGGTCGATCTTGGAATACGTCCCGTGTGGTGATGAGTAGAATGTGTATTCTCTGGTCTTTGATGGAGTGTTCTGTAGGTATCAATTAAGTCCATTTGGTCCAGAGTCACATTGAGGTTCAGGATCACATTGCTGATCTTTTGTCCTGATGATCTGTTGAGGGTTGTGAGTGGGGTATTAAAGTCCCCAGTTATGATGGTGTTAGAGTCAATATCTTTCTTTAGTTTTCCTAGAAGTTGCTTTATAAAAGTTGGTGCACCTATGTTAGGTGCATATATGTTTAGGATAGATATTTCTTGTTGATGGAGTGAACCTTTTATCATTATGTAGTGTCCCTCTGTATCTTTTTTAATTTTTGATAGCTTAAATGGTATTTTGTCTGAAATTAGGATTGCTACTCCTCCTTTCTTTTGTGCTCCATTTCCCTGGAAATTTGTTTCCCATTCTCTTACTTTGAGTCTGTGCATGTCCTTTCTAGTGAGATGGGTCTCTTGAAGGCAGTATATTGTTGCCTGGTGATAGTTTATCCATTTTGCCATTCTATGTCTTTTCAGTGGTGCATTTAGTCCATTCACATTCAGGCTAATTATTGAAATGTGAGAGTTCGTCCCTATCATAGAGTTCTTATAGAGTTGTTCTTCCACTTGGTTTATTGTCTTTCTTTTGTTTTTGGGGTTGGTTCATGTGTATTTTATTCTTTTTCCTGTACTCTTTTGAAGAACATTGCTCTTTTTTCCACCTTTTCTTCTGTTTAGTACTTTCTTAAGTGTTTCATGTAGTGGTGGTTTGGTGGCAGCGTAAGTTCTTAGGGATTGGATATCTGGGAAAGATTTTAATTCTCCCTCGCTTAATGAAGCTTAATCTGGCAGGGTAGGTTATTCTTGGTTGAAATTGTTTATCTTTTAGGACTTTGAAGATAGGGCTCCAAGCTCTCCTAGCCTGCAGGGTTTCTGTAGATAAATCTTCTGCTATTCTAATTGGTTTTCCATGGTAGGTGATCTGGCCTTTTTTTCTTGCTGCCTTCAGGATTTTTTCTTTTATGCCTACTTTGTTTAGGCGACTTATTACGTGTCTAGGAGTTGGTTTTCTCATTTGTTGTCTTGCAGGGGTTCTCTGGATCTCTTGTGTTTGAGTTTTTGCATCATTGATTAGACAAGGGAAGTTTTCTTGAATGATCTCATGGAAGGTTTGTTCCAATGTGGTCTCTGTCTCTCTTTCTGCCTCAGGCAGGCCAATTACTCTTAGGTTAGGCCTCTTGAGGTAATCGCTCATCTCTTGAAGGTTTTTTTCTGTCTTTTTGAGCTTGTTTTCTGTGTTTTTGAGAGTTTGGGTTAGTTCTATATTTTGGTCCTCAAGCTCTGAGATTCTTTCTTCTGCTTGGGTAATTCTGCTTTCCATGCTTATCAGTTTATTGTTTATTTTATTCACAGCATTCTTTATTACTGTTATCTCAGATGTCAGCTCCTTTCTAGTTTCTTCTTGAGTCTCCTCAATTCTTTTTAATCTCTCCATTAATGTCTTGATATCTAGGTTTGTATTTTGAGACCAGTCATTCTGGAGGTCTTCATTGTTTGCATTCTGAAGTTAGTTTTCTCAGTGTCTGTTCTCCCTGGAGTCTGGGAGAGACCCATATTCTTCTTTTGGTTTTTCTTCATTTGTGTGGATTTTTCTCTCTCGTCCTTTAGTGGATAAAGGCCTTTGAGTTCTAATCTCTAGCCTCTCCCCTCTTTTTGTTGCAGGCAGGCAGTTAGCTTGTTGCCTGGGAGATCTGTGACACTGGTCTCTATTCAGCATGGGGGAGCGGCTTTGTCTCCTGTTTAATTACGTCACTGTGGGAATCGAGGTGGAGGCTCTGATAGGTGGGTGGGGCGATGCGATGTAAATATGCCTTGAAAATGGCAGAGGTGGTGGTTTTACTTTCACTTTTAGGGATGCTCCTGTGGGTCTCTAGGCTGGACCAGCTGCACAGCTGGGCACTGGATCCGGGTTGCCACCAGCAGGCTGGGGTGGAGGAGAGGGTCGGGTGTTTCCTCCTCTGGAGCTGGAAGCTTGCAATCGGCACCTTACACCAACTTGGGGTTCTGCCCCCTTACACAGGCTTGTGGTCACACGCTGAGTGCCTCAGCCAGGGTGGGCCCGGGGCTTCAGATCTCCAAAACTCCAGTGGGCAGGTTGTGGCTCTGGGTCCTTCACAGGGCACTTTAGCCAGAAATGGGACTGGTATCTCTGAGGGGCAGGCACTCAGAGCCTCCCTGGGTGACTGGCAGCTTGGCACTGGGTGCTGGTAGTGACGATGTAGCCAGGGATGGAGCTGGGATCCGGGATTTGGGATTCCCCAGCCAGCCGGAATCACATATAGTGGAGCAGCCATGGTCCGGCTGCAATGTCTGGCCCTGCGTGGGGCCAAAAGTCCCCAGGCCTCATACCAGTGCAGCTGGTGGTGGGCAGGGGGGTGCAGGAAGAAAAGTAATAGTCTTTTTGGGAACTCACATTCGGAGAGACTCACAGATCCACCTATGCCGTTGCCATCTTCAGGTCCTCCCCCAGATACACAATTTTCAAATAACACAAAAGAAAGTGGGGCTAACCAACTGTATATCTGACAAAGGCCTAACATCCAGGATCTATCTACAGGAAACTCAAACATGCCGAAAAGAAAAAACAAACAGTCCTATTAAAAAAGTGGGCAAAAGATATGAATAGACACTTCTCAAAAGAAGACATATGAGCAGCCAACAGACACATGAAAAAATGCTCAGCCTCACTAATCATCAAAGAAATGCAAATTAAAACTACACTGAGATACCACCTAACTCCATTCAAGATGGCCATCATCAACAGCTCAAAAAACAACAGATGCTGGAGAGGATGAGGGGAAAAGGGAACACTTCTACACTGTTGGTGGGTGTACACTAGTACAACCTCTGTGGAAAACAGTGTGATGATTCCTAAAAGGTCTAAAAATAGACCTCCCATATGACCCAGCAATCCCCCTTCTGGGAATATACCCAGAGGAACTAAAATCATTCTACAAAAAAGATACCTATGCACACATGCTTATTGCATCACTATTCACAATAGCAAAAACACAGAATCAACCATGCTGCCCATCGAAAGTAGACTGGATTTTTTAAAATGTGGTACATATACGTGATGAAATATGCAGCCATAAAGAAGGAAAAAATATAAACTTTGCAGCAACTGAGATGGATTTAGAGTCTGTAATACTCTGTGACCTATCACAGAAACAAATAACTGAGTACCACTTGTTCTTATCATAAGTGGACCCTGAACAGTTATCATAATACTATAAGAAAGGGATTGACAGTAGTGGGAAATTGCCAGGGGAGGGGGTGGGGGGCACATTTCATCAAACCAGTTGACATGGGGACCAAAGTGAGGCCCAAACTTTACCTGTATGATGACCATTTGTATACCTAACCCTGAATTGTACCCCACATCTTTAAAATAAAAATAAAAGAGGAAAATGGGGATACCACTATATACACTGCAGATGTTAAAAAGATGATAAGAAAATATTATGAATAACTTTAGGCCAAAAAATTAGACAACTTTGATGAAATGAAAAATACCTTGAAAGACACAAATTGCCAAAGCTCATTTAAGGACAAATGGATAACCTGAAGATGTTATACTTATTAAATTAATTGGATTGTAGTTAAAAAAAATTCAAAAGATACAAAATATCTCCAGAGCCAGATGACTTTATTGGTGAATTCACCACACAAGTAAGAAATAATGACACTTCAAACTAATCCAGAAAATTGAAAGGAGAGACTCAACTTATTCTGAGGCAAACCAGAGAAAGACATCATAAGAAAAGAGGAACATAGATGCAACACAGATGCAAACATTTTAAACAAAAATTTAGCAAATTGAATACAATAACATACTATAAAGATAACATATCATGACCAAGTGTGATTTACCCAAGAAATGCAGGCTTGGTTCAACATTCAAAAATCGGTCAACATAATTCACCATATGCACATTAATAATAAAGACTTTTTTTAAATCACTATTGATGCAGAAATGGTATTTGATAAAATTTAACATCCATTCCTAAGAAAACCTTTTAGCAAATTAGGAATAGAGCAAATTTCCTCAATATTATAAAGGATACCTACAAAAAGCCTATAGCTAACATCAAACTCAGTGGTAAAGAATTACATGTTTTCCTTTAAGATTTGTAACAAGCCGAGCTCAGTGGCTCAGCCTGTAATCTCGCGCCTTTGGGAGGCTGAGGTGAGTAGATTGCCTGAGCCTGTGGGTTCGAGACCCACCTGGGCAGCAAGACCTCATCTCTACAATAAATCAAAAAATCAGCTGGGCATAGTAGCGTGCACCTGTAATTCTGGCTACTCGGAAGGCTGAGGCGGAAGGATCGCTGGAGCTGAGCAGGTCGAGGCTGCGGAGGCTGGGAGCAGCCACTGCACTCCAGTCTGGGCGACAGAGTGAGACTCCAACTCAAAAAAAAAAAAAAAGGTTTGGAACAAAGCAATTTCAACCTGGTACTGGAGGTATCGGCTGTACAATCAGGAAAGCAAAAGAAACAAAAAGCACACAAATTGGAAAGGAAAAAATAAAATTGTCTTTATTCATGAATGACATGATTATCATGTAGAAAATCAGATCAAATTTACAAAAAAAGCTACTAGAACCAATAGATGAGTTCAGCAAGGTTGCAGGATACAAAATCAATTTACAAAACCAATTGTATTTCTGCCTACTAGTAATTAACAAACAGAAATTAAAATAAAACACAATACCATTTATAAAAGTATAAAAATATTATTTTCTAGAGATAAATCAGGCAAAGATATGAAATACCTATTGAGAACAATTGAAGACTTAAAAACAAAATTTTAGGTGGTTCAGGTTCAATATTGTTAAGATGTTAATTCTCCCCAAATTGAACTGTAGATTCACTACAAAACCTATCAAAATTCCATCAGAATTTTTCTCTTAGAAATTGATAAGCTGATTCTAAAATTCAGTTGGAAATGCAAAAGACTTAGAAAACAACCTTGATGGAAGGCTGAGGCGGAAGGATCGCCTAAGCCCAGGAGGTCGAGGCTGCGGTGGCTGTGAGCGTACCACTGCACTCCAGCCTGGGCGACCAGAGTGAGATTCCAACTCAAAAAAAAAAAAAAAAAAAAGAAAGAAAAAGAAAACAACCTTGAAACAGAAAAATAAAATTAGAAGAGTTAGCACTACCTGATTTTAGAAATTATTTTAAAACTAGTAACCAAATCAGTGTCATATTGGCAGAAAGATAGATAATAGATCAATGGAACAGAATGGAAAATAAAAAATTACACAAACCTACATGATATAGCCAATTATACACCTAGGATATATGGTATAGTGTATTGCTCCTAAACTACAAACTTGTATGGCATGTTATTGAATGAAATACTGCAGGCAATTATAACACAATGTTAATTATCAAAACATAGAAAAGGTACAGTAAAAATATGGTATTATAATCTTATGGGACCACCATTGATCATATATATGGTCTGTCATTGACTAAAACATTATTATGCAATGCATCACTGTATTTATATTTATAATGTATATCAATAATTAAAACATATGTCAACTGATACATATGCATTATAAGTATAAATATTTATTGACATTTTTAATTTATTCTGGATAATATATAGATGCTCCTTAACTTATGATGGGGTTATGCCCTGATAAGTCCATTGTAAATCTATAATACTAAAAGTTGGAAATTCATTTAATGACAGCAACACAACAGAGGGTCCCTGACTTAAAATGATTTCTCTTAGGATTTTTCACATTTACGCTGGGTTTATCAGGACATAACCCATTATAATTGAGGCACTCCTTGTGATTTACAAGGAGGTTAAAGCTTCTATGGAATGTGTATTGCATTTGCATCATCAAAAGGTTGAAAAATTGTATGTCAAACTATTGTAAGTCAGGAACCATCTGTACTAATTTTTGTCAAAGGTGCAAATGTAGACCCTAGAGAAAAGATTGGCTTTTTAACAAATGGTGCTGAAATAATTGTATACTATTTATATGAAAAAAAATGTGCATTCAAACTTTGTATCACATAGAGTGATTAACTCAAAATGAAGCATAGAAATAAATGTAAAAAACTAAAACTATAAAAATTTCTAGAAGAAAACAGGAAAAAATCTTTATGTCTTTACATTAGGTAATGATTCCTTAAACACAACACCAAAAGGACAGTTGGGATTTCATCTAAATTAGGGATGGCAAATAAACACATGAAAAGATGCACAAATCATTAGTGATTAAGGAAATGCAAATAAAAATTGCAGTGAATACCACTACACATCTGTCAGAATGGCTAAAATGGTAACAACTGACCACACCAAATGTTGGCAAGGATGCAGAGGAATTGGCACTCTCATATACTGCTGGTGGGAATGTGAAATGGTATAGCCACATTGGTAAATATTTTCACAGTTTCTTGTTTCTTATGTTAAACACACACCTATCCGATAATTCAGCCACTTCTAGGTATTTACTTAAAAAGAAAAGCATACATTTATGGAAAGACTTGTAAATAAATGTTTATATCATTTTATGTAAAATACCCCAAACTTGTTAACAACCCAAATGTCTATCAATAGGAGAATGGATAAGCAAATTTTAACATATGTATGCAATATAATACCACTCAGTAATAAAAAATAAACTACTGATATACACAACATATGTGAAATTCAAATTAATTATGCTGAGTGACAGAATCCAGCATGTGTATAACCCACCCCTCTGCCTGCTGTCCACCACCTGATGTCAGTACCTGAGCTTACCTGCCCTTTGTGAAACAGACCACCACCCAATCACCTTAATGACCTGCCCTCCCTCAAAGGGAAGGTTTGAAAGCATTCAACCTCAAGCAGCAATTTGCCATAGTATTATTCCATTTATATAAAATTCTTGAAAAAGTAGAAACCAAGTGACAAAGCATATCAGTGGTTATCTGGGTCTTGGGGCAAGGGGGAGGAAATACAAAGATAAAAATTTGGAGGTGGTCATGTTTTGTTTGGTCAGGTCATGTGCTATGGCCACCATGTTTTCTTGACTTTGGCCCTCTCCCCTACCTTGGTAAGGCAAATCTCCTTTTCTCTCTCTAATTTACTTTCTAAATAAACTATATTTCCCAGTCTAACTTCTGTGCAATTCTTTGCATCTTTTGTGCAGCACTGGATCACAGTCCCTCCCCTTCCCCCTGCAACATTTTGGAGGCCTGGCTGGGATTTTTAACCTAACTTTGGGGAGGTTCCACTGAGATTTTGCCACTCTCTCTCTTTCTGCTCTTTCCCAATCCAAATCTCTCTGTGTAGAGAGACAAGGTGCTTGGTTCTCTTTCTCTGCTACTTGCTCTTACTCTTATTGCCTGCGATGAGTCACATTGAACAGACCTCTCTCCCTGTTGCCTCAGCCTTGTCTGTATGAAACTACATCACTGAAACTTGAAGACAAGTGGCGAGGACACTCACATATGGAGTAAGATATTAACTTATGCAACAGTAAAAACTGCCTGGACTCCTGCAGTGGGGTGTCAAGCCCACTGGGACCCCATCAACAAGGCAGCAATCATGTGATTAACCCACCCCTCTGCCTGCTGTCCACCACGTGATGTCAGTACCTGAGCTTACCTGCCCTTTGTGAAACAGACTACCACCCAATCACCTTAATGACCTGCCCTCCCTCAAAGAGAAGGTTTGAAAGCATTCAACCTCAAGCAGCAATTTGCCATAGTTTTGTTAAGCATCGGCCAGGCCATGTGTTCTTTGGGCTATGGCCACACTGTTTTCTTAATTTTGACCCCTCCCCTACCTTGAGGAGGTAAATATTCTTTTCTCTCCTTCTCTCTCTCTAATTTATTTTCTAAATAAACTATATTTTTCAATCTAAAAAAAAGTTAGAGACAATGAATATGTTTTGTTTTTTTGACAGTAGTGATGGTTGTATGAGTGTATGTCAATATCAATCAAATTATACATAGTGTATTGTAGGTCAGTTATGCCTCAATAAAACTATTAACAGCTAAATAAATAAATGTACTTGAAGTTCCACCTAGCACAATAAGGCAGGAAAAAAGTTAGTGCATCAGACTAGAAAAAGAAGAAATAAAACTATCATTATTCACAAACATCATGATTATATACAAAAAAATTAAAAATTGCCACAAAACCTATAAAATTAAAAAATGAACTTAGCAAAGTAGCTGAATACAAGGTCAGTATCAAACATAAGCTAGGTATTGTGGCATGCACCAAGAGTCCTAGCTACTTGGGAGGCTGAAGCATGAGGATTCCTTGAGCCCAGAAGGTCAGCCTGGGCAAGATAGAAAGACCAACTATCTCTCTAAAAAAGAAAATCAACTATTTACCATCAGTAAAAAAAAAAATGGAAAATTAAATTTAAAATTGTAACACTTATCAAATAAATTCTTAATTGCCCAAAAATAAATCTAACAAAGTATATGCAAGATGTAAATACTTAAAGTTACAAAATATTGACAGAAATTGAAGAAGACATAAGTAAATATAAGGATATGGCATATTAATGAATTAGAAGGTTTTATAGAGTAAAAAATGTAAATTTTTCATAAATGGATTTATAAACTCAATGCAATGCCAGTCAGAATTCCACCAGGATTTTTTCCTGCTGGAAATTGACAAATTGATTCTGGCATTTATAAGTAAATGAAAGTCTAAAAAATAGACAATACAATACTCAAAGAAGAAAAGTGAAAATCGCACTTATATACTCACTTGATTTCTGACAAGGTTAATCCTGTGGTGATTCGTGTAAGAATGGCCTTTTAATAAATATAGCTTTGTCATCTCCATGTAGATAAAATAAATCTGGACCCCTATTTTATTTCCTACAGAAATATCAATTCCAGGTGAATTGTAATTCTAGATGTAAAGATAAAATAATAAAGTTTCTAAATAATTACATAGACTAGCTTCATGACCTTTGGTTTGGCAAAAATACCTATTTTTAAATTATATATATATATATAATTAATATATATGTGTATATATATATATTTTGAGATGGAGTCTCACTCTGTCACCCAGACTGGAGTGCAGTGGCCGCTCCTGGCCACCGCAGCTTCGACCTGCTGGGCTCCGGCGATCCTTCCGCCTCAGCCTTCCAAGTAGCTGGAACTATAGGTGCGCGCTACCAAGCCCGGCTAATTTTTGATTTTATTGTAGAGATGAGGTCTCACCAAGTTGCCCAGGCAGGTCACGAACCCGCGGGCTCAGGCAATCCACTCACCTCAGCTTCCCAAAGGCGCGGGATTACAGGCTGAGCCACCGAGCATGGCGTAGTGTATATATTTTTAAGTTTCAAAACAAAGTTTATTAGAGAAAGAGAGGAAAGAAAGGGCAGGCAAAATTTTTGTACCTGACATGGGCAAGTCACTCTAAAAGGCTAAATAGTATTTTTTTTAAAACCCTAATCAAAAAGGGAAAAAATGATAATTTGGTTTATATTTAAAATAATAACTTCTATTTAACCATTAAAAACTCATACTGTAAGATGTTATTTATAATATATGTCAAACAAATATCTTGATGTTTTATTATGTAATATAAATGAAACTTACGGGGCAATATGAAAAAGACAGATAATTCAATTAAAAGGCAGCAAAAGACTTGAGATAGAGAATATATAAACTGCTAATCATCCTATGAAAAGATGTTTCATAAGTCAGAAAATGAAAGGTTTGAGATTTTACCCTACTTGCAAGATAACAAGATAGTCTGCCACAGTTTTATATACATATACTAACAGAAGAAATAAGACCCCTGGGTCAGAGACCATTTTTTACTAATGGAAGAGGCAGAAGATGGAGTAATATCTTGTCTTGCTTCCCAGAATCCTGATCCCCACAGGACAAAGCATTAAGGTAAAAATGGTATATGCATATGGAGTGCATTACACGAGAATCCCGACATTAAGAAATTCTGATCGTATATGCAGCTTCTGGTGACATGTCTGTCAAGAAAGATTTAGAGAGAGAGTTAGAGAGTTAGAGAGAGTGAGAGAGAGAGAGAGAGAGAGAGAGAGAGAGAGAGAGAGAGAGAGAGAGAGAGATTGGGGAGAGAGGGATAAGAAACCTTTCTTTACTCTGGAATGTAAGTAAATTTTCTCTGGGAAAAGAAAGGAGAGGCATTTGCCTTTATTACCCTGGAGTATCTCCAAAAAGAGAGACATATCTCATCTTTACTACTCTGGCATGCATCCCTATACAAACAATTTTAACTTGATTGTAAATGCCTCCATCAAAAGACCTGGACCATGCAGAAACATGAGGCTTGTTTCTCAAGTCACAAGACAGGTGCTGCTTTTCACAGTCTGGAAAATTAGGCCAAGTTGCATTAAACCCCTGACAATTAGTGTTAATAAGGTCTTCTTCAACTTCAAGAACCTCAAAATCCCAATATTTCACTGCCCTTTGGAAGAAAATGTCACAACTGGAAAAAAAAAGACAAATGAGTAGTCCTTGGAATACAAAATAAGTAGTGGTTAAACTGGAGGTATCAGCACATAGCTAAGACACTGAATTTGTTACAGGGCAGAATCAACTCCCTAAAGTTTGATGCTGACATCCATGAAGTAAGGTGGTAGAGCAATGCAGGTTTCCTGATCAAACAGCCTTTCTTCTAATTTTATTTTATTTTAAAAATGTGGGGTTCAATTCAGGGTCAGGCATACAAGTGGTCATTATGCAGGTTGATGAAATGTGCCCTGCCCCACCCCCCCGCAGGCAGTTTCCAACTACTGCCGATCCCTTTTTATAATATTATAATTGTTCAAGATCTGCTTATGAGTGAGAACTTATGGTACTCAGTTCTTTGTTTCTGTGACAGATAACTCAGTATTATAGACTCTAAGTCCATCCAAGTTGCTGTGAAGTTTGTAATTTTGTCCATCTTTATGACTATGTAATATTTCATTGTGCATATGTACCACATTTTTTTATCCAGTCCTCTTTCAGTGGGCATCACAGTTGATACCATGTTTTTGCTATTGTGAATAATGTCAGTCTTTCAAAGGAGCTAAATCTGATTCAAAGATTATGCCATTTCATTTGCACTGTGGACTTTTGCCACACATAAATTATGCAGTAATTCCAGTATTATAGCCAAAATCCATAACCTGAATCTCATCATGCAAAATCATCACACTACCAAATTAAGAGACATTCTATAAAATAACTGAACTTTTTCTTTAAAAATGTAAATGTCATAATAAACAAAGAAAAGGCAGTGATGTCAGCAAGATGGCAGAATAGAGGATTTTGCCCCACCCCCACAAAATAGACAATTGGACAGCTATTCATGAATAAAAATAGCTCTAAAAGAGCTCTGGAATTCAGCTAAGAAGCTGTAGCAACACAGTGGAGAAAAAAATCCTAGAATAACTGACAGAAAAGGTAGAAAGAACAGTTTCATTTTGCTTGCATCATCCCATTCCCCAGGCTGGCACAGCTCAATGCCAAGAGGAATCTCCTTATGTTGCAAAGTCCCCTTGCAGATAAAAGGAGGGCAGGCTGAGAATCCAGCTTCCCCAACCTTTTGGGCTGCATCTCTAAGGACTTGCTTTGGTTTCACCCACCCAAATAGCTGGGGACGTTGGCAGAGCTGAGACATCCAGAGATGGCTAGGAACAAAGAAGAAGGGAGGGGCTACCAGTATCAACCACATGACAGGTACCACTATATTCAACAGTAGTCTGCTCTGCAGAAGACCCCAGCAGCCTTCACTGCCAAGGACATCAACAGCTCTCACAGACACTGTGGACTCTGTGCAGTTTTTACCAAGGATCCTGCAATGTTCACTGTTATGAACACCAGTTGCTATGGACATCATATGCACATGCAACCAGCATTGTCCCCTGCCACAGGTTCTGGCTCTCAGTGCTACATATGTACCCATGGTCACCCTCCACAGCTGTATACACAAACATATGCAGCTGGCCCTATTCTTTGCAGTTGCACATGTGTTAGCTGATGACCCCCACTGGCATTCACACAATGCAGCTGACCTCTGCCACTCCATGTCATTCGCTCTGGCCACACTGTCATCTTTCCTAGCCCCTGCTTACATAGGCACAATTGCTGCTAGACCTGGAGGCACCACTAAAGAAACCAACATCCATCACATTCACCACAGAAGCCCTCAGCTTTTGCCACCAAGGACCTTGTAGTTGATATTGTGTACTCCAGCTGCTTAAGCCACCACACCCCCTAACACCCCATATTCAGAGCTAACATATGCTCCTGCATATGTGTCCTGTTTGCCACTATACCACATGCATCAGCACATTCCTGAGTACTCTCTGTATGGCACTTCTTTTCCCCTATCTCCCCTGCAGATAAAGGTTTCCCTTATTGAAGACAATCTGTAAAATATGGAAAAAGAAGTGACTGCTTCTTCAAATGCACAGGGATCATGAAAAATCAGGGTAACACGACATGGACAAAGGAACACAATAAACTTCCAGAAACTGACCCCAAAGAAATGGAGAGCTACAAGTTACCTAACAAATAATTCATAATAATTGTTCTAAACAAGTTCAGTAAGGTATAAGAGAACACAGATAAACAATTTAATAAAATCTGGAAAAAAATAAGAACAAAAGAAGTTTAAAAACTATATACAAATTACAAAAAAGAGCCACAAAGTTTCTGGAGCTGAAAAAAATACAAGGACTGAGCTAAAAGATGTAATAGAGAGCTTCACAACAGCCTCACTCAGGCAGAAGAATCATCAAACTCAAAGAAAAGTCATTTGAAGGCATCCAGTTGGAGGAGAAAAAAAATTTTTTTTTAAATGAAGAAGTCCTGCAGGATTCATGAATTACCAACCAGTAAACCAATATATTCATTACAGAGGCTGAAGAAGATGAAGAGGGAGAAGAGGCAGAGAGGTTTTTGGCTTTCTTGTTTTGTATTGTTCGATCAGGGTCTTACTCTGTCGCCCAAGTCAGTGGCATGATCACAGCTCATTGCAGCCTCAAGCTCCTGGGCTAAAGTGATCCTCCTATCTCAGCCTCTTGAGTATCTGGGACTACAGGAATATGCCACTTTACCCAGCTAATTTAAGACTTTTTTTTTGTAGAGATGAGGTCTCACTATATTGCCCAGAATGATCTCGAACTCCTGGGTGCAAGTTATCCTCCCACCTCAATCCCAAAGTGCTGGGGTTACAGGCATGAGCCACTGAGCCCAGCCACAGAAAGTTTATTTAAAGAAAAAATAACTCCAAATTCCCCAAATCTGGGGAAATAAATAGATATCCAAACTCAAGAAGCCCCTAGGACCCCAAATAGGTTGAATATAAAAATATCTACACTGAGATATATTATAATTAAACAGTCAAAAATCAAGACAAAATTTTTTTGAAAGGGATAAGAGAAAAGTGACTTGTGATATACTAAGGAAGTCCACCAGACCATCAGATAATTTATCTACAAAAAAACTTGCAGGCCAGGAGAGAGTAGAATGATATATCTAAACACCTGAAACAACAAAAACTTCCAACCAAGAATACTATACCATACAAAGCTATCCTTTAATGAAGGGAGGATAAAGTCTTTCCAAGATAAATGAAAGCTGAGGAACTTGTCAGCACTATACCAGTCTATACAAGAAATGCTTAAGGTAGCACTTTAAATGGAATTGGAAATACACTAAACAGCAATGTGCAAGCATATGAAAGTATAAATCTCACCAGTAAAGGTGACTATATACTCAAATACAGAATAATATGACACTCTAATAGTGTGCAAATTATTCATAAAATTATTCATAACTCTAATATAAAAACTAAAGATAAAATTATAAGAGTAACTATAACCACAAAAAATTGGTAACAGATTGACAATTAAAAAATATTCGGACTTCAAGAACACAAAGTGGTGGTGGGAGGTGTAAAAATGTAGAGTTTTTGCATGCAGTTGAATTTAAAAGATCAAATATAAACAGATGATTATAAGTATAAGAAGATTTATACAACCTTATGGTAACCACAAAGGAGGAAATGACAGTATACACACAAAAGATATTTCCAGAGAAAGAATTATCCACATAAGTATGGAAAATTAAATACCAAAAGTAGACAGCAGGAGAGGAAGAGACGAACAAAATAACTGCAAAACAGAAAACAATTAACAAAATGGCAATAATAAGTCTTTACCTATCAATAATCACTTTGAATGTAAATAGGTAAACACCCCAGTCAAAAGGCACAGAGTGGCTGAATGGATTTTTAAAAAAGATACAGTGATATTCTACCTAAAATAAACTCACTTTAGCTATAAAAACACATGTAGATGGGCTATAAGATGGAGGAATAGAGGCATCTCATACTCACCCCCTCCATAAAGAAAAAGTAAAACACCAAGTAGATAATCACACTTCAAACAGATCATCTAAGAGAGAATACTGGAATTCAATAGAGAAGAGACAGGAAAAACTTAGAGCAAGGAAGGAAAGGGAAGCCTTCCTTTAGGAGGGCAGTCTGCTCAGATATGATTGAGTGGGAGATGGGAAAGAGTAAGGAAAGGGTAAGTGAGAGACCCTCATTGGCCCACATTCTCACTATGTTCTCCTGCAATCCTAGCCATGTGAGAGCCTCTTTATCCTCATGGGCCCTGAAAATAACATAGGCTGCTTGGAGACCACACAATGGCATTGCTCCAGAGAAGGAGCTCTGAATGGGTTCCACTAACACCCAGGGCCTTAAGTAGCTAGAGAAAGTGCCATTTTGAAATCCCAGTCCCAACAGACTGAATTCTTCCCAGGGGTCCAACAGCCCCTGCATATCCACATCCCTGGTACTCCACTGATATTTCCTGCCTGCAGGCATGACAGTGGCTAGCTGTTGCCACCAGGGTCAAAGCATGAGCCATTGGCAGTGACCATGCTGTCCACTGCAGTAGAGCTACCTTATATTTCCACAGGAACAAGGACAAAATTTTTAGTAAATTTCTGAAATTTCTTGGGCTGCCGCTACTGGGGCCAAAGCGTGAGCAAAGTGTGTGCTCCCCAGTTGCCTGTTATGGCTGCCACTAAAAGCAACCCCATCCTCCCCAGTAGCAGGGCCACAGTGCAGCTGATTACATTCTACCTGAATGTTCAACAGAGAACTAGGAATCATCCTGAGCCTGCCTACGACAGCCAGCACCTGCATGAATCACCTGGAGGCCTGAAGACAGGTCTACCCACATGGCTTAGCCCACAACACTCCCCAGTGCCAAGAATGCACTATGGGGACATGGGGATTGCCAAGACGAATATGTCATCTTTGGCACCTGAGCACTGTGGGCCTCAGATCTGGCCCACCCAACCTGTGTCTACCACTACAGCTAGCACCCAGCAGTGGGTCAGCGTACTAACCTACTCAGCCCACTGCAGCCACCATCAACACCAGTGAAAATTGCATGAGAACTAGAGAATTGTCCTGCTACTGCTACCGCTATTGACCATGACATGCCTACTACCCAGAATGCTGAAAATCCATGCATCTGCCTGGCCCACCACTGCCACTACTGGCACCAAAGAAAACTATCTGGAGGTAAAATAATTGTTCCATTTGTACCCACTATCAGTGGTGCCAGCACATGTTACCTAGGGGCCCAAGGACAGGCATGCTCAGCTCACCACTGCCACCACTGGAGGCCAAGAACTGGCTGACCTAGTATCCCCATTCCAATAAAATTTCACCACACACTCCACTAACAACTTCACCCTATGCCGCTGTAGAAATCATAGACCTCACTGACACTGCTTATAGCTGAAAAAATAATGCAGAGACTATCTACTGCATATACCGAGAATCAAGGCCAAAGTGTCCTACCCAATCAACACCATGGATACATCTTCAGGGAAATATCCTCCCCATGAAAGCAAATTCAAAACGTTGTAAGAAGCAACTGTTACACCAGATGCATAGATATCAACATAAAAACACAAGAATCAAGAAAAAACAAGGAAATATAATACCTCCAGAGGAACACAATAATTCTCAAGTGACAGATTCTAATACAAAGCAAATTTATGAAATCCCAGAAAAATAATTCAAAATAATGATATTAAAGAAGATCAGGGAGATACAAGATAATTCAGAAAAATAACAGAAAGAAATTGGAAAAGCAATTCAGGGCATGAATGAGAAATTTACTAAAGATATAGAGATCATAAAGAACCAGGCCAGGCATGGTGGCTCAGCCTGTAATCCCAGCACTATGGGAGGCTGAGGCAAGAGGACTGCCTGAGCCTGAGGGTTTGAGATTAGTCTGGGCAATTTGGTGAGACCTCATCTCTATAATAAATCACAAAAATTAGCCGGGCATGGTGGTGTGCATCTATAGTTCCTACTACTTGGAAGGCTAAGGTGGAAGGATCACCTAAGCCCAGCAGGTCAAGGCTATGGTAGCCATGAGCATGCCACTGTACTCCAGTCTGGGTGACAGAGTGAGATTCCAACTAAAAAAAAAAAAAAAAACAAGCAAAACAAAACAAAAACAAAAATGAATTCTGGAATTGGAGAATTCACTGAACGAAATACAAAATACATTTGAAAGCTTCAACAGTAGACTAGATCAAGCAAAAGAAAGAATTTCAAATTTGAATACAGGTCTTTAAAAATAATCAGACAGACAAAAATTTTTAAGGAGAATAAAAAAGAAAGAACAAGGCCTACTTGACATATAAGTCATCATAAAGTGATAAAATATTCAAATGTTAGGTATCCCAAAAGGTGAAGAGAAAACAAAAATAGAAAACCTGTTTAATAAAATAATAGCTGAAAATGTTCCAAGTCTAACAATAACTATAGACATCTAGACACAAGAAGTTAAAAAAAATCCCCAAATAGGTACTATTCAAAGAGTGGTCTTCTCCACAGCATGTTATACTCAAACTGTTGAAGTCAAAAACAAAAAAAGAATTTGAAAAACACCAATAGAAAAGCAACTAGTCACTTACAAGGAAACCCCATTAGACTGATGGCAGATTTCTCAGCAGAAACCATAAAAGTCAAGAGAAAATGGAATTATATATTCAAAGTACTGAAATAAAAACTACTTTCACCCAAGAACACTATACCCAGCAAAGCTATCCTTCATAAGTGAAGAAGAAATAAAGTCTTTCTCAAGACACGCAAAAGCTGAGGGAATTTACCATTAGACCTGACCTACAAGAAATGCTTAAGGAGTCCTACACCTAGAAGCAAAAAGACAATATCTACCATACTGAAAGCACATGAAAGTATGAAGGAGAAAAAAAAATTTAGTTTTTGGAGGGCAGGTCCTTTGTAGTACAGGCTTCCTTCTAGGAACCCATTGGCATCAGTGTACCAGCTAGCACTGTTGTGAGAGACTGTTGTTCAGTTTCAGTTAATTTTTTAAAAAGATTCTTTCAATGCATTTGCCCATTTTTATGATGGGTGATTTACGAGTGTACTTGCCCACACTGCATTTTGTTTAGCAGTTTTTGAACCAAAACATCATGACCCCCATGTCCCACTCTCCCTACTCACCCAATCTCACCCCAAGCAACTTTTTTCTGTTTCCCCAGATGAAAAAAGTCCTCAAAGGGAAATGCTTTTGCCGATGTGGAAGAGGTGAAACAAAACATGGCAGAAGTACTAAAGGACATCAAAGTTGATGAGTTCAGAAATTGTTTTGAGCGGTGGAAAAAGCATTTTAATATGTGTATTGCATCAAACGGAGAGTACTTTGAAGATGACTGAAATTTAAACATTTTGGGTCCCCCTGCTAGTATAAAACCCACTGGTAGAGCAAACACACAAATGAAGAGGAGAAAGGACTCAAAGGTTATCACTACAGAAAACCAGAAAATCACCAAGCAACAATGATAAGCGAGAAAAAAAAATAAAGGACATGTAAAACAACCAGAAATCAACTAATAAAATGACAGGAATAAGTGTTTACATATCAACCATATCTTTGAATGTAAATAGATTAAATTTTCTACTTAAAAGACATAAACTGCCCGAATAGATTTTTAAAAAAATATTGCCTTAGAGTTAGGGCTAGGGCTAAGGTTAGTCTATAGTAGACAACTATATGCTGCCCACAAGAAGTTAATCTCACCTGAAATGACACATATAAACAAAGTATAAAGGAATGGATAAAGATATCCCATGAAAATAAAAAATGAGCAGGAGTAGCTATACTTATATTAGATAAAATAGACTTAGGTCAAAAGCAGCACAAAGAGACATAGCAGGTCATTATATAATGCTAAAGGTGTCAATTCAGCAAGAGAAAATAACAATTCTAAGCATATATACAACCAACACCAGCACACTCAGATATATAAGCAAATATTATTAGATCTAAAGGGAGAGACAGATTCCAATACAATAATAACTGGGGTCTTCAATACCCCACTTTCAGCATCAGATACATCATCTAGACAGAAAATCAAAACAGAATCATTAGATTTAAACTGCACGTTAGACCAAATGGACCTAACAGACATTTACAGAACATGTAATCAAATAGCTGTAAAACACACATTCTTCTCATTAGCACATCAAATATTCTCCAGAATCGACCACATGTTAGGACACAAAACATTCTCAACAAATATCTATAAATTGAAATCATATTAAGTATCTTCTCAGACCACAATGGAATAAAACCAGAAATTAATAGCAAGAGGATGACAGTAGCAAAATCTGTCTGGGGAGGGGGGGCACACCTCATCAACAGGGGTACCTGCACAATGAATATTTGTATACTTAAACCTGAATTAGACCCCACAATTTTAAAATAAAAAAAATTTAAAGTTAAAAAAAATAACAAGAGGAACTTTGGAAACTGTACAGATACATGTAAATTAAACACTATTCTCCTGAATGACCACTGGATCAAGGAAATTATTAAGGAGGAAACAAACATTTCTTAAAACAAATGAAAATCAAAACACAGCGTACTAAAACCTACTGGATACAGCAAAAGGAGTACTAAGAGGGAAGTTTATAGGAATAAATGCCTACATCTAAAAAAAATTTCAAATAAACAATTGAATGATGCCCCTCAAAGAACTACAAAAGCAATAATAAACCAGACTCAAAATTAGTAGAAGGAAAGAAGTACTAAAGAACAGAGAAGAACTAAACAATATAGAGACTAAACCAGTACAAAACATAAAGAAAACAAAGAATTGTTTTTTTGAAATGATAAATAAAATTGATAAACTACTAGCTAGATTAATCAAGAAAAAAGAGAGAAGACCCAAATAAACAAACTAAGAAATGTATTGCAAATGATACCACAGAAATACTAAAGATCATCAGAAGCTATTATGAACCACTATGCACTAACAAACTGAAAACCTAGAGAAAAAGGGTCAATTACTGAACATATACAACCTTCCAAGATTAAATCAGGATGAAATAAAAAACCAAAATGAGATTTAATCAGTAATAAAAATTCTCCCAACAAAGAAATGTCCAAGACTTGGTATTCACTGCCAAATTCTAACTATACAACTAACATCAAATAAGAACTAACATCAATTCCAAATTCTAAAATATTGAAGAGTGGGGATTCTTCCTAACTCATTCTACAAAACCAGCATTACATTGATACCAAAACAGACAAGAAAACAACAATCAAAAAGAAAGCTACAAGCCAATATCCCTGAAAAATATAGTTGCCAAAAACCAAAAAATCCTCAACAAAATATAGCCAACAGAATCCAACAGCACATCAGAATGATAATACACCATGATCAAGTGGGATTTATCCCAGGGATGTAAGGATGGTTCAGTATATGCAAATCAATAAATGTAATACATCACGTCAACACGATGAAGGAAAAAATATTATCACCTCAGTAGATGCAGAAAAGCATTTGATAAAATTCAACATCCCTTTAAGATAAAAACTCTGAACAGATTAGGCATAAAAGGAACATAATACCAACCATATATGACAAAACCATAGCTAACATCATACTGAATGAGAAAAGCTGAAAGCTGAAAACTTTTCCTGTAAGAACTGGAATAAGACAAGAACTGTAATAAGCCTATTTTCACCACTCCTATTCAACATAATACTGAAAGTGCTAGCCCAAGTAATTAGACAAGCAAAATAAATAAAAAGGCAGCCAAATTGGAAAAAAGAAGTCAAATTCTTCCTCTTTGTAAATGATATAATCTTATTTCCAGAATAACCTAAGGACTTCAGCAAAAAATTCTTAGATCTGATAAATACATTCAGTAAAGTTTTAGAATACAAAACCAACATTGAAAAATTAGTAGCATTTTTATATACCAATAATGAACTAGCTGAGAAAGAAATCAAAGGCAATCTCATTACAATAGCTACAAAAAAAAATCTAGGACTACATTAAACCAAAGAAGTGAATGATTTCTACAAGAAAAACTATAAAACACTGATGAAAAAAATTGAAGAGAACGCAAACAAATGGAAAAACATCCCATGCTCTTAGACTGGAAGAATTAAAATGAACACACTGGTCAGGCACAGTGGCTCAAGCCTGTAATCCCAGCACTTTGGGAGGCCAAGGTGAGAGTATTTCCTGAGTCTGTGGGTTCGAGACCAGCGTGGGCAACATGGTGAGACCTCGTCTCTACAATAAATAAAAAAAAAATTAGCCGGGTGTGATAGTACATGCCTGTAGTTCTGGCTACTTGGAAGGCTGAGGTGGAAAGATTGCTGGAATCCAGTAGGTCAATGCTGGGGTGGCCGTGAATGTGCCACTGCACTCCAGCCTGGGCAATGGAGTAAGACTCTAAGTCAAAAAAAATGAACACACTGCTCAAAGAAACCTACAGATTTGATGCAATCCCTATGAAAATACCAATGTCATTTTTCACAGAAATAGAGAAAACACTCCTAAAATTTGTATGTATCCAACAAATCAGCCAAACAGCCAAAGCGATCCTGAGCAAAAAGAACAAAGCTGAAGGCATCACACTACCTGACTTCAAAACATATTACAAGGCTGTAGTAACCAAAACAGCACAGTATTGGTATAAAAGCAGACACATAGGCAAATGAATAGAGAAATGAACAGAATAGAGAGCCTAGAAGTAAACCCAGTATTTACAGCTAACTGATTTTCAACAAAGTCACTAAGAAAATACACTGGGAAAAGGACATCTTCCTCAATAAATGGTTCTGGAAAAAGTGGACATTCATATATAAAAGAATGAAACTGGACCCCCTACCTCTTACCATGTACAAAAATCAACTCAAGATGAATTAAAGACTTAAGTGGGAGATCCCAAACTATAACACTGACTAAAAGAAAACATAATGGAAACACTTCAGGACTTTGGTCTACATGAAGATTTTATGGCTTAGATCTCAAAAGCACAGGCAACAAAAAAACAAAAACAGACAAATATTAAACTAAAAAGCTTCTGCATAATAAAGGAAACAATCAGTAGAGTGAAGCAACAACCTGCTGACTGGGAGAAAATATTTGCACACTGTTCATCTGACAAAGGACTGATATCCAGAATACACAAGGAAGTCAAACAACTCAACAGCTATCATAATCATAATCATAATCCCAATTAAAAAGGGGTCAAATAACATAGGCATTTCTCAGAAGAAGACATACACATGGACAATACATATATGAAAGAATGTTCAACGTCACTAATCATCAGGGAAATTAAAATCAAAACCCTAAATAGATATAATCTTTCCTTAGTTAGAATGGCTATTATTAAAAAGACAAAAAATAGTAGATGTTGTCAAGGATGCAGAGAAAAGGGAACTCTAATACACAGTTAATGGGAATGTAAATTAGTACAACCACTATGAAAAACAGTGTGGAGATTTCTCAAAAAACTAAAAATATAACTACCATATAATCTAGCAATCCCACTACTGGGTATCTACCTAAAGGAAAAGAAATCAGTATGTTAAAGGAATACCTGCAATCTCGTGTTTATTGCAGCACTATTCACAATAGCAAAGATATGGCATCAACCTACGTGTCCATCAACAGATGAATGGATAAAGAAAATGTGATATATATACACAATAGAATACTACTTGGCTACAAAAAAGAATAAAACCATGTCATTTACAGCAGCATGGTTGGAACAGGAAGTCATTATGTTAAGTGAAATAGGCCAGACACAGAAAGACAAATATCCCTTCTTATTCATATGTGGAAGCTATAGTTGATCTTACAGAGGTAGAGAGTAGAATCACAGACACCAGAGGCTGGGAAGGATGTGGGGAGTAGGGGGCATGAAAAGAGGTTGGGTACACAACATACAGCTAGATAGAAGGAATAAGTTCTAATATTCAATAGTAAAATAAGGAGACTATAATTAACAACAATGTATCATATATTTCAAAATTGCCAGGAGAGGGGACTCGAAATTTTCCCAACATATAGAAATGATAAATACTTGAGGTGATGGATACTCCAAATTACTGGCATGATCACTATACCTTCTATACATGTAAGAAAATATCACACTCCTCAGAAATATGTACAAATACTTATGGGGAAGTATCACTATAAAATAGAAATTTAAAAAAAGACACATAGAAAAAATTACTCCATGCAACTGGTAACCAAGAGATTGGGCTGGCTATACTTAGATCAGGCAAAATCAACATTATGTTGACAAGTTTCACTACAGACATTAATAATTATATAATAATAAAAGGTCAACTTAACAGGAAGCTATAAAATTGTAAATATATATGTGCGCAACATCAGAGTGCCGAGATATATAAAACATAATTGACAAAGCTAAAGGGAGAAATTGACAGCAATGATATAATAGAAGGAGATATCAATACCCCACTTTCAATAATGGGTAGAACATCCAGGCAGAAAATCAATAAGGAAATAGCTGACTCGAATACTGCAAACTAATGGACCTAACAAACATATATACAACTTTCCACCCAATAGAAGAGAAGAATACAAATTCTTCTCAAGTGCACTTCAAAAATTCTCCAGGATTGATTATATGTTGGGTCACAAAACAAGTCTTAAGAATTTAAGACTGAAATCATACTGTATCTTCTCACGCCATGTGGAATCAAACTAGAAAACATAACAGCAAGAAAAAAAGGAAAATCCAGAAACATGTAGAAATGAAAAAACACACTCTTGAACAATTGGGTAAAAAGGAAAGTCAAAAGAGAATTTTAAAAATACCTTGAGACAATGAAAACAAAAATACAACTCACCAAACTTATGGGATGCAGCAAAAAGAAAAGAATTAAGAGGGAAGTTTATAACAGTAAATGCCTACACTTAAAAAGTAGAAATATCTTAACCTAATTTTTACAACTCTTTTTAGAACAAAAAGGACAAAATAAAAGTAAAGCTAGCAGAAGGAAATAACAAAGATTAGAACAGAAATAAATGAAATAGAGAATAGAAAAAACAATAAACTAAGAGTTGATTTTTTTAAAAAGATAAAATTAACAAACCCTTAGGTAGACTAAGAAAAAAACCCACAAGACTCAAATAAAGAAAATCAGAAGTGAAAGAGGAGACATTACAGGGGATGACACAAATAAAAATGATCATAGGGGACTATTGTGAACAATTATATGCCAACAAATTGTATAATATAGACAATATCGATAGGTTCCTAGAAATATACAACCTACCAAGGCTGAATCAGGAAGAAATAGAAAACCTTACTTCTTCCGGGATCCCTGGAGCCATGGCATATTCTGAACAAGGGGAGGGGAATGCTGAGCGGACTGAGTGGAGAAACCACCTGGTGGTGGCTCATGAGAAGGTGTTATCGGGAGTAGAGGATATTACTGGCCCCGTGCAGAACTGCGCATTGAAACTTTCATTAAACCACTATCCAGCATGCTCCTGCCCCTATGCACCCTTCAGAAGTGCATGCCCAGCAAGGGCTATAAGGACAGCACTGGCAATACAATGCTTAGCTCATCTGGCAATCTTTCTGCCTCTGTATTTTTCCACATCTAAACTAAAGGAGACCTAAAGGTGGCAGGGTGTTAAATCTGATTGGTTGTTCCAGAATGCACTTTTGCCTCTTTTCTGAAGCATTGAGACCTTGCTGTGTATGTTTGTTTCTCATTTGTTTTGAGACAGGGTCTTGCTCTGTCACCCAGGCTGGAGTGGAGTGGCAGTTATGGCTCACTGCAGCCTCAACCTCCTGGCCTCAAGTGATGGTCCCACCTCAGCCTCCCCGAGTGCTCAGATTACAGGCATGAGCCACTATGCCCAACCTGTAGTCTATTGTAGCGTCTCCTCACAGGATACGGCCTTCTCTGTGCCCTGTCCTTGTTATGCATTCCTTGTATCCCTCACAGAGGAAGAGATGGGGTTTCTTGCTGGTCCAATTTCCTCCTGAGCAGTTCATGTAGTCTGAATAATAGCAAAACCTCTAGGTCATATGATTTGTTTAAATACTGCACATATATTCCTAGATACATATATCCTTGTACATGACACTCATAGAACTATAACAACATCTCATATGGGGTCTGATATTCATGGTTTATCTAGATGTCCCAGGTAGTGCCTGGTGCAAGAGTAAGGTTTGTTGGCATATTATTCACCATATCACTACTCCTTTGTCATACTTCTGCTAAATTAGAGACCCATCACATCCAGTTTCTTGTGGATGTTCTAGTCTCACCCAGAAATGACTAAAATTTGGATACACACTCTTTTATTCCTCATATCTAACTTAAATTTTATATCCTTTGATCAATATCTCCACAAACTCTTTTATTTCTCCTCACTTAAATTTTATATCCTTTGATCAGTCTCTACCCAACCACAACTACCCCTCAGCCCCTGGTAACCACCATTCTACTCTCTGCTTCTAAGAATTTCTATGAACTCTTTTGGATTCCACATAAGTGAGATCCTGTGGTATTTGTCTTTCTATGCCTGGTTTATTTCACTTAATGACTTCCAGATTCATCCATGTTATCACCAATGACAGGATTTCCTTTTTTTTTTTTAAGGCTGAATAGTATTCCATTATATGTATTATATTTTCCTTATCTAGTCATTCATTGATGGACACTTAGGTTGGTTCCATTACAGATAATGCTGCAATAAACATGGGGGAAGAGATATCTCTTCAAGGTACTGATTTCAGGCCGGCATGGTGGCTCATGTCTATAATCCTGGCACTTTGGGAGGTGGAGGTGAGAGGACTGCCTGAGTCCAGGATTTCAAGACCAGCATGGGCAACTTGGCAACCCCTCATCTTTATAATAAATTAAAAAAATTAGCCAGGAGAGGTGGCAGAAGGATAGCCTAAGCCCAGCAGGTCCAGGCTGCTGTGGCCATGAGTATGCCACTGCACTCCAGCCTGGGCAACCGAGTGAGACTCTGACACAAAAAATAAAACAAAACAAAACTGATTTCATTTCCTTTGGATATATACCCAGCAGTGGGATTTTTGGATCAGATAGTAGTTCTATTTTTAATTTGAGGAAACTCTATATTTTTTTCTATAATGGTTGTACTGATTTACATTCCCACTAATAGTGTACGAAGGTTTCTTTTTATCCACATCCTCACCGACCCTTGTTATCTTCTGTCTTTTTAAAAAATATATATACAAACTGAGGGAAGGATCCAACTTTTGTCTTTTTGATAACAGTCATTCTAACGGGTATGAGGTGATATCTCACTGTGGTTTTCATCTGCAGTTCTCTGATGATTAATGATGTTTGGCATTTTTTCATAGAGGCACAAACTTTTTTTGAAGGTACTTTGGGAGGTGCTTTGCAATAATATAAATATCTAGTCCCTCATCAAACTTTCCACTTTTTTCCCCCCACTTACTAATTTATATGAGTCTGGACTTATGATTCCATTATATAATGGGTTATCATCTATAACTAGTATTATTTATTTTGATGCTCAAATCATGCCAGGTGCAAGAACAGTGAGAATCCCTTCAATCTGGTTTCCTTGTCCTTTCAACATGTTCCCACCATTCTTTGAGCACCACCTTACTTGCCAGCACAAGATGTTCCAGGTTCATTTTGAACCTTTGCTTCCCCAGTCCTGGAATCTGACACTTCTTCAGAGTCTTGTCACTTCCATGGAATCTGTCACTTCTGCATGGAGTGTGTTATTTAGAAACCAAGAGCTGACTGTTTGATGAGCTTTCCAAGCATATATTTATTTCCTCAGTCCAAGATTTCAAACTGATTTTCCAAAGTCCCCTTAACAGCACAGAAGTGGAGATAATTCTTCTTTTTCCAAAATGCATTTGCATTTTTCTCTGTGAAAAATTCATTTGATTCAATATAAAGAGACAAAATTATTTGGCACATAAATGGCAACTCTCTGGTCTAAATCTTTAAGTAAAGCCTATGTTCCAGGAAGATGCAATATATTCTCTTTATTCCACAGATAACAGACACTCTAACAGGTGTGAGGTGACATCTCACTGTGGTTTGAATCTGCATTTCTCTGATAATTAGTGATGTTAAACACCACTAATGGTTGCACAAAATCATATACACATGGTCACAATTTCACTGACACCCATGACATTCCACATCCAGATATTCAAGGTCACACATAATCATCTTCACACAGCTTTGCTTACCTCCAGTCACTCAACAATCCGTCAGCCAGAGACCCACATACCCACACCATCACACACATATTATCACATTCTGTTACAGTCAGGCACAGTCACAATCTACCACAGAGCCTATAACCTCACTGCATGCAGTCACAAAAGCCACACTTCCAGTCTACTTTCTGCAGCTTTCTTCTTACAGCTGGATGCTGTCCACCTATTCTTTAAAATGCACATACTGGCTGGGCACGGAGGTTCATGCCTGGAATCCCAGCATTTTGGGAGGCTGATGAGGGAGGATCGTTTGAGCCCAGGAGTTCGAGACAAGTTTGGGCAATACAGTGAGACCTCCTTGCTATAAAAAAAATTAGCTGAGCGTGGTGGTGCACACCGCATCCCAGCTACCTGGGAGGCTGAGGAGGAAGGATCACCTGAGCCAGGAGGTCAAGGCTGCGGTGAGCCATGATCGTGTCACTGCATTCCAGTCTGGGCGACAGAGTGAGACTCCGAAATAAATAAATAAATAAATAAATACATACATACATACACAAATAAATAAATTGCACCTATTGAGCAACTGCTGTGTACCAGGTGCTGGGACTCCCTCAAGGAAAGAGACAGACAAAATTCCGACTTGCAGAGCTCGTGCGGGTCCCGCAGGTACTCAAGGCCGCACCCACGGATGAACTTGGCTGTGCCGCACTCAGGCTGCTTGGCTACATCGAACAGCCCAGACAAGCCCCGGGACGGAAGTGCTCTTCCTCAGCTTCCGGTGTGGGTTGCCGGGAGATGGGCTGGAGTTGTGGGACGCTCGCGCGCCTGCGCCCAAGCAGACTGGCTTCCGGCTACGGACTACATTTCCCAGAAGCGCCTTGGCCAACGTTGGCCGGGACTCCGAGAACTCCTTTCGGTGCGCTCTTGATGGTTCGCCGCCCGGGGATGAGTTTGTCGGCCGCAGCCTAGAAAGAAGCCGGAGGTAGTTGAGGCGGGGCGGATCTCTTGGGGGCAGGGCTGGGGTTGGGGCTGCCGCCCAAAGTGAGGGCAACCCGGGAGCTGATTGGCGTGTCGTGCTGGGAGAGATCCTCGGGCCTGCGCGCGTGTGAGGAGCAGAGAAGGGGGATTGTGTGACTCTCCCGAGTGTGACTAGGTGTGTGTGTGTATGTGTTTGTGTATATGCGCGTGCGTGCGCGCGGCTGTCAGGACCAGGTTGACGGTGGGTGCGGGTGTGAGGCTGAGATTGGTGCCAGGCTCTTTGGTGTGTGTCACTGACCCTCTTCCTTCACAGCCCTGGGTGTCTACACAGAGCAATGTCCCCAAGAGAGAAGTCAGATATTGAGCTCTAAGATGAAGATTCCCGGTAAGAAGGCACAGACATGGGTTTGCGATTGGTCTTGAGTTTCAGGTGTCCCTTAAACAGACTCCTGGGACGACAGGATGAATGGGTCCCCACTTGGAGGCGCTGGAAGGGCTGCTACATTTTTCAGAACCATAGGTAGCATTCCCATCCCCCTCCCTGGTCCTAGAGTTCTGCTGTGGGTTCAAAGATGAATTCCAGTCTCCTCACAGCTGGTTATGCTGGTGATGCCTGGGCAGATGTGGCGCTGGTGGGGATCTTGTAGGTCGGCCTGTGCTCTAAGAAAGGCCTGCTGTCTCATGATTTCCTTCTTCCCCCATCCTGCCATTCGTCAAAAGAAGGATTCTGCAGAAGAGGGGAAAATTGTAGCATGTCTGAAAGTCCAAATCCAGGTAAGTTGACGTGTTGATTTTGTTCATAACATGAATTTTTGTTTTCAGGACATGGAACTCATTTGCTTTTCTTTTCCTGAAATGCCCGGTGATTTATGCTAGGTCTTCCTTTCCGGTGAATAACGGACCATATTAGAGGGTTTCCTCCTCTTCAATGGCCTCCAAGTGACCTCCTCATTTTTCAAATAATTTCTCTGCACTCCTTTTCTATAATGAGACGCGTATCCTGGACCCAAAAGTTAAAACTCTGTTTTGTTGAGATTAATGTTTAGGTAGAGTCCTGTCATTGATCTTTACCAAAGACCTCAGTCTAACAGTGCAACAGGGCAGGGCCCGCTGGCTCACATCTGTAATCCCAGCACCTTGGAAGCCCAAGACAGGAGGATCTCTTAAACCCAGAAGTTCGAGACCAGCCTGGGCAACATAGTGAGACATTGTCTCTATAAAGAAATCAAAAGATTACAATAGCCAGGTGTGGGGGCATGCACCTGTAGTCCCAGCTACTGGGAAAGCTAAGATGAAAGAATCGTCTAAGTCCAAGGAGGTTGAGGCTGTGGTGAGCCATGCTCATGCCACTGCACTCCAGCTGGGTTGACAGAGTGAGATATTTCGACTCAAAAAATAATAATAAGTACAGCAGGATTATAGATGGTTTGACTGGTGTCAGTAGGTAAGTGATAATAGTCATCTGTTTTGGAGGACTGTTAGGAATGTGATTGGAAGTCTGAGCATAGAAATCTGTGTGAACATGAGCAGGGATTTTTCCAGAGAATCAGTGAGTTGAGATTTCTGTCTATAAAGAGGTAGTTGTAAGAAAAAAGAAGGTATGTATGAGGTAAAGTAGTATTCGTAGTAATGAATAATAATACTCAAGTTTCAAATTTTATATGACTCTCACGGATATTGGGATTTAAAGACTTTTAACAAGGATTATATCCAAAATGATAATTGATTATTCAGTGGAGTAGTAGAGAAGAACCAAATAATGTTCTGTCTGCTTTTTTTTTTCCCTGAATGGGAGTCTTACTGTCACCCAGGCTGTAGTGCAGTGACACGCTCACGGCTACCACAGCCTTGACCTGCTGGGCTCAGGTGATCCTTTCACCTCAGCCTTCCAAGAATCTTTCTGAGAATATGTTTTACTAATGTTGTTAATTTAAAATAATTTCATCTTCAAGACTTGGCTCTAAATATTTAAAATATTATGAAAAAGAATGGGCATGAGACTCAACTTTTACTCTAAAAAGGAAATGATAGAAAGTGATTTTATTTAATAACAATGGAATAAAGGACATAATGTCCTTTATTTTAATAATACGATCTAACTCTTATTAGGTAATTATATGTTATTAAAGGGAGTATTTGCATTATCTCAATCTTCATGACAATTCTATGAGATATGTGCTGTTCTTATCCCTAGCCCACCAGTAAATTAACTGAAAAGTTAGTAATTGTCAGACTAAGATTCACATTCTGAGAGTCTGACAACAAAGTCTGTGTTATTAATGACAACTTTATAATCCCACCCATAATTGTAGATACTTCTTTACTTTGCCTGTATCAGTCAGTAACTCATTATTGATGTCTTCCTTCCAAAATAAATATGGACCAGTATAGTCTGTGTCAGTGAGTATGGTGTCATAACTGACCATATTTAACTTGTTGCCTACTATGACTATTTATATTTATAATATTTGATTATTATAAGCTATTACATGATAGACATGCATGTACCTGTTTTAATTTTTTTTAATTTCTAAAATATTTATTTTAGAGTTGTGGGGTACATGTGAGGATTTGCTACATAAGTGCATTGCATAAAGGAGAGGCTTGGTTTTCTGGTAAGCCCTTTCCCCAGCTGGTAGTGGACATGGTACCCAATGGGTGATTGTGTGCTCCTTATCCCCCCTCCCTCCTTCCCTCCTTTAGCAGTGCACAGAGTCTGTTGTTTCTGCCTTTGTGCCCATGTGCCTATTGTCTAGTGCCCACTTACGAGTGAGAATGTGGGTATTCAGTGTTTGGTTTCTGTGATAGTTCACTTAGTGTGATGATCGCCAGCTGTATCCATGTTGCTGCAAAGGACATGATTTTGTTCTTCTCTATGGTTTTATGCATATATTTTAATGTGTTTTTATAGCCATTTCTAAGAAATAAATCCTCAAAATGGAATTTGTCAAACATCGGACATAAAGTCTCACAGTAAGCTGGATCTTATGTTAGTAATTAGAGGAATACAAGAACTGAAAACACGTAGTTGCTATCCTACAGCAAAGAATATAAAGTTGGAATAGACTGAATAAGTACAAGGTAATAAAAACCACCAGGATAGTTCATATCACATGTCTTAGGAGTTCCTAAGAAGGAGCTGTCCAGTGCTGTCCAACAGAACTTTCCTTGATGATGGCTATGCTCTATATTTTTCAGTGTGGTAGCTGCTCACCACATGTGGCCATGGAGCACCTAAAATGTGGCAAATGTGGCTGAGGAACTGAACTTTTAATTTTATTTAAATTTTGATTTAAATAGCTATATGTGGCTAGTGGCTGTTGAACTGGACAGCACAATTTCATACCTAAAGTTTTTATTGTAATGATATTAGAGTCAAAGTGAAACTAATGGGTCAAGATTATTCAGTGGCAGTTTGGAGGATATTGTGGATGAAAGGACAGTTACAAAGCAAAGTAAACTGTCAAGAATACATCTGTCAGGAGTACGTGAAAAAAAGCCTTATTGTGACCAGCATCAATATGTACAAGATACTGCAGAACAGTAGTATACATGGAGATATATATATATATATATCGAAGTTGGTTCAGATGTTATGAACTAAAGGGAAAAAAAGACATTCAATAAAATATAACAGCTGTTTTTAGATTATCTTAAGCTTTTTCTCCAAGTTCAAGAGAAGACTTTTTTTTCTCTTTTAATTTTTATTTTGAAATTGTGGGGTACAATTCAGGGTTAGGTATACAAGTGTTCCTTGTGCAGGTACCCTTATTGATGAGGTATGCCCCTCTTCCCCAGGCGAATATCGACTACTGTCAGTCCCAGCTTCCCACCCCCAACCCCCTCCCCGCAGTTTCCCGCTACTTTCAATCCCTTTCCTACAGTAATACGGTAGTTGTTCAAGGTCCACTGATGAGTGAGAACATATGGCACTCAGCTCTTTGTTTCTGTGAGAGATCACTCAGTATTATAAACTCGAATTCCATCCAGGTTGCTGCGAAGTTCATGATTTTGTTCTTCTTTATGGCTGCATAATATTCCATTGTATATAGGTACCACATTTAAAAAAATCCAGTCCTCTTTTGATGGGCAGCATGGTTGGTTCAATGTTCTTGCTATTGTGAACAATACTGTGATAAACATACATGTGCAGATATCTTTATTCTAGAGTGTCTTGAGTTCTTTCGGGTATATTCCCAGTAGGGGGATTGCAGGATCATATGGAAAGTCGATTTTTAGAACTTTTAGGAATCGCCACACTGATTTCCACAGAGGCTGTACTAGTTTACAGAGAGGAAGAGCTTTCTCTTATCAAAATGAAGTAAATACATATATATGTATGTGTGTATATTTTAAATTGTTTTTTAAATTATGGATTATACTTCAAAAGAGTATCAAGTAATGTCATACAGATCAGCATTGTTAACATATGGGTATATAAAGTTTTGGACATTTTTCTGTGTCTTGATTTCTGCCTGCCCTTTATTCTTTCTTTATGCATATATGAATGTGTATTTTTAAACAGATGTAATCATATTGTACATTTTGGTTTTTAAACCCAATTTTTCTATTTACAGTATATCCTGGATATTTTCCACATCCCTTAAATATTTTCTCCAATTTAGTACAGTATTTACCATTATTTAATATTCTATTACATAGATGATCTGTAATTTACCTAACCAGTCTGCTGTTGCTGGGCTCAATGCTGAACTCCACCATCTCTGCGTGAATCTTAATACACATTTAAAATAATTTGTTTTGGGCAGAGTCCAAAAAGAATTGTATGTAAAATTCTTTCACATACTTCTTTATGCCATGTTTTAAAGTTGATGAAATCTATAGTAAATACAAAGTATCCATTTCTCCATAACATTACTTAAATGCATATCATTAGTCTTTTAAATCTGCCAGTCTTATAACTGTAAACTAATATTTTATTTCCTTACCAAGTACCTCCTTAACTATACTGAAATTTAATAACTTTTGTACATGATATGTTGCTATTTTTAGTGAATGATCCATCCACAGGTTTCACTCAAAGAAATCCTGGACTTCAGAAGCAAAAGCCAGAGTTGAAAGAGTATTGGCTTTATATTTAAGACAAATGTAGATTCAAAACACCACTCCACCTCTTACTAACTGAATTTGGGCAAGATACTTTATTTGAACCTCCATGACCTCTTCTGTTGAATGGAGACCACTGCCTTGCATGGTTAAATGTTAATGTGGTCAAGGACTCATCATGTAGAAGATCTTAAAAATATCTGTTTGTATTATTGTCACCTGGCCACTGTGGTCATCAATTCACTCCTTCCAAGCTTTGATATTGAGATGTTAGAGTGGCCAGTGACTTCATGCAGGAAAGCAGTATAGATTAGGAAATAGAGGTTGGTTGAAAACAGAGGATTTTGGGGTCTATAGTCCTGGTTGGGGACAGGCTCCACTTGGGAAAGTGCAAAGGCTGCTTGCTGTTTTCTGCCTTTGTGTCTGCAGAGTCGAGGCATATACCCTAGCTATGAATGATATTTGAGTTTAGATGGGGTAGCCCCTTCTTAGCCCTAAAGCGGATATGGACAGAAGAGGCTCTACTCAGGGCAGGACTTAACAATTCAGTCTCAACTTCGGATCAGCATCATCAGAAATTGGGATGGGTCAGAAACCTTTCCACTGATGTGCCTGGTCTGACTACATACAGGAGGCCTCTGCTGTGTGTCTACACTTGCACAGGTGGTTCCTCATGGTAGAGGGAAGGTTTGCATTTATTCAGACTCCCCATTGTCTCCCCCAGTTTATATGTATAGTGTGATGGGGTTGGAAGTAGAAATGAAGGAAAAACAGGTTCATAGTAACTTAAGTCATTTTGAAAGTTTTGAGACACACCTGTTCTCAAAGTCACTTGTTCCTCCTCCAGCCTTGGATTCTCTGGATTCTGTACTTCTCCGGTGGAGGAAGCCCAAGGAAAACTAACAAGTTCTTGCAGTTCTAAAACCATGGCCCACGTAAGTTTGTGTTTTTTTCCCCCTTGAAATATTGTTTTTAAATTCACATGATCGTTTTTATAATCCTGAGACGTTGTTCCTAAGATAACCCTTTTCTGAACCTGCTACCCAGTTACTCCAATCACAGTGAAAAATGGTGCCTTCCTCATTTGGCTCTCTTTTCTCTGACCTGTGCTGACCTGTTCATCATTCATCTGTGTGCCTAGTCTTCTCTCAGGAACTTTGATGGAGCAGTGAAAGATGAAGTTTCTCAAGGGAAATATTTGAGCTTCCATCATCAGAGTCATAATTCTATGATACAGAGGTAGAGGTCCCATTAAACTCCACAGATCTGAGTTTTGTGGGTTGATAGGATGGAATTTAGTGTTGAGGGTTTTGCCATCTCAGATGACTCAAATACTGTCAGCCTCAGAGAAAGAGGTGCGATCTCATGCATTGTGAGGCCTAGAGGACTAGGTTGGAATGTGATTTGGACCTGTGTATGAAGTTTTCAGGGGGAATTCCCAAGGGATGAGCACTAGGACAAAAGTCAGTTTTGTGGTTGAGGAGGTTGTGTCTCCAGTGACAGCAGTGTCATAGTGGATCATTCTACATTGGTGTCCTCTAGCTTAGGAACAAAGCAAGTGTTCCTGAGGGATGGTGGGAATAGCAGGTAGGAAAGGACTCCACATCCCTTATGATGATTGGAAATAGGCTCACAGGATTGAGGAAGATCTTAAACATTTTTCCAACCTAAATGCCTAAGTATAAAGGAAGGATTAGTCTGATATATCCGTAAGATGAATGATATGATTAGCCAGTCAATAAATATATTAACTGAAGATTTTGTTTATGACATTGTCTTACATGATGATGAACCTGAGTTTAAATGAAATCACATAATGTCAATCAAGTCTTGTTTTCTAAGATAGAGATTTTAGAGTACTTTTGGGGAAAGACTTTTTTTGAAAAAAATATTTGAAGGGAAGAGAGGATGTTGGAATTCACATTTATTCAGAACTTAAAATGCAGGCAGTGTGCTTATTAATGTTATTTCCTTTAATTTGCATCAATAGTATTCTTTAAAAGCACCCTACTTAAGAAATACTAATTTCCTTATTCTTCTGTACATTTTGCAGATTTGAACCCCAGTGTACTTGCTAGCTATGTTGCTGCTTTCTAGCAAAGCCATTTTTCATCTTAAAAAATTCGTTTGCAAACTGTTTTATATGCAGAGGTTTTTCATTTCAGGTGTCCTTGACATTCAGGGATGTTGCCATAGACCTCTCTCAAGAGGAGTGGGAATACCTGGACCCTACACAGAGGGACTTGTACAGGGATGTGATGTTGGAAAACTACAGTAACCTGGTTTCACTGGGTAAGGTGTCTGCCCCCCAAATTTATAATCTGTTTTCTGGAATATCAGTTTTCTTCACTGTCAAATTCCAGAAATCTGTTTTAAGAAGCGAACTGAATTCCCTATTTTCAAAGAAATAGTTTGGGCATTGTTGGGATGGAAATGGGCACCTGTGTTAGGCACCTTCTTCTTCCCCATCCTTCAGTTGCATTCACTTCTTCCTCTGGCCCTTCCTGTTATCGCCTGTTTTTCTTAATGATTTCCAGATTTGAGCTGTGTAACATTTTTGAATAAACCAGATTTCATATAATGCTTGTATTCAGATTCCTGTAGCTACTCTGTGTCAATGTCTGGCCCACCTACAAAAGAAGGCTTCTGATTTTCTTTGATTATCTAAAGAGCTTCTATTAATTGATTATACAGTAATGGATTGAGTTAACAATATTCATTTAAAATTCAAGCAAACATACCCTACCATAGAAGAGACATATTCTCTTTAACCTGCTTTGTGGTTGAAAGTTACAGTCTATACATTTTACATTGAAGTAATATTTTTACAATAGCCCTATGAGGTAGGTAATATTGGTCTCATTTTGCAGTTGATAAAAGTGCAACACATGGAAGGTAAGTAACTTTTTATGGTCTCACAGCTAGTAGTTGGCAGAAGATTTTAACCCAAGCCACAGGGCTGCAGTGTGTGCTTGCAACCCCTCTGTATACTGCCTTTAAAACAAAGTAAGCCTGAGTGTGGTGGTTCATGCTTATAATCCCAGCACTTTAAGAGGCTGAGGCAGGAGAATCATTTGAGTCTAGGAGTTCAAGACCAGCCTGGGCAACATAGTGAGATCTTATCTCTACAAAAAATTAGCTGAGTGTGGTGGTACACGACTTTAGTCCTAGCTACTCAGGAGGCTGAGGCAGAGGGATTGCCTGAGTCCAGGAGGTCAAGGCTGTAGTGATCTGTGATCATGTCACTACACTCTAGCCTGGGTGACAGAGAGATTCCAACTAAAAAACACAAACTAAAAAACCCCAACAGCAAACAAAAACAAAAAGCAGACCTTTTCCCTCTCTTACCTGGTCTCTTTAGTCCTGTAATTGTGCGTCCATCTTAATGTGAATATTTGTAAATGATCGTTTTTCTTCTTTCTGTGAAGGCTTTTCAAGTACCATTTTGGTTTACAGTTTATTATAAATGTAACCAAGTCTGAATTAAATTATTTTGAGATTATGGTTGTTTGGGGATTTGTTTTATTTTTTCTACAACATGTGCTATTTCTTTTCTCGTGAGCAGGATGTACCATTCCTAAGCCAGATGTGATTACTTTATTGGAGCAAGAGAAAGAGCCCTGGATAGTATTGAGGGAAGGGACAACGAGTTGGTACACAGGTGAGTGACAGCAAATCAGGCAAGCAGATGTTTTCACAAGTTATGGTCCATTAAAATGGTCAGGGAAGAGGCACATCCCTGATATGTTGTTTGGAAAGATTCCTTCAGAGGTCTATGGCCTGTAGAAAAAAGGCCTGAAGCCTGGAAAACATTAAGATTCTTTCACCATGAGCTACCAAAGGAACTTTACCACATTGCCATACTCCTTGCTTCGCTTCTCTCATATTTCCCTCCCCTTTCAAAGAGGGGCTGCCTTCTTTCTTCCCCTTTGATGACCATTTTACCTGTGTTTCCAGGTTTCCTTTTATATTTAAATTTACATTAATATCTCCAATGCTCAAAATTACTTTGTTCAACAAATATTTTCTATTTACTGAAGCCAGGCACTGTGCTAGAGTCTAGACATTATTGATATACTTTCCTTTTGTCATGGAGATGTTGATGTCATAGTAAGGGAAACGTAAATAAGTAAACAGGTAATATTAGATTGTGATATATGTTGTAAAAAAATTAAGTAGGGTAAGGAGACAATGTTGGGGAGTTGGTAGGGCTAATTGGTTAAGATTGGGAAGGGAAGCCGGGCTCGGTGGCTCAGCCTGTAATCCTGTGCCTTTGGGAGGCTGAGGTGAGTGGCTTGCCCGAGCCCGCGGGTTCGAGACCCACCTGGGCAGCGAGACCTCATCTCTACAATAAATCAAAAATCAGCTGGGCGTGGTAGCGCATGCCTGTAATTCCAGCTACTCGGAAGGCTGAGGCGGAAGGATTGCTGTCACCCAGCAGGTGAGGCTGCGGTGGCCGCGAGCGGCCACTGCACTGCAGTCTGGGTGACCGAGTGAGACTCCAACTCAAAAAGAAAATAAATAAATAAAATAAAAAATTGGGAAGGGCCATTTTGAGGTAATGACCTTTGAATCAGGGATATGAAGTAAGGTCTCAGGCCATGTGAATGTTGAGTAAGAACATCCCAAGTAGAACAAACTGCTAATACAAAGGTTCTGAGATCAAATGTTCTCTATGTTAATTCTCAAAGCAGATTATGCCAGATGATTTGAATATTCTTGTACAATTATTTTTGTGTTTGTATGTTTTCATTTTTCTTGGGAATATATAAAAGTGGAATTGCTAAGTCATAGGACAAATGCATTTTCTTAATCATATATATTGAGATATAATTTACATAATATAAAGTGTACCCATTTTAAGTGTCAACTTCTATAACTATAAAATAATTTTATTGACATACAATAAACTGCAGATATTTAAAGTGTAGCATTTGATAAGTTGACATTTATTTTGTGATACCATTACACAGTCAAAATAATAAACATTTCCATCACCTTCAAGAGAAATCCCTCCCTCATGGTACTTTCTATCTCCTGCTCAGGCAACCACTGATCATCTCTCTGTCACCATAAATTAGTTTTTGGCCAGGCACGGTGACTCATGCCTGTAATCCCAGCACTTTGGGAGGCCTAGGCATGAGGATTTCTTGAGGTCAGGAGTTTGAGACCAAACTGGGCAGCATAGCAAGATACCATCTGTATAAAAAAGAAAATAAATTATAGCAAAAGGATTTTTAAAAAATAAAATAGGGCAACCTCTCACTGCCGAGAGCTTTCCTGCTGCCTAATAAATTCCATCTCACTCAAAATAAGAAATAAAAATAAGTTTTCATTTTTCTAGAATTTTGTATAAATGGAATAAAACAGTGATTTTTTAACTTAACTTTTTTCACTCAGCATAATTATTTTTAGATTCATCTGTTGACTGTATCATTACTTCATTCCTTTTTATTGTTAAGTAGTATTCCATTGTATGAATGTATCACAATTTATCCATTTAACCTATAGATGGACACTGAGTTATTTCCAGTGTTTGGCTATTGCAAATAAAGCTGCTAGAAACATTCATGTAAAAATCTTTATATAGACATATGCTTTCATTTATCTTGAGGTAAATATCTGAGGTAGAATGGGTGGATCATATGGTGAAAATATGCTTTAAGTTTTTTTTTTTTTTTTTTGAGTTTGTTGCCCAGACTGGAGTGCAGTGGCACACTCATGGCCACTGCAGCCTCAACCTGCTGGGCTCAGGTGATCCTTCCACTTCAGCCTTCCAAGTAGCTGAAACTACAGGTATGTGCCACCACACCCAGCTAATTTTTTGATTGATTATAGAGATGAGGTCTTGCCAATTTGCCCAGGCTGGTCTTGAACCCCTGGGATCAGGCAGTCCTCTTGCCTCGGCCTCCCAAAGTGCTGGGATTACAGGCTTGAGACACCATGCCTGGCTATGTTTAAGTTTTTAAGATACTGCCACACTGTTTTTGAAAGTTGTTGTACCATTTTACTTTCCTAGTAGAGATTTATGAAAATTCTAGTTCTTCCACATTCTTGCCAGCTGCACTCATTGTGATCACCTTTTTAATTTTAGCTGTGCTAATAGGTGGGTAGTGATGTATTTTGGTTTTAATTTTCATTTCTCTAATGCTTAATGATGTTGAGCAACTTTCTATTGCTTTTTTCTCATTCATATATCTTCTTTGGTGAAGTGTCTGTTAGAATCTTTTGCACATTTTCTAATTGAATTATTTCTTTATTGGGTTTTGAGAGTTTCTTATATCATCTGGATATGTCTTTTATTAAATGTATGATTTGTAGATATTTTCTCCTATTATGTGGTTTGTATTTTCATTCTCTTTACAGTATCTTCTGAATGGCAGCATTAGCTCTTACTTTGATTAAGTTCAGTTTATCACTTTTTTCTTTTATGGACTGTGCTTTCAATATCATATCTAAGAACTCTTTGCCAAACTCAAAAATCAGAGAAATTTTCTGTTTTTCTCTAGAAATTTTATAGCTTTAGGTTTTTACATATGTGTATCAATTGTACACAAACTTTTACAGAAACTTTAAGATGAGGGAATACTTCTAAACTCATTCCACAAGGCCATATTACTTTGATACCAAAACCAGACAAGGACATTATAAGAAATCTACAAATCACTGTTATTCATAAACACAGATCCAAAAATTCTAAACAAAATTTTAGCTGTTTAAATCCAACAATTTATGAAAAGAATGGCAGTTGCTGGCAATCCTTGGCATTCCTTGGCTTATAGATACATTACTCCATTCTCTGCTTCCATCTTCACAACACCTTCTCTTGTGTGTCTAAACTCTTTCTGCCTCACTCTTATACCTATTATTGGATTTAGGACTCATCCTAAATTCAGGATGATTTCATCTTGAGATCCTTAAAAACTTCAAATTAGATCACATTTGCAGGCACTGGGAGTTAGGACTTGAACATTTCTTTTTTGGAGGCCGTCATTCAACTTACTACATCTGGGAATAAAGGCTTTTATTTTCTTCCTTTCTGATGCTTATATTTTTCTCTTTGTCTTATTTTACTAGCCAGGACATGTAGTATAATTATTGACTAGCAGTGAATTTGAGCATCTGTGGAATGAGTGAGTAATGATAAAACATAACTGATGCTCACTAAACAAAATATCTTAGTACTTTAGTTGGGATAGGGACAAAAAAAAGCAACAGTGGCCATGCACAGGGCAGAAAGTAAACAGTTTTGAAGATACCTAATGTTCAAAGTAACAATAAGTAATTGGAGAATGATGAAATACAAAAATGACATATTTCCACTTATACTTTACACTGAGCATTCTTGGGTGTACATTTGTTCCCTTTTGTAAGGGAAGTAATGTAGGGAAGAGTATTTTTAATTGTTGTACTAAGATGAGAAAGATTGAAATCAGAGAGATACATTCATAACTGTGTTGTAATTTGGGGAAATTACGTTATTATACTTAGCTGCCTCCTTCAGTGACTTCTTTAATATTTACGTTTATTCTTGTATTATTACCTTTTTGTATCTAGTAATTTATTTGCTCTACAATTATTTCACACTTCCTGTGTGTATCAGAGTTTATTATTTAATGACAGGAATTAAAACAGATTGTATCTATATTTAGGGAATTATTGGCATAAGAACATTTACAGGACAATAAATGAGAAAATTAATATATAATTGAGAAAAGCCACAGAACTAGGTGATGGAATATGAAATCAAGAACATGAACTGACTTAGATGTAGTCAGCAGAGAAAGCCTTTCTGAGGAAGTGACATTTAACCTGAGACCTAAAGGGTGAAACGGGACCAGTCACACCAAGAACCAAAGTCAGAGGATTCTTGGGAGAGGGAGTAGCCATAAAAAAGCCTTAAAGTATAGGAAAGATTGTAGCATGTTAGAGGATCTAAAAGGATGCATCGTGATAGAAGATTGAGAACAGAGAGGACAGCGGCTTACACAGGTCTTACAGACAAGCAAGAGCTTTTTGTTTGGATTTTATTCTAAGGGGAAAAGAAAAACTTTTGAGAAAAGAATTAGGTACAGATTCTCAAAATGATCTGCATCAAAATCATCTGATGGGCCAGGCACAGTGGCTTATGTCTATAATCCCAGCACTTTGGGAGGCCAAGACAGGAGGATTACTTGAGGTTAAGAGTTTGAGACCAGTGTGGGCAACAGAGACCCCA
Source organism: Cephalopachus bancanus (assembly GCA_027257055.1). Taxonomy (NCBI): domain Eukaryota; kingdom Metazoa; phylum Chordata; class Mammalia; order Primates; family Tarsiidae; genus Cephalopachus; species Cephalopachus bancanus. Next base: position 342,524 of record JAPVLO010000866.1, read on the forward strand.
TCTCTACAAAACAACAACAACAAATCATTTGATGAAAAAGATTTTATTTTATTTTTTGAGTTGGAGTCTCACTCTGTCGCCCAGACTGGAGTGCAGTGGCCGCTCCCGACCACCGCAACCTCGACCTGCTGGGCTCCAGCGATCCTTCTGCCTCAGCCTTCCAAGTAGCTGAAACTACAGGCGCACGCTACCACGCCCGGCTAATTTTTGATTTATTGTAGAGATGAGGGCTTGCCAAGTTGCCCAGGCGCGTCTCGAACCTGCGGGCTCAGGCATTCCACTCACCTCAGCCTCCCAAAGGTGCGGGATTACAGGCTGAGCCACCAAGCCTGGCTGAGGAAAAAGATTTTAAATATACATATCCAGGTCTTGGACTTGCTCCTGTAAATAATGCTGTTTCAGTTTGTCTGATTTGGTGCCTTGAAGAGCAATATGTGTAAGAAACTCCCCTAAATCTATTCTAAATTGGAGGACCACTGATTTAACCTAGTCCTCTACTCACTTATTTTACCCTTTTAAATGTAAAATCATTTTCTGAGGTCTTTTGCCTTCTTTCAAATTGCATTACAATAATTTAGAATTACCTAAGCCATGAGCCAGCAAACTGTAGCCTATGGACCAAATAACTCACTGTGTGTTTTTGCATAGCTTACAAATTACAACTGGATTTTACATTTTAAAATGGTTGGAAAAATCAAAAGAATATTTGTGTCATGTAAAATTTTTTTGAAATTCAAATTTCAGTGTCCATAAAGTGCTATACCACAGCCTTACTCACTATTGCCTATGACTGCATTTAGGCTATAACTGCAGAGCTATGTAATGGTAACGAGAGACCACATGCTTTACAAGGCCTAAAATCATTACTATCTAGTTCTTTACAGAAAAAGTTTGCTGGCTCCTGCTCTAAACTTTGTATTTCTAATATGTCTTATTTTAGTTTATCTTTTATTTCTACTATAAGGTGTTGCCCCCCCATTTAATCCCCAACACAAACATAGCTAGCAGTATGGCATTTGTTTGCTTTTTCACTTTTTTTTCCTTTCAGATTTGGAATATGTCACCCAGAAGTTATTTCCGGAAAAGGATGTTTGTGAAATATATTTATCTCAATTACAGACAGTAGGAAAAAGTAAAACCTCCATCCATGAGGACACCATTTTCAGAAATGGTTTGCAGTGCAAACATGAATTTGAGAGACAAGGTGGACATCAGATGGAATACATTAGTAAAATGTTAATCCGAAACCAGATATCTCTTCCTCTACATCATAAAATCCATACTAGAGAGAAATCATATGAATGTAAGCAATGTAGCAAGGCCTTTAGACAACAGTCCTACCTTGTTCAGCATCTGAGAATTCACACTGGGGAGAGACCCTATAAATGTATGGAATGTGGAAAGGCCTTTTGTCGAGTGGGAGACCTTAGAGTACATCAGACAATCCATGCTGGGGAGCGACCCTATGGATGTAAAGAATGTGGGAAGGCCTTTAGACTTCATTACCACCTTACTGAACATCAGAGAATACATTCTGGTGTGAAACCCTATGAGTGTAAGGAATGTGGGAAGGCCTTTAGTCGTATTAGAGACCTTAGAGTCCATCAGACAATTCATGCTGGGGAGAGACCTTATGGATGTAAAGAATGTGGGAAGGCCTTTAGACTTCATTATCAACTTACCGAACATCAAAGAATTCATACTGGTGAGAGGCCTTATGAATGCAAGGTTTGTGGAAAGACCTTTAGGGTGCAACGACATATCAGTCAACACCAGAAAATTCATACTGGTATAAAGCCCTATAAATGTAATGCATGTGGGAAGGCCTTTAGTCATGGCTCATACCTTGTTCAACATCAGAAAATTCATACTGGTGATAAACCCTATGAATGTAAAGAATGTGGTAAGTCTTTTAGTTTTCATGCAGAACTTATTCGACATCATAGAATTCATACTGGTGAGAAACCCTATGAATGTAAAGAATGTGGAAAAGCATTTCGTCTTCAAACAGAACTTACTCGGCATCATAGAATTCATACTGGTGAGAAGCCCTATGAATGTAAGGAATGTGGGAAGGCCTTTATTTGTGGCTATCAACTTACTTTACATCTGAGAACTCATACCGGTGAGATTCCCTATGAATGTAAGGAATGTGGGAAAACCTTCAGTGGTCGCTATCATCTTACTCAACACTACAGAATTCATACAGGTGAGAAACCCTACATGTGTAATGAGTGTGGGAAAGCCTTTCGTCTTCAAGCAGAACTTACCCGACATCACAGAATTCATACTTGTGAGAAGCCCTATGAATGTAAGGAATGTGGGAAGTCTTTTATTCGGAGCAATCAACTTATTTCACACCAGAGAATTCACACCAATGAGAACACCTATGAATGTAAAGAATGTGGGAAGATTTTTAGTCGTCGCTATAATCTTACTCAACATTATAAAATTCATACTGGTGAGAAGCCCTACATATGTAATGAGTGTGGGAAAGCCTTTCGCTTTCAAACAGAACTTACTCAGCATCACAGAATTCATACTGGTGAAAAACCCTATAAATGTCAGGAGTGTGGGAAAGCCTTTATTCGTAGCAATCATCTTGCTCAACATCATAGAATTCATACTGGGGAGAAGCCCTACAAATGTAAGGAATGTGGAAAGACCTTTAGTCGTCACTATCATCTTACTCAACATCACAGAATCCATACTGGTGAGAAACCCTACATATGTAATGAATGTGGGAATGCTTTTATTTGTAGTTATCAACTTACCTTACATCAAAGAACTCACACTGGTGAGATTCCATATGAATGTAAGGTTTGTGGAAAGACCTTTAGTCGTCGGTACCATCTTACTCAACATTTTAGACTTCATACTGGTGAGAAACCTTATGGCTGTAAAGAATGTGGGAATGCATTTCGTCTTCAAGCAGAACTCACTCGACATCACACAATTCATACTGGTGAGAAACCCTATAAATGTAAAGAATGTGGGAAGGCTTTTAGTGTTAATTCAGAACTTACTCGACATCACAGAATTCATACAGGTGAAAAACCCTATAAGTGTAAAGAATGTGGGAAAGCCTTTATTCGTAGTGATCAACTTACTTTACATCAGAGAAATCATATTAGTGAGGAAACCCTATTCATAATGTAAAGAGAATGTGATGGTCTTTAGAAAATGCCTTTTGCTTGAAATGCGTTGAAAAAGGAAAAAAAATGCCTTTTGCAACAGCAGAGAATTTATAATTTAAGAAAGTTTTTATTTGTTTTGCTTCATGCCCACAATTTAACAGATGGTTTTACATGTTCTTTTAAAGAGCAGAAAACTGTAGCATCACTCAGTTCTGGTTAATCTTACGCAGATTGATACGATTCAGTGTATCCCAAACCATCAAGGACCTTACAAAATGTTGAGCAATGTTTCAATAATAGTGGATTACCAGTAATTTTAAAAATTGTATTTAACTGACATAAATTAGCTCTGTTCAATTGCTATAAAAGTTTCTAAATACTTACTTTCAGTATTTGTAACTTAACTCATTGCAGATCAGAAACAAATAATTTGTGGACCATTGTCAGCATGTGGATCACACTTTATATAACACTGTAACAGAAAGTGATTCTGTTAATGTAATAAATGTGGGAAAGACTTTAACCATGGAATATCTTTTCTATAATTCTAATAATTCCACTTCTGCTTCTGTGATATTTGGCAAAATACTTCTCTGCCTCAGTTTTTAAATAATAATAGTACCTACCTAGTAACATTTTTGTGAGGATGAAGTGCTAATAAAAAATAAAGCCTTTAGAAGAGTATTTGGCACACAACAGGTGTTCAATAAATAGTATTATTTTTTCTTGAGTCAGAGTCTCACTGTCACCCAGGTTGGAGTGCAGTGGGACAATTATGACTTACTGCAACCTCAACCTGGGCTCAGGAGATCCCTTCACCTCCGCCTCCTGAGTGGCTGGGATTACAGGTGTGTCCCACTATGCCTGGCTCATTTTTTGATTTTTGATTTTTTTTTTTTTTGTAGAGATGATGTCTCGCTATGATTTGTAGGCTAGTCTCAAACTCCTAGGATCAAGCAGTTCTCCCAGAGTGCTAGGATTACAGACATGAGCTACCACACCCAGCCTATTCTTATTTTTATCATTAGTGATACTATAAGTAAAGTCATGTCATAGGAAGGCCCCATGGGTGTAAGGAGTTTGTAAAAACTGTCCATTACCTTTCACTCCTTACTTAAATTTGGATAATTAATCATGGATAAATAGTTCAGTAAAATAGAATAAACTTCTGTTTCTAAAACCAGAACTCATTTATGAAAATTAATGTGAGAAAGAAATCTCTAGATTTGATTAGTGTGAAGATTGAGAGAGTAAAGCTTTCAAAGAATCAGGGAGGGCTGTAATGCTTTTTCTTTTCATAACCCCAAAACCAGATATGTCACAGTCTTCTTTTTCTGCCCACAAATAACCAAAAGACAATTGTCCATTTGGAACAATCAAGAGACTAATATAATGAACATTGGTATGTTCTCTCTAGAGTCAGCAGTTGTTAGCATATTGTTATAGTTGGTTTGCTTCTACATAATACATATTTTTGCCGTAGTATTTCAGTATAAATTGTAGACACCATGGCAAGTCACTAAGAGTGAAGGTTGCCTCTACTTATTCACTATCATGCCTAAAGAGATTAACAATACTTCCATAATCTTTAATATTCAGTCCATGTTATATTTTTTCAGTTGTGTGAAGAATGCTTTTCATGGGTTATTTTTAAAATTTAGGAACCAAGTAAAGTCATGGTTGCATTTGGTTATGTACTGTTAGTTTTTTTTTTTTTAATAAGCACACACCCCTTCCCCAATTTTTTTGCAAATTGACTTTTAAAGCATGTAGGATAGTTATCTTGTAGAATGTGAAATTCTGAACTTTTCACATTGTTTTCTCAAAGTTTGTTTTGTTTTGTTGTTTTTTGAGTTGGAGTCTCACTCCGTTACCCAGGCTGGATTGCAGTGGCACATTCATGGCCACCCCAGCGTCGACCTGCTGGGCTCAGGTGATCCTTCCACTTCAGCCTTCCAAGTAACTGGAACTACAGGCACACACCACCGTGCTCAGCTATTTTTTCGATTTAATATAGAGATGAGGTCTCCCCAAGTTGCCCAGGCTGTTCTCAAGCCTGTGAGCTCAGGCAATCCTCACCTCAATCTCCCAAAGTGCTGGGATTATAGGCGTGAGCCACCACACCCAGCCTCTCAAAGTATTTTTTTTTTTTTCTGAGTTGAAGTCTCACTCCGTGGCCCAGACTGGAGTGCAGTGGCCGCTCCGGCCACTGCAGCCTCGACCTGCTGGGCTCCGGCAATCTTTCCGCCTCAGCCTTCCAAGTAGCTGGAACTACAGGCGCGCGCTACCACCCTGGCTAATTTTTTATTTTATTGTAGAGATGAGGTCTCGCCAAGTTGCCCAGGCCGATCTCGAACCTGTGGGCTCAGGCAATCCACTCACTTCAGCCTCCCAATGCATGGGATTACAGGCAGAGCCACCAAGCCCGGCTCAAAGTATTTTTAACTGTGCTCCTTTTCACCCAGTATCTCCCATGAACTGGAAGTTAGGATTAGAGACCCAGTAAGGTGCAGATTAAATATTTTGGCAAGAATACTTCATAGGAGAAGTCTTGTATTTTTTTTTTTTTTTGAGTTGGAGTCTCACTCTGTCGCCCAGACTGGAGTGCAATGGCCGCTACCGGCCACCGCAGCCTCGACCTGCTGGGCTCCGGCGATCCTTCTGCCTCAGCCTTCCGAGTAGCTGGAATTACAGGCATGCACTACCACGCCCAGCTGATTTTTTGATTTATTGTAGAGATGAAGTCTCGCTGCCCAGGCGGGTCTCGAACCCGCGGGCTCAGGCAATCCATTCACCTCAGCCTCCCAAAGGCGCGGGATTACAGGCTGAGCCACTGAGCCCGGCTTAAGTTTTGTATTTTAATTTGTAACTTACTAGGTAGCTTACAATGTCATGTAATATCACTGTGTTATCCTACATTCATTCACTTGGTGTAGCAGAATGTGCTTTCCAAAAATGACCACAGTGTGATATTGACACTCCCCCAACAGGAGGTAGGGCTCATGGTCCTTCGTTTCGAAACTGGGCAGGCAGGCCTGCGTTTATGGCAGGAGTGATGCTATGTAATTTCCAAGACTCAGTCACAAAAGGCAGTACAGCTTCTGTTTGACCCACTTGGGATGCTTATTTTTAAAGACCAGCCATCATGCTATGAAGATGTCAAGTAACCATACTGAAAAGCTAAGTAAATGTGTCCTGACTACAGTTCTAGCTGATATCCCAGGTAACAGCCAGTCTCAACATCAAATATGAGTGTGTGAGCCTTCAGATGATTCTAACTCTTAGTCTTCAGGCCATCCTAGCTGGTGCCAGATAGAGTGAGACAAGCTTTTCCCCATAAGCCTGTCCAAATTGCAGATTCATTAGTAAAATAAAAATTGTCTTTGTTTTAAGCCACTAAGTTTTGGAGCAGTTTGTGACACAGCAGTAGATAACTGAATACTTGGTTCATACGGCAATCACCAGTTTTCTCTGTTGTAAAACTAAGTGTTTCTTTCAGTTTAATAAGTGATCTATAGAGTGGTACTTTGGCAATTCAGATATTTAAATCGTCAATAACATAATGTCACCATAAGCAAAAAACAGTGATGCAAAAGATGAAGCATTCAGATATAATGGCAGATGCTTAGCTGTGTTGAGAAAGGGAAGGCATGGTCTATTTTTCTGCTGGTGACATCTTCCTCTAGCAATGAATTGCTGACTCGGTTTGGTTACATTAATATTCACCACTAAACTAACAAGAATGGCCCAGTTTTTAAAAATACGAATGTACTATAGTGAGTTTAAATTTTCCCTTAATGATGAGTATTTATGGTTTAACCAATTTTCACCATTGTAGTTCAATGAATATCCTTTTCTGTGATCACTGGTTTATGTGAAATGGAATTTCTGTAACTGTATATACATGGAAATGCAATTACTCATGAATTATATACTAGATTGAAGAGAAAATTAAGCCATAAGAGACAATTTGGAAATGAAGGATAATAAGATCTTACATATCAGAACTTGTGGATGTAGCCATTTTACTCAGTGCAAAATCAATACCTGTTAATGTATTCAGGAAACAAATATTGAAGGCTAGCACTTTGTCTCTCCTGCTTACCACTCTATCACCAGCACTTTTTTTTTTTTTTTGAGTTGGAGTCTCACTCTGTCACCCAGACTGGAGTGCAGTGGCCGCTCCCGGCCACCGCAGCCTCGACCTGCTGGGCTCTGGCAATCCTTCCGCCTCAGCCTTCCAAGTAGCCGGAACTACAGGTGTGCACTACCACGCCCGGCTGATTTTTTTGATTTATTGTAGAGATGAGGTCTTGCTGCCCAGGCGGGTCTCAAACCCACGGGCTCAGGCAATCCACTCACCTCAGCCTTCCAAAGGCGCGGAATTACAGGCTGAGCCACCGAGTCCGTCTTTATCACCAGCTCTTAATACTGTCTCTTTTATTTTATTTTAAAGGTGTGGGGTACAATTCAGATTAGGTATATAAATAAAACTGTGTCTTTAATATAGTAATTACTTGATAAAACTGTTAAGACAATAAGTATTCATCTCAAGAAACTAAGGGAAAATTATTCTGAGCCAATAAAAAATAAGTTAATAATTTAAAGAAGTTAAAGAATTTGAAAATAAAATAGATATATTCAGCCTTTGTGGAAAAAAAACCTTAATACTTGATTTGGGTAAATCTAATCAAGGGAAAAAGGAAAAGGATTAAAAAATAAACTGCAAATGAGAGGGAGATATAAGTACAGATGAAGGAAATATTTTTAAATTATACTATTCTGTAAATTCCAATATATTTAAAAATCTGGAAAGAAAGAATGTTTTCCAAGAAAAACATACTTGAGTTGGAGTCTCACTTTTGTTACCCAGACTGGAGTGCAGTGGGATGCTCATGGACACCACAGCCTCAACCTGCCAGGTTCAGGCATTCCTTCCTCCTCAGCCTTCCAAGTAGCTGGAACTACAGACTCATGCCACCATTCCCTGATAGTTTTTGTGATTTATTGTAGAGACGAGGTCTCACCAAGTTGCTCAGGTTGGTCATGAACCCCTGGGCTCAGGCATTCCTTTTGCCTTGACCTTCCAAAGTGCTCGGATTACAGGCTGAGCCGCCATGCCCACTTGAAAAATATTTTTCCTCAAAAAATAATTTATTAAACAACATATAAAGGGAAGTGAAAATGTAGTTCAAGAGCTCCTCTTTTATGACAATACTTGGTATTTGAGTGTTTCATCAAAAATTTCCAGGAGGGAGTAATATCAAAATTTCACAAGCTTGTTCTATACTGATAATATAATACTGATGACACAGCAAATGAGGATAATATTTAAAAGGCAAAAATGTAGGTGAATTTTATTAAGAAGAAATTCCAAATTGTCAGCATGCATATTCAAAAGCCTAGTAAAAGAATTAAGCAAAATAATTTACCTGGGCTGTCCAGCAATAGATCTGTTCAAATTTTCCAGATTAATGATAAAAAAGGAGACTGAACAGTCCAAGTATCTTCAAGATTCATTTTCTTAGTTTTTGTTAACATTAAAAGGCCAAAGTATGGCTTACTTGGATATGATAATTTCTTCAATGCTTAGCACTGAGCACAATTTTTCATATCTTTGAAACCAAGGTAGTATCTTACAGTTTATGACATCTTAAAATACTTTCAACAAGGTGGTAGGTAGTTCTCAAGCAGATTTATGAAAAGCCTTCCTGGTACAAATACGAAAGCAGCAGCACCAAAATATGTCTATTTACTGATGTGTAGGGGTATACAGCTGAAATTCAATTCTTGCTTTAAAAGAATCACCTTCCCCCAACTTAGAATGACTAAGGTACATATCCACAGATCATGCATTGTCAACCAAAATGTGTGTGATCTCATGGATGCATTATGATCTGTAACTTCAGGTCCATTATATGCCATTAAGATAGCCATAATACATCATTGTACAAGTTATTTACTATCTGATGGATTATATCTTGCTCTACATTTGCAAATTATTTTTATATATAACAATAATTGTATGTAACAAAAGGAGAGTATTTTGAGATATAATAAAGCAAAAATACTTTTAATGTATCTGTGGATTATCCCTCCAAGTTACCAGTGCCTTAACATATCTGAAAGAATGTCTGTGGCAATAATAGTACTTAAAGGAACTTGAAGAATGGTCTATCACACAGGCTTATGACATTTTGAATACTAAATGTTTTAAAATAAATGCTTATTATCTGGTTATTGAAAGACTTAAGAGTCTTACAATAAAGAAATTTTGCTTAATTTTGTTTATCCAGTGTATGGTAAAACTTTACTATGGAAGTCTCATTCAGAGCATCTAGTATCTTTGGGATGTGAACCCACACTGGAAATGTCACCATAAGCAAAAAACAGTGATGCAAAAGATGGAGCATTCAGATATAATGACAGATGCTTAGCTGTGTTGAGAAAGGGAAGGCATGGTCTATTTCTCTGCTGGTGACGTCTTCCTCTAGCAATGAATTGCTGGCCGGTTTGGTTACATTAATATTCACCACTAAACTAACAAGAATGGCCCAGTTTTTAAAAATACGAATGTACTATAGTGAGTTTAAATTTTCCCTTAATGATGAGTATTTATGTTTTAACCAGTTTTCACCATTGTAGTTCAATGAATATCCTTTTCTGTGATCACTGGTTTATGTGAAATGGAATTTCTGTAACTGTATATACATGGAAATGCAATTACTCATGAATTATATACTCCTTCAGCTATGTTAGATATTTCTAAATTGGTCATAGGTTTTACATACTTCCAACTCTACTCAATATTACCAATTTGTTCTCTTACATTACTGTCAACTGGCAAATTGAATGTCCCTATAGCTTCACTTTAGGTATGTTTTCATACGTAAGTAGATTCCTACATTTTTAGTTGGGCATTTAAAAAACATTATGGGCTAATCATCATTCCTTTACTTTGATTTTTCTATTATTGGCTTCCTTAATATTTTTTTGCTGTTTTTTTCCTTCCTAATTGATTTAAATGTCATTCTGGATACTTTTTTTTTGCTATATTATACAATTTTTCTCCTACATTGAATATAGTCTGAGCACTCATTCTATTTTTATGAGACACTTTGAAGACTTATAGGTTATCAGTTATGTAATCTGAAAATAAAATTTTATTTTCCAATATTTATATTTATGACTTTTCTTATTACAATAGCTAGACTCTTTAGAAGACAATTGAATATTATGGTGGTAGCAGGTATCTTTTTCTCCAAATTTAATGAAAGATTTCTCAACATTTAATCATTTACTATGTGTTCACTCTTTGCCTGGGGATAAATTATCTTTGCTGACTTCAGTTTTTTTTTAATATATGTTGGGGAGAGGGAGGATACTTACTTTTGTAGTGACTGTTAACCTATTGGTAGTGACTGCTAAATTTGTCCAAGGACATTTTGTAATATGTTGATATACTCTTATGTTTTTTTCCTTAAAGTTATTGATATGTATTGATATACTTATTATCTTCTTGAATTTTAAGCATTTCTTGTAAGATGCTGTGATTTTTGTCATGTTGCTAGAGTCAACTTATATTTTCATTAGAATTTTTCCATCAGCCGGGCTTGGTGGCTCAGTCTGTAATCCCGCACCTTTGGGAGGCTGAGGTGAGTGGATTGCCTGAGCCCACGGGTTCGAGGCCCGCCTGAGCAGCGAGACCTCATCTCTACAATAAATCAAAAGATCAGCCGGGCGTGGTAGCGCGTGCCTGTAATTCCGGCTACTTGGAAGGCTGAGGCGGAAGGATCGCCGGAGCCCAGCAGGTTGAGGCTGCGGTGGCCGGCAGCGGCCACTGCACTCCAGTCTGGGCGACAGAGTGAGACTCCAACTCAAAAAAAAAAAAAAGAATTTTTCCATCTGTAATTATATAAGACAGATTTATAGTTTCTATTTTCTTTTAATAAGATTTTAAGAATTGTAATGATCTATTCTTTAAAAACTAGAAATAGCTTGTCTTTAAAATACTTACACTTTAATATATTAATGTTATAGTTTATGATTTGCTAAATTGACTTAGTTTTATAAGGGCTTTAAAATAAATTACTTAGAATTTTCTATAAGCAATCAGGACATCTGTGAAGACAGTTCCCTTTAAATTTATATTTCCTTTATTTTCCCTACTGCACAGGCTCGGACATCCTATACAGTGTTGAAAAGAAGCATTCAGAGCACATCCTTATCTTGAGTCTGACTTTAGTGAGAAATCAGTCAATATTTTACCATATGGTTTTATATTAGCTGTTAATTTTACATAGTAGTCCTTATCAGATTAGGAAAATTTTATTTATAAACATACTGAGTTTATCATGAATAGTGTTTAATTTTTTCAGGTTAGTAACTATTGACATGATATTTTCTCTCCTTTAATGATATTAATTTGATTAATTTTAGAATGTGCCACCAGCCTCGCATTCCTAGGTTATGCTTCACTTGGCCATGATATATTATCTTTTATATATATATTGCCAAATTCCATTTGCTGATTCTTTGGGAGATTTCAATGTATATGTTTATTATTGATGTGGGTATGTAATTTTTCTCCTCATAATATTTTTCTCAAGTTGTAGTATCACTGTTGACATCATAAAATTAGATCGGAAGTGTTTCTTTATTTTCTGAAAGAAAATGGTAAGATTCATATTCTTTCATTCTTAGTTCTTGGGACAAATTGCCATTGAAGTCATTTGAGCCTGGAGTTTTCTTTGTGGGAAGGAAGTTTAAGGATTGTTTCAAGGACAATATATCAAAAGAAAAAACTGAATTTTTATATCACAGCAAACAATTGAAAATGAAATTAAAAAGAGGAAGATTTCTATTTATAAAGAATATAAAATACTTAGGAATATAGTTAACAAAACACTTGCAAGACTACTATGTGAAACCCACACAATTTTGTTAAGAGAAACTAGAGAAGGCTGATATAAATGGGAATATATACCATAATAATGAATGAGAAGACGTAGTGTTTAGGTGTCAGTTCTTCTCAAATTGATCTAGGGATTCAGAGGAATCCAATAAAAATCCCAACACAGATTTTGTAGAAATTGCTAAGTTGAATGTAAAGCACATGTGGAAATGTAAAGGACTTAGACTAGCTAAGGCAATATTTAAAAAGAACAAAGCTAGGAATTGACACTACTTGTACTAAAGATTCACCACAAAGAAGGAATAATCAAGACAATGCAGTATAATAATGAACAAGTAGATAAATGCAACATGATGAGATTCAAGAGGTAGACCTACACTTACATAGTCATTTGCTTTTCCTTTAAAAATTCCAAGGTAGGAGCAACCCCTTGGGGTTCCCTTCTACCGTGGGAGCTTTTCTGCTCTCTCAATAAATCGTGCTTTGTAAAAAAAGTAAAATTAAAAATAAATAAATAAATAAAAATTCCAAGGTAGTTCAGTGGGGCAAAGGAAATTTTCTTCAACATATGGTGCTGGAACAACTGGATACATAAGGAAAAGAAATTTAACCTCAACCTATACCTCATACCATACACAAAAAATGTATTTGAGTTGGATCAGAGATAGAAAAAGAAGTTACTGTAAAGCTTATAAAATAAAATCCAATATCTATGTACCCATGGTGGAAAGAGAAAGCTCTAATCTGTAAATAAATAAATAAATCTTCAATGAAACTAAAAACTTCTCATCAAAAGATACCATTAGAACAATGAAAATACAGTCAGACTAGAATAAAATATTCACAATACACATATCCAAACAAGGATATCCAGCATATATAAAGAACTCAAACAATAGAATGAAAGTATAAATAATAAATGAACAAGTGTAAAGAGACACTCCACAAAAGAAGACACACAAGTAGCCAATAAGCTTAAACAGAGTCCACAGCATGATTGCTTTTGCCATGTCACCTTGGATAAGGTGTGGTGAGGCCAGGTTCAGACCAAGAGAGAGAAATCAGAAGGAGATTTTACAGTTTTTGTACTCACAGCTCCTTGGGGGAGAACTCAGAATACTACGCAGGGTCAGTGGGGCAGGACCGTGATCATTCACAATGTCGAGGGAGAGATGGAAACTGAGCAAGTGCCTTTATTGTAGTTTCCGTGAGAAGAGATGGGTGAGACAGGGTAGGCAGGCTGAAGATTGGTCTGTTTGAATAATTTGAGCAGGCTCTGGAGTAGAGGGGCTATTCCTGGTTCCCTGGGGACAATTAGAACAGGGGTTTTGTGGTTTGAGTGTGAGAGCTTCTAAGGGAAGTGACTGAGGATGTGGAACTAACTAGCTGCTCAAGATGGGGAAGTGACCAGCTACTAGCCACAGTCAAAACTGTGAGGGCAATATTTATAAACGTTATATTACAATGAGACCAGGAACAAGCAAATTTAAATTATAATAGGAAATTAAAGGACATCTAATGTATAAGGTTTCCAATTTCTCCACATCTCCATCAATAACTCTAGTGATCTGAATTTTAATTCTAGCCATCCTAACAGGTGTGAAATGGCATCTCATTGTTGTTTGATGCACATTTCCCTGATGACTAATGATGTCAAGCATCTTTTCATATTGACTATTTGTATATCTCCTTGGAGATATATTTATTTAGATCCTTTGTCGATTTTAAAATTGGATATTTATATTATTATTTGAGTCGTAAGAGTTATTCTATATTCTAAACATAAGTCCCTTATCAGATATTTGATTTGCAGCTATTTTCTCCCATTAGTGAGCCGTCTTTTCATTTGCTTCCAAATTTTGGTGATTGTGGATAGAGTTGGTATAAACACTACTGCACAAGTTTGGGCGTGAACATTAAGTTCTCATTCCCCTAGGTAAATACTTGGAGTAGAATATACCACTAGCTGGATCAGATAGTGTAGGTTTAACTTGATAAGAAACTACCAAGGAGGGACTTCCAGAATAGGAGAGTGGGGACCTCAGTAAATCACATCCCCCTAAAAAACAACAACAAAAAACTCTCCTCAACTATTTCAGAAGACTGTAAAGTCATATACACACTAAAAGGCATTTAGTGAGGAGGCAGTACTAAACCTTGGTAAGAACATGGAATCTGTAACATTTTAACTTGGGGTTTACTTCCATTTATTTCCAACCAACTCCATGGAACAGAACTGTGAAGACTGGCAGCTTCACCACCATCAAAGGGGACTGGCCTGATTTGGAACTCCATGGAAAAAGTCTATGCTCAGGGCATTGTTCTTTGTTTTGTTTATTGTATATATTTAAGATTAATGTGATGTTTTTATATACATGTACATAGTGAAATGATTACTCCAAATAAACAAATTAACATATTCATCATATCATATAGTTATTGTTCTTTGTGGCAAAATCACCCAAAATCTACTTTCTTAGTAAATTTTTCAGTATACAATCCACTATTATTAACTGTAGTTCTTACACTGTTCATTAGAGCTCTAGACTTATTCATCCTACATAACTGCAACTTGTACCTATTGACCTACATCATAACAAAATACCCGTGCTTGCCCCTGGTAACTACCATTTTACTTTCTAAATACTCAACTTTTAAAAAGATTCCATGTATAATTGAGATCATGCCACATATTTCCTTCTATTTCTAACTTATTTCACTTAGCATAATGTCCTTCAGGTTTATCCAAGTCGCAAATGGCGGGATCTACTTTTTAAAGGGTGAATAACATTTCATTTTACATTTGGATGTGTGTGTTACTCTTAACCATTCACCTGCCAGTGGACACTTCGGTGGTTTCCACGTCTTGGCTATTGTAAATAATGCTGTAATAAACATGGAAGAATTGATATCTTTAAAAGGTGTCTATATTATTCCCTTTGGGTATATTCCCAGAAGAATGATTGCTGGGTAATATGGTAGTACTATTTTTAATTTTTTGAGGAACCTCCATAGTGTTTTCCGTTAATGGCTGTATCAACTTACATTCCCGGTAAGTATTCTACATTGTTTCTTTTTCTCTGTACCTGCATAGACACTCACTATCTTTTGCCATTTTGATAATAACTATTCTGTCAGGTGTTATTGATATCTTATAATGGTTTTGAAAGTGCGTTTCTCTGATGATTAGTGATATCGAACACATTTTCTTACACCTGTTGGTCATTTTTATGTCTTCTTTGGAGAAATGTCTATTCAGGTCTTTTGCTTATTTTAATTAGGTTATTTTGTTTTTTTATTTTTATTAACATTTTGGAGTTTCTTGTTTGGTTGGCTTATTTTTGCTGTTTTGTGCATCCCTTATATACTTTTGATATTAACACCTCATTAAATATATGATTCATACATATTTTCTCTCAATCTTTTCACTTTGTTATTTCCTTTGTAGTTTGATGTAGTCCCACTTGTTTCTTTTGGCTTTTGTTGCCTGAAATTTTGGTGTGATATCCAAAAATTCATTGCCAAGACCAATGTTAAGGAGCTTTCCTCATTTCTCTGTTTTTTTTTTCCTAGAAGTTTTACAGGTTCAGGACTTATGTTTATGTTTTTAATCCATTTTGAGTTAATTTTGTTTGTGTAAGATAAGAGTCCATTTTCATTCTCTTGGATGTGAATTTCCAGTTTTCTATATATTGAAGAGACTATCCTTTTCCAATTGTATCTTCTTGGTACCCTTGTCAAAAAAAAAATTGCCTGTATATGCTTAGGTTTATTTATAGTATTTCTCATCTCTTCCATTGGTCTTTAATTGTTTTTATGCCAGAACCATTGATTTTAATTACTGTAGCTTTGGAATATAACTTGAAATCAGGAAGTGTGATGCTTCCAAATTTTTCTTTCATAAGATTGCTTTGGCTATTCAGGGTCTTTTGTGGTTCCATATGAATTTTAGAATTGTTTTTTCTAATTTAAAAATGCCATTGGAATTGTAATAGGGATTGTATTGATACTGTATATTGATTGCCTTGAGTAGTATGAACATTTTAACAATATTAATTATTACAATCCATGAACACAGGATGTCTTTTCATTGATTTATTATTTTTTTTGAGTTGGAGTCTCACTCTGTTGCCCAGACTGGAGTGCAGTGGCCACTCCCGGCCACCGCAGCCTCGACCTGCTGGGCTCCGGCGATCCTTCCGCCTCAGCCTTCCAAGTAGCTGGAACTACAGGCGCGCACTACCATGCCCAGCTAATTTTTGGTTTATTGTAGAGATGATTTATTGTAGAGATGAGGTCTTGCCAAGTTGCCCAGGCGGGTCTCGAACCCGCGGGCTCAGGCAATCCACTCACCTCAGCCTCCCAAAGGTGTGAGATTACAGGCTGAGCCACCGAGCCCGGCTTTTTCATTGATTTATATCTTCAATTTCTTTTATCAGTGTTTTAGAATTGTCAGTATACATGTCTTTCATCTCCTTGGCAAAATTTATGCCTAGGCATTTATTTTATTTTTTAAAACTATCATAAATGGAATTTTCTTGATTTCTTTTTTAGATAATTTATTATCAGTATAAGGAAAGATAATTGGTTTGTGTGTGTTAATTTTTATCCTGCAACTTTTGGGAATATATTAGCTCTAACTTTTGTGTGGTATATTTAGAGTTTTCTACATATAGGATCATGTCTGTAAACAGAGACAATTTTACTTCTTCCTTTCTGATTTGGATGCCTTTTCTTTCTTTTTTGTCATATTGTAATTTCTAGTACTTCTAGCACTATGTGAATAGAAGTAGCAGGAGTGGGCATCCTTGCCTTGTACTGGATCTTAGCAGAAAAACTTTTAGTTTTCCCCATTGATTATAATGCTATAATTTCATAAATGGCCTTTATTATGTTGGGGAAATTTCCTTATATACCCAATTTGTTGAGAGTTATTATCATAAAAGAACAGTGAGCTTTATAAAATGTTTATTGTATCTCTTAAGATGATTATGTAGTTTTGCCTTCTATTTTGTTAATGTAATGCATCAAATTGATTTATCTGCCTATTTTAAAAAAAATCCTAGGGAGTAAAACCCACTTGCTCATTATGTAGAATTTTCAGTGTGTGTTGCATTGTTTACTAATATTTTATTGAGGATTTTTGCATCTTTGTTTATCTGGAATGTTGGCCTATAGTTTACTTTTCTTGTGGTGTGTTTATCTGGCTTTGGTATCAGGGTGATTTTGCCCTGATAAAATGAGTTTGGAAGTATTCCACTACTTTTATTTTTTTGGAAGAGTTTAAAGAATTGGCATTAGTTCTTCTTTGAATGCTTTCTGGACTACAAAATATAATAATAATAATAAGTGTGAGAGTCTTGGCAAAAGTGGGTGTCCATAAAGGCTCTCTGCATGAGTGGTATGTGCTGGTGGGTGAATGAAAGTCTGTCTGAGGGGAGACTTGGGTGCATGCACCCTTTGGAGGTGACTGCAACCCACCTCCACCCTGAGATTGGAGTCCGCAGTGCACAGGATCATCTGCCATTCTCAGGGCTCTCTTGAGAGGAGGCAGCAGAGAACAGCTGCTCCTCACCACCTGGCACCCAACCCACACCATCACCTGCAGCAGCAGACTGGCATGAGCCCCAGGAGCCATGGAGAAGGCAGAGGGTGGAAATCTGGAATCAAACCCCACCACCAGTGAGGAAACACCAACTGGTGCCATTTGCTCTGTCCCAGAATTGGGCAGAGATCTTCATTGCCCTACCCAGCTCTTGCTAAAGAGACAGACTCCTCTCCCTCATGTTGGAACAGGCACAGACACGTCAGATCTGAGTGGGAGACTTGACAGCAGTGACAGCAGCAGATGAGTCAGGTGAGTCCAGATCTGATCCATCCTCCTCCCACAGTCGTCCATGTGGTATCTGACCCATGCTGAGAACAAACCTATCAGCCTGTGCTGAGTGCAGAGCGGAGGGAATGGGCTAGAGCCTCGAGCTGCTCCTTAACATGGAAAACCAGAACAAGAAAAGGGTGCCCAGTCTCACTCCTCCCGTTCAACACAGTATTGGAAGTCCTAGCTAGAGCAATCAGACGAGAGAAGGAAATCAGGAGTATTCAAATAGGAAAAGAGAAAGTTATCCTTCTTTGCAGACAACATGATTCTATACCTTGAAAACCCAAGAGAATCTGTCATAAACCTACCTTGCACTGATAAAGGACTTTGGCAAAGTCTCAGGATATAAAATAAATGTGCAAAAGACAGTCGCATTCCTATACACACACACACACACACAAACAGAAACACAATCCCATTCACAATTGCCACACACACACACAAAAGAAATACCTTGGCATCTTCCTAACCAGAGAAGTGAAAGACATTTACAATGAAAACTACAAAACACTGCTCAAAGCAAAGATAAAACAGACAAATGGAAAAATATTCCATGCTCATGGATTGGAAGAATTAACATTGTTAAGATATCCATTCTACCCAAAGCAATCTACAGATTTAATGCAGCACTCACTAAATTACCAATATCATTTTTCTCAGATCTGGAAATGACAATACAGGAGTTCATATGGAAACAAATGACCATGAATAGCCAAAACAATCCTCAGCAAACAAACAAACAAAAAAGCAGGAGATATCACACTCCAAGACTTTAAACTTTACTAAGCTCATTAATCAAAACGGTCTGGTATTTGTACAAGAACAGGCATATAGACCAATGGAAGAGGATAGAGATTCCAGAAGCAAAACATCAATTTCTCAACTAACTCATCTTCAACCAACTCCACCATCAATCACTGGGGAGAGAGAATCTATTCAATAAATGGTGCTGGAAAACTGGCTGACCACATGCAGAAGATTAAAACAAGACCCCTACCTAACACCATACACGAAAATCAACTCTAAATGGATCAAAGACCTAAATGTAATACCTCAAACTATAAGAACCTTAGAAAATGCAGGAGACACTCTTATGGAAATTGGAACTGGCAACCAATTCCTGATCAAAACCCCAAGAGCCCATGCCATAAGAGATAAGATAGACAAGTGGGACCTAATCATACTGATAAGCATCTGGAAAGCCAAAGAAACCATCAAGAAAGCGGGGAGACAGCCCACAGTTTGGGAAAAAATATTTGCCAATTGTAAATGTGACAAAGGCCTGACATCTAAGATCTACATGGAACTCAAATGGGCCAAAAAAAAAAAAAAAAAAAAAAAACCAAACAGCCCCATTACAAAGTGGGCAAAAGATATGAGTAGATACTTCTTAAAAGAAGACATACAAGCAGCCAACAGATACATTAAAAAAATGCTCAGCCTCACTAGTCATCAAAGAAATGCAAATTAAAGCCATACTGAGATACCACCTAACTCCAGTCAGGATGGCCAGTATCAATAACTCAAAAACAACAGATGCTGGAGAGGATGGGGGGAAAGGGAGCACTTCTACACTATTGATGATAGTATAAATTAGTATAACCTCTGTGGAAAACAGTTTGACAATTCTTAAAAGATCTACAAATCGACCTTCCATATGACCCTACAGTTCCCCTACTGGGAATATACCCAGAGGAACTCAAATCACTCTATGAAAAAGACACCTGCACAAGCATGTTTATTGCAGCATTATTTACAATAGCAAAAACATGGAACCAAAACAGTGCCCATTGAAAGAGGACTGGATTAAAAAAAAGGTGGTATGTATACACAATGGAATATTATGCAGTCATAAAGGACAAAATTATGAACTTTGCCACAACTTGGATATACTTAGAGTCTATAATATTGAGTGATCTATCACAGAAACAAAGAACTGAGTACCACATGTTCTCATTCATAAGTGGACCTTGAACAATTATCATAATACTATAAGAAAGGGATGGGCAGTAGTTGGAAACTGTCAGGGGAGGGGGGTGGGTGGGATTGCAGTAGTAGGAAACTGCCAGGGTAGGGGTGGGCACACCTCATCAACAAGGGTACCTGCATAACGAACATTTTTACACCTAACCCTGAATTGTTCCCCACATCTTCAAAATTAAAAATTAACACACACACACACACACAAGAAAGAAAGAAGGACAAAAATATAGAAATGACAGTAACCTCCAGGGTGTGGATGGTGGGGGAGGTGTGTGACCAGATTCCAGAGTTGCCACAATATATTATATAAAATGTCCACTTTTTAACAACAACAATAAAAACAAAAGGTGTGGGTAAGGAAACAGGAAAGTTTAGCCCATTCACAGGAGACAGGGATGAAGCAGCTAGTAGACAAGTATCTGAGGGAACACAAATGTTAGATTCAGCAAAGACCCAGAAGCATGTTTAAGATCTAGTGCCCTACTCGGAAGTCTGAGGCGGAAGGATCGCCGGAGTCCAGCAGGCGAGGCTGCAGTGGCCGGGAGTGGCCACTGCACTCCAGTCTGGGCGACTGAGTGAGACTCCAACTCAAAAAAAAAAAAAAAAAAAAGAACTAGTGCCACATGTAAATAATTAAAGAAAAGTACGACAATACTGTCTCACCAATCAGAGAATAACAGTAGAGAGAGAGAAATTATTACTCAAAAAAAAAAAAAAAAAAGAACCAAAGAGAAATTCTGGGGTTGAAACATACAGTAACTGAAATTTTAAAATTCACTAAAGGATCTCAACAACATATTTGAGCTGGAAAAAGAAAACATTAGTGAACCTGAAAATAGGTCAATACAATTATGCAGTCTGAAGAACAGAAGGAAAAAGAGCATACAAATGAACAGAGCCTCAGAGAAGTGCAGGACACCATCAAGCATACCAACATATGTATAACAGGAGACTCAGAAGGAAAAAGAGAGAGAAGCAAAATGTTTGAAAAATAAAGGCCAAACTCTTCCCAAAGTTGATTACACTTACACAGACAGACACAAATAAAAATCTATGTATACAAGGATCTCAATAAATTCCAAGTAAGATAAACTCAGATATCAATATGTAATCAGACTATCTCAAAGACACCCACACCATAGGCAAATTGTCAGAAGCCAAGAACAAAAAGAAAACCTTGAAAATAGCGAGAGAAAATGACTCATTTATAGATGAGATCCTCATAAACAACAGAGACCAGAAGACATTGGAATGACAATTACAATACTAAAAGGAAAGGAAAAAACTAAGAATGCTGTAATCAGCAAATTATCTCTCAAAATATAGATGAAATAAAGACAATTGCAGATACAAACTGAAAACATTTGTTGCTGGTAGCCTTTACTAACAAAAGATATTCAAGTTCTCTGGGCTGAAAGGCAGTGACGCCGGATGGTAACTGAAATCCACACAAAGAAATAATGAACACTGATTAAGATCATTACATAAATAATTTGAAGATAACTGCATAAAGCTGTAATTATATAATTGTATTGTTAGGCTCAAAGATATAAAGATGTAATTTGTGTCACATTTGTAATATGATGGTAACACAAATGAAGGTGAGGAAGAAGCTATACTAGAGCAAAGTTTTTAAAATACTATTGATAATTTGTTAGTAATAATCTCAATTAGATTCTTAAAGCTAAGATATATATTTATTTTTTAAAAATAGGCTGAAAATAGATGGAAAATAAAAGGATGGAAAAAGAGACATCATATAGATAGTGATTAAAAGAGGAGTGGTTATACTAATATCAGACAAAATAGACTTTTAAAATGTTATTAGAGACAAAGAGGGACATTATTTAATGATAAAAGGGTGAGTTCATTAGGGAAATAAAACAACTATGGGCTATATACCCCCAAGAAGTCTTACCACATACATGAAATAAAAAATGACAAAGCTGAAAGGAGAAACAGACAATTCAACAATAGAAGTTGGAGACTTCAACACTCTATTCTCAATAAATATAAAAACTAGACAGAAAGAAGGGATTTAGAAGACTTACACAACACTGTCAACTAATTTGACTTAGCTGATATTTATTAAACACTCAACCAACAGTAAAATACATACTCATCAAACAACATTTTCTAAACAATATACTAGACTATAAAGAAAATGTTGCCGGGCTCGGTGGCTCAGCCTGTAATCCCGTGCCTTTGGGAGGCTGAGGTGAGTGGATTGCCTGAGCCCGCGGGTTCGAGACCCACCTGGGCAGCGAGACCTCATCTCTACAATAAATCAAAAAATCAGCCGGGCGAGGTAGCGTATGCCTGTAATTCCGGCTACTTGGAAGGCTGAGGTGGAAGGATCGCCAGAGCCCAGCAGGTCGAGGCTGCGGTGGCCGGGAGCTGCCACTGCACTCCAGTCTGGGCGACAGAGTGAGACTCCAACTCAAAAAAAAAAAAAAAAAAAAAAAAAAGAAAATGTTAATATATTTTAAAAATGAAGTCATGTTAAATATATTTCCTGATCACGATGAAATTAAATTAGAAATAAAAAACTAAGGTCATTTGGGAAAGTCAAAAATATCTTAAAATTAATTGACACATTGCTAAGTACTCCATGGATCAAAGAACAAAGTATAAGATAAATTAAAATGTATTTTGTCAAAAACTATCAACATTTTTGGGAGCAGCTAATCAGATTTTTAAAAAAGTTTTTCAAACAAAGTTTATTAGCGAGGAAAAGAGAAAAGGAAGATCCATGGCAGAAAGACCAGCCATTGGCAATTTTTTCAAAGAAGAAAAACCACCAGCTAAACAGATTTTTAATGAGAAGTTTATAGCTTTAAGTGTCTATAGTACTAAAAAAGAATAAAAAGTTGTTAAATCATTTGGTAGAATTCACCAGTGAATCTACCCAGCCCTGGGCTTTTCCTTGCTGGGAGATGCTGGATGACTATTCAGTTTCCTTGCTGATTATAGGTATATTCAGATCTATTTATTTGTAACTAAGCTTGGGTAGGTTGTGTGTTTCTAGGAATTTTTCTTTTTATCTAGGTTATTCAATTTATTGGCATATAATTGTTAATAGTATTCTCTTAAAATTCCTTTTATGTCTGTAAAATCAGTAGTAATATCTCATTTCATTTCTAATCATAGGTATTCGAGTCTTTCTCACTTAGTCAATCTAGCTAATGGCGGTCCATTTTGTTGATCTTTTCAAATGACCAACTTTATTTTTCACTAATTTTCTCTATTATTTTCCTATTCTCTATTTTGCTAATCTCTGCTCTAATCTTTTTATTTCCTTCTTTCTACTAACCTACTATTTAGTTTGTTCTTCTTTTCTAGTTTCTTTGGGTATAAAGTTAGGTTGTTGACTTGAAATATTTCTTCTTCTAATGTAAACATTAACAGCTATAAAAATTCCCTTAGCAATGCTTTTGCTGCATCCCATAAATTTAGTATGTTTTCATTTTCATTTGTCTCAAAATATTTTCTAATTTCTGTTTTGATTTCTTCTTTGACCAACTAGCTGTTTAAATGTGTTTAATTTCCACATACTTATGGGCTTTACAGTTATGCTATAGAATTCTAGTTTTTTCCTTTAAAATTGCAACTTGTTCTATGGACTAACATAATAATCCACACGCACTTAAGGAAAATGTGTACTCTGCAATTGTTGGGCGGAATGTTACGTATGTGTGTTAGGTCCAATCACAATCGCTTCAAGTCCTTTTTTTTTTTTTTTAAGGTCAGGGTCTTACTTTGCTGCCCAGACTGAAGTGCATAGGCATGATCAAATCTCACCACAGCTTCAACCTCCTGGGCTCAGGCGATCCTTCTGCCTTAGCCTCCTGGGTAGCTGAGATTTCAGGTGTGAACCACCATGGTCAGGTAATTATTTTAATGTTTTGTAGAGATGGGATCTCACTATGTTGCCTAGGTTGGTTTCTAACTCCTGGGCTCGAGCAATCCTCCTGTCTCAGCCTCCAGAAGTGCTAGGGTTACTGGCATAAGTCACCACACCCAGCTAAGGCCTCTACTGTTTTATTAGTCTTCTATCTAGTTGTTCTATACATTATTACAAATAGGCTGTAGAAGTCTCCTAATATAATTGTACTGATGTACATTTCTTCCTCAATTCTGTCAGTGTTTGTTTTATATATTTTGGGGTTCAGATGTTTGGTGCACATATGTTTGTAATTGATATATTTTGTTGGTAAATTTACCCTTTTATTATATAAGATCCTTCTTTGTCTCCTGTGACAATTTTTAACTTGGAGTCTATTTTGTCTGTTAGTATAGCCACACCCACTCTCTTTCACTACAATTTTTGTGAAATATCTTTTTCCATCCTTTCACTCTCAAACCATGTATGTCCTTAGATCAAGAGTGAGTTCGTATAGGCAGGATTTCATTGAATACTGTTGTTTTATCCATTCTACCAATTCATGTCTTTTGATTGGTAAGTTTAATCCATTTACATTTAAAGTAACTATTGATAAGAAATGACTTACTTTTGCCATGCTATTTTCTGTACATCTTATACCTTACTATGCCTCTTCATTTCTGCCTTCTTTTGTGGTTACTTGATTTTTCTGTAATCACACATTTTAATTCTATCTTCATTCAATTTGGGGGGCTTATTTTCTTAATGGTTACTGTAGGGCTTACCATATACATCTTAACTTAGAATCAACTTCAGAGTTATATTAAATTGATCCCAGTAGATGTTACTCATGTTCTATTCTACTCGTTTTGTGCTGTTATACATATTACATCTATTTATGCTACAAAATAAAAAAAATATATTGTTATACTTACTTTATATAGTTTTATGTCTATTAAGGATGCTGAAAATAGAGCAAATATATTTACATAATTTTTAAGTACATAACTTATTTACTACTTTTGCTTCTTTCTCTGTTCTTGTGAATTCTAGTTACCATCATATGTCATTTTCTTACTTCATTATAATTCTAATCTCATTCACTTCATTAGTGGTGCTGTTGTCAAATATATTTCTGTATATTATAGAAAAACAATACAATTGTGTACATATTATATTGCAGAATTCCTTTTTACATACGTTCAAAGAAGAATGTAGAAGTATGCATTTATGCTGCCTTTTATATTTATTTTAAACATATTTTTCTCTTTAATGTAATTTTGAATTTCCACTTTTTAAAAACTTTTTAAAAACTTAAAAAAATTTATTTACTTATAGAGATGTAGAGTACCAGTTGGGATTAGCTACGCAAGTTGGTGGCATGCAGGTGAAATTTGGACTTCCAACTGGTCTTCACTTCCCCTGGTTTATGACCAGGTACTTTTTGTATTGCTATGTGCCCTCCTCCTCCCCTGGAGTGTCCAGCAATTGCTGATCCCTTCCTTGTGCTAATGTGATTAGTGTTCAAGTCCCACTTATAAGTGAGAACACACAGTATTCAGCTCTTTATTTCTGTGATAGATCATTCAATATGATGGTCTCCAACTTCATCCAGTTTGCTGCAAAGTTCATGATTTTGTTCTTCTTTATGACTGTATAATACTCCATTGTGTATATGTACCACATTTTCTTTCTTTATCTAGGCCACTTTGGATGGACAGTAGGATTGGTTCTGTGTTTTTGCTACTATGAATAGTGCAGCTTTAAATGTGAGTGCAGGTGTCTTTTTAAAAAATTTATTATAAAGATGTGAGGTACAAGTCAGGATTAGGTACATAAGTAATATATGTGCAGGTGAAGTTTGGGCCTCTGAAGTGTCCTCACTTCGCCTGGTTTATGACCAGGTATGCTATGTGTTGTTACATGCTTCCCCTTTCCTCTCTCCCTTGGCAGAGTCCCACAATTACTGATCCCTCCCTTGCGCTATTGTGATTAATATTCAGGTCTCATTTATGAGTGAGAACATGTATTAAGTTGTTTCTGGAATAGATCACTAAGAATGATTGTCTCCAACTTCATCCAATTTGCTGCAAAGTCCATGATCTGATCCTTTATGACTGTATAATATTCCATTGTGCATATGTACCACATTTTCTTTTTTTTAAAACATATTTTTTATTTTAAAATTGTGGGGTACAGTTAAGGGTTAGGTATACAAATATGCATTGTGCAGGTACCCCTGTTGATGAGGTGTGCCCCCCATCCCCAGACAGATATTGACTACCGTTAATCCCACCTCCCTTCCCCTCCTTGCCCCCCATAGTTTCCCGCCACTGTCATTCCTTTTCTTACAGTATTACGATAGTTGTTCAAGTCCACTTATGAGTGAGAACATGTGATACTCAGATCTTTGTTTCTGTGAGAGATCACTCAGTATTATAAACTCCAATTCCATCCAGGTTGCTGCAAAATTCATGATTTTATTCTTTTTTATGACTATGTAATATTCCATTGTGTATAGTGCCACATTTTAAAAATTCAGTCCTCTTTTGATGGACAGCATGGTTGGTTCCATGATCTTGCTATTGTGAACAATGCTGCAATAAACATTCATGTGAAGGCATCATTTTGATAGAGTGATTTGAGTTCTTCAGGGTATATTCCCAGTAGGGGGGTTGGGGGTCATATGGAAGGTCGATTTTGAGAGCTTTTAGGAATTGCCACACTGATTTCCACAGAGGCTGCACTGTCCCACCAACAGTGTAGAAGTGTTCTCTTTTCACCACATCCTCTCCAGCATCTGTTATTTTTTGATAATGGCCATTCTGACTGGAGTTAGGTGGTATCTCAGTATAGTTTTAATTTGCATCTCCTTAGTGACTAGTGAGGTTGAACATTTCTTCATGTATCTGTTGGCTGCTCGTATATCTTCTTTTGAGAAGTGTGTGTTCATATCTTTTGCTCACTTTGCAATGGGGTTGTTTGGTTTTTTTCTTTTGAGAAAAATGGCATTTGAGTTCCTTGTAGATCCTAGATGTTAGGCCTTTCTCAGACATGGAGTTAGCAAATACTTTTTCCCAGTCTGTGGGCTGTCTCCCTGCTCTCTTGATGGTTTCTTTGGCTTTGCAGAAGCTTCTCAGTTTGATGAGGTCCCACTTGTCTATCTTATCTCTTAAGACCCTGCATTTTGGGTTTTGCTCAGGAATTGGATGCCAGTTCCAACTTCCATAAGGGTGCATCCTGCATTTTCTAAAGTTCTTATGGTTTGAGGTTTTACATTTAGGTCTCTGATCCATTTAGAGTTAATTTTTTGTGTATGGGGATAGATAGGGGTCTTGTTTGAATCTTCTGCATGTGGTCAGCCAGTTTTCCCAGCACCATTTACTGAATAGGTTCTCCTCTCCCCAGTGGTGGGTGGTGGAAGCTTTGTCGAAGATGAGTTGGTTGAGAAATTGGGTTTTGCTTCTGGAATCTCAATTCTATTCCATTCATCTATATGCCTGTTCTGTTTTGATTATTGCAGCTTTATAGTAAAGTTTAATGTCTGGTATTGTGATACCTCCTGCTTTTTTTTTTTTTTTGCTGAGGATTATTCTGGCTATTCTTGGTCATTTGTGTTCCATATGAATTCCTGTATTGTTTTTTCTAGATCTGAGAAGAATGTTGCTGGTAATTTGATGGGTATTGCATTAAATCTGTAGATTGCCTTAGGTAAGATGGACATCTTCACAATGTTGAATCTTCCAATCCATGAGCATGGGATATTTTTCCACTTGTTTGTGTCATCTTTGATTTCTTTGAGCAGTGTTTTGTAGTTTTCATTATAAAGGTCTTTCACATCTCTGGTTAGGAAGATGCCATGGTATTTCATTTATTTTGTGACTATTGTGAATGGGATTATGCTTTTTATTTGGGTTTCTGTTTGTTTATTATTGGTGTAAAGAAATGCAATTGTCTTTTGCACATTTATTTTATACCCTAAGACTTTGCCAAAGTCCTTTATCAGTGCAAGAAGGCTTTTGACAGATTCTCTTGGGTTTTCAAGGTACACAATCATGTTGTCTACAAAGAGAGATAGCTTGACTTCCTCTTTTCCTATTTGGATACCCCTGATTTCCTTCTCTTTTCTGATTGGGCCAGGACTTCCAATACTATATTGAACAGGAGGGGTGAGAGTGGGCATCCTTGTCTTGTTCCTGTTTTCAGGGGGAAATGGTTCCAATTTTTGTCTGTTTAGGAGTATGCTGGCTGTGGATTTCTTGTAGATGGCTTTTACTATTTTGAGGTATATTCCATGTATGCCTAGATGTTTGAGGGTTTTTATCAAGAAGGGCAGCTGGATTTTATCAAAAGTTTTTTCTGCATCTAATGATATAATCATGTGGTTTTTGCTTTGATGTCTGTTGATGTATATAATTACATTTATGGTCTTGTAAATGTTGAACCAGCCTTGCATCCCAGGGATGAAGCCTACTT
The DNA here is from genome assembly GCA_027257055.1 of Cephalopachus bancanus. Lineage (NCBI taxonomy): Eukaryota > Metazoa > Chordata > Mammalia > Primates > Tarsiidae > Cephalopachus > Cephalopachus bancanus. The sequence continues at coordinate 370,795 of JAPVLO010000866.1, forward strand.
GGTCATGATGGATGATTTTTGAGATGTGTTGTTGAATCCGGTTTGCTAGGATCTTGTTGAGAATTTTGGCATCTATGTTCATCAAAGATATTGGCCTGTAGTTCTCTTTCTTTGTTGGGTCTTTACCTGGCTTGGGTATCAATGTGATGGTAGCTTCATAGAATGATTTGGGGAGAGTTCCATCTTTTTCAATCACCTGGAATACTTTCAGTGGGATTGGTATCAGCTCCTCCTTAAATGTCTTCTAGAATGCTGCTGGAAAGCCATCTGGTCCAGGGCTTTTTTTTATAGGTAGTTTTATTATTATATAGTCAATTTCTTGATTGTTATTGGTCTATTTAGGGTCCCAATTTTTTCTTGTTTCAACCTAGGCAGGTTGTGTGATGTCAGAAAGTCCTCCATTTCCTTAAGGTTTTCAAGTTTGTTTCCATACAAGTGTACATAGTAGTTTCTAATGATCCTTTGTATTTCGCCATGATCAGATATGACTTCATCTTTTGTGTGTCTGATCGTGTTTATTTGGGCTTTTTCTTTTTTTTTCTTGGTCAGTCTAGCTATGGGACCATCAATCTTGTTTATCCTTTCAAAGAACCAGCTTTTTGTTTCATTGATTTTTTGTATTATCTTTTTGTCTTCTATGTCCCAGATTTGGGCTTTTATTTTGGTTATCTGGAGTTCTGCTGAAGTTAGGGTTATGGTGGTCTTGCTTTTCCAACTTCCTTAGGTGACTTGTTAGGCTATTAATTTGTGATCCTCCCATTTTCTTCATGTGTGTTTGTAGAGATATGAATACCCCTTTTACTACAGCTTTCATGGCATTCCAGGGATTTTGGTAAGGTGTTTCTTCATTTTCATTTGTTTCCAGGTATCTTTTAATCTCTGTTTCGATTTCATTATTGACCCAGGAGTTGTTTAGCATCATACTATTTAGTGTCCATGTCGTTGTGAGTTTGGGGGGAGCCTTGTTGGTGTTGATGTTTATTTTTATTCCACTGTGGTCCGAGAAGGTGCATGGCAAAATTTGGATCTTTTGAAATTCGCTTATGCTTGATTTATGGCCAAGTATGTGGTTGATCTTCGAGTACATTCCATGCAGTGATGAATATAATGTATATACTGTGGTCATTGGGGGAGTGTTCTGTAGGTATCAATTAAGTCCATGTGGTCAAGAGTCACATTGAGGTTCTGGATCTCATTGCTGATTTTTTGTCCTGATGATCTGTCTAGGGTTGGGGTATTAAAGTCCCAGCTATGATAGTGTTAAAGTTAATATCTATTTTGAGTTTACTTAGAAACTGCTTTATGAAAGTTGGCACTCCTATGTTGGGTGCATATATATTTAGAATAGATATTTCTTGTTGATGGGTTGAAACTTTTGTCATTATGCAATGGCCTTCAGTATCTTTTCAAATTTTTGATAGCTTACAGGGTATTTTGTCTGAGGTTAAGATCATGACTCCTCCTTTCTTTTTGTTCCATTCACTTGAAAATTTGTTTCCCATTCTCTTACTTTGAGTCTGTGAGTGTCATTTCTAGTGAGATGAGTCTCTTGAAGGAAATATATTGTTGCCTGGTGATATTTTATCCATTTTGCCATTCTATATCTTTTTAGTGGTGCATTTAGTCCATTCACATTCAGGCTAATTATTGAAGTGTGAGAGTTGATCCCTATCATAAGGTTCTTATAGAGTTGTTGTTGTTGTTCCTGTTTGTTTGTTGTCTTTCTTTTGGTTTTGGGGTTGGTTCTTGTGTGTTTTTAATATTTTTCCTGTACTCTTGTGAAGAACGTTGTTGTTCTTTTTTCCTTTTCTTCTGTGTTTAATACTTTCTTAAGTGTTTCTTGTAGAGGTGGTCTGGTGGCAGTGTAAGTTCTTAGGGATTGGATATCTGGGAAAGATTTAAATTCTCCCTCACTTGGAAGCTTAGCTTGGCTGGGTAGGTTATTCTTGGTTAAAATTGTTTATCTTTTAGAATTTTGAAGATAGGGCTCCAAGCTCTCCTCGCCTGAAGGGTTTCTGTAGATAAATCTGCTGCTATTCTAATTGGTCTTCCATGGTAGGTAATCTGACCTTTTTCTCTTGCTGCCTTTAGGATTTTTCCTTTTATGCCTACTTTGTTTAGGCGAATTATTATGTGCCTGTGAGTTGGTCTTCTCATTTCTTGTCTTGCAGGGGTTCTCTGAATCTCTTGTGTTTGAATTTTCACATCACTGATGAGATGAGGGAAATTTTCTTGAATAATATCATGGAATGTTTGTTCCAGGGTGGACTGTATCTCTCTTTCTGCCTCAGGAAGTCCAATTACTCTTAGGCTCAGTCTCTTGAAATAATTGGTCATCTCTTGAAGGTTTTGTTCTGTCTTTTAAAGCTTCTTTTCTATGTTTTTGACAGTTTAGGTTAGTTCTATATTTTGGTCCTCAAGTTCTGAGATTCTTCTGCTTGGCTAATTCTGGTTTCCGTGCTTATCAGTTTTATATTTATTTCATTTACAGTATTCTTTACTACTGTTATCTTAGCTATCAACTCCTTCCTAGTTTCCTCTTGTCTCTCTTCAATTTTTTTAATCTCTCCATTAATGTCTTGATATCTGGGTTTGTAGTTTGAGACCAGTCATTCTGGGGGCTCTTCATTGTTTGCATTCCAAAGTCAGTTTTCTCAGTGTCTGTCCTCCCAGAGGTCTGTGAGAGACCCATATTCTTCTTTTGGTTTTTCTTCATTTGTGTAGATTTCTCTCTCCCCCTTTCCCTCCCCTTCTTTAATTCTTTTTTTTGGGGAATGTGGGGTTCCTTTTACTTCTTTTTGTTCAATCTCCTGTTCTTCCTTATGAGCGTCCTCTGCCTTTGTTCACTTTTGAGGCTGGATTGTAGGTTGGGGCTGTACTTATTGCAGTTTTGAGATTTAGTTGAGGGGAAAGCTGTGATTCAGAATCTATCTGCAGATCCCAGTATCCACCAACAGGTGTATGGGCACACTGGAACCCACTTCCCACTGCCTTACAATCTGTCCATGCAGTGGGGTTTAGGTTTGCTCCCTGGAACCAAAGGAGGCAAGAAAAAGGAAAATAATGGAAGAATTGGGGGTCAAGAGGAAGTTGGAGAGAGAAGAGTAAGAGGGAAAACAGACATACATACCAACTAATGAATGAAAAGAAACAGAAGTTCAGAAAAGAGTAAAAAACAAACAAACAAGATTCCCTAAAACATACCGGTAATCACACAAAGACAGTCCAATAAATTCATGCCTTTTCTTTTCCCCAATACAAACAAGTAGTCTAACTCAAAAAGCAAACAAAAGTGAGCAAAACAAACAGTCAAAACAATAAAATAAAAAATCAAAATACGAAACCAGACTAGCTTTGGAGTCTTTCCTGAGTGTCTAAAGTCTCTTCAGCTCTGATCTCTAGACTCTCCCCTTTGCAGGCAGATAGACTTACTCATAGGTTGGGTTGGTTCCCTTGGCTTGCTGCCTGAGAGGTTGGCCACAGGATTGAGTTGCCTGTGTCTGATTCAGTGTAGGGGAGGGGCTTTTGTCTCCTGTTTGGCAAGGTAATCTTAGAAACCAAGGTGGACGCTGCTCATAGATGGGCACGGCAATGCAAATCTCTGCCTGGAAAAGGGCTGCAGTGGGCGGTTCCTCTTTTGCCAATCCTTTCTCTCCACTCATCCTTTCTCTTCACTCATCTGGTCTGTGGATAGGGCAGGTGGCTAGTGGTGGCAGCAGCTTTGGGCCCCCCACAGGGCACTTCAGCTAGGAATGGAGCTGGGATCTGAGGGATGGGCACCTAGAGCCTCCCTGGGCAACAGCGGCTTGAGGTGAGGCTGGGCGGGGACCTGGAACTCAGGGCGGGGGCCCAGAACTCTGAGGGTTGAGCACTGGCCATGCCTTTGGGTGCTTCAGCCTGGGTGGTGGCACAGAGCCCAGAGGCACAGGTGCTGGGGGCCTGCATTGGCAGCAGTGGCCTTGGGCCTGCTGGGGTGCCCCAGAAGGGAATCGAGCCTGTAGTTCTGAGGGGTGGGCGTGGAGGGCCTCCCTGGGCTGCCACAGCCCAAGACTGGGCTGGGCACCCAGCCAGGGAGTGAGCTGGCAGTGGCTGAGTGCCAGGCAGATCAGTGTAGCCAGCAAGGGAACCCAGATCTCCACAAGGTGGTATCTGAGGGCCTCTGCAGGCAGTGGTGGGTGGCTTGGGGCCAGGTAAGATGGTGTAGCCGGGGAGGGAGCTGGGAGCTCCACTCGGGCAGGCCCAGAGCCACCTGGGGTGGAAGAGCAGCTGCAGAGGGGCCATGGTAGCTGGCCGTGTGTGGGCCCAGGGTCTCCAGGCCTCGGACTGGTGCTGCTGGAGGTGGACGGGGGGAGGGGGGTGAAGAAAGAAAGTAAATCTTTATGGGAACTCACTTTTGGAGAATCTTACAGTCCCACCTGTGCCATCGCCATCTTACTGGAACTCCTATGTACCACATTTTCTTTATCCATTCTACTTTCTATGGCAGAAGGGCTGGTTCCAAGTTTTTGCTATTGTGAATAGTATGGCACACATGTGTGTGCAGCTATCTCTTTTGTATAACAATTATTATTCCCCCAGGTATATTCCCAGAAGGAAGATTGCTGGATCATATGGAAGGTCAATTTCTAATTCCTCTAGATATTACCACACTATTTTCCATAGAGGTTGGACTAGTTTGCACTCCTGCCAACAGTGTAGAAGCGTCCTCTTTTTTCCACATCTGCATCAGCATCTATTGTTTTTTTTATTAATAATGAGCATCATTACTGGGGTAAGGTGGTATCTAAGTGTAGTTTTGATTTGCATTTCTCTGGTTAGTGAGACTGAGCATTTTTTCATGTATCTGTTGGCTGCTTATATGTCTTCTTTTGAGAAGTGTCTATTCATGTCTTTTGCCCACTTTTTTTTTTTTTTGAGTTGGAGTCTCACTCTGTCACCCAGACTGGAGTGCAGTGGCCACTCCTGGCCACCGCAGCCTCGACCTGCTGGGCTCCAGCGATCCTTCCGCCTCAGCCTTCCAAGTAGCCGGAATTACAGGTGCGCGCTACCACGCCTGGCTAATTTTTAAATTTTTATTGTAGAGATGAGGTCTCGTCTGCCCAGGCGGGTCTCGAACCTGTGGGCTCAGGCAATCCACTCACCTCAGTCTCCCAAAGGTGCGGGATTACAGGCTGAGCCACTGAGCCTGGCTTTTGCCCACTTTTTAATAGGGCTTTTTTTTTTTTTCCTTTCAGCTCATTTGAGTTCCTTGTAGATCCTGGATATTAGGCCTTTGTCAATATATCTTTTCCCATTCTGTTCTCTCTCCATTCTCTTGATGATTTATTTTGCTGTGCAAAAACTTTTCAGTCTGATGAGGTCCCACTTGTCTATCTTATCTTTTATGGCATATAATTTTGGAGATTTGATCAATAATTAATTGCCTAGTCCAATGTGTATAGGGTATTTTCTGCATTTTCTTCCAAGATTCTTACAGTTTGAGGTTTTCTCTTTAGGTATTTGATCCATTTAGAGTTGATTTTTGCATATGATGATAGGGAGGGGCCCTGTTTCGTTCTTCTGCATGTGGTCAACCAGTTTTTCCAGCATCATTTGCTAAATAAGGTCTCCTCTCCCCAGTGGTTGTTATTGATGGGTTTGTCAAAGAGGAGTTGGTTGAGAGATTGGGTTTTTGCTTCCAGAATCTCTGTCCTGTTCATTCAGTCTATATGCCTATTCTTGTACCAGTACCAGGCTGTTTTGATTATTGTAGCCTTATAGTAAAGTTTAAAATCTGGAAGTGTGCTACTTCTTGCTTTGTGTTTTTTGCTGAAGATTGTTTTGGCTGCTCATACTCTTTTTTTTGTTTCCATATGAATTTCTGTATTATTTCTATGTCTGAGAAGAATGTTGGTAATTTGATGAGTACCGCATTGAATCTGTAGTTTGCATTGAGTAGGATGGACATCTTGATAATATTGATTCTTTTTTTTTTTTTGAGTTGGAGTCTCACTGTCGCCCAGACTGGAGTGCAGTGGCCGCTCCCGGCCACCGCAGCCTCGACCTGCTGGGCTCCGGCGATCCTTCTGCCTCAGCCTTCCAAGTAGCTGGAACTACAGGCGTGCACTACCACGCCCGGCTAATTTTTTTTTATTTATTGTAGAGATGAGGTCTCGCCTGCCCAGGTGGGTCTCGAACCCGTGAGCTCAGGCAATCCACTCACCTCAGCCGATAATATTGATTCTTACAATTCGTGAGCATGGAATGTTTTTCCATTTGTTTGTGTCATCTTTGATTTCTTTGAACAGCATTTTATAGATCTTGTTGTAAAGGCCTTTTACTTTTTTTTTCCTCAACAAATTTGGGATTTTTTTTTAGCTGTTATTACTTTGAATATTTTTGTGCTCATTTCTTTCTCCTTTCCATCTTGTACTTTCATTACACGTATGTTGGTACACCTGAAAGTGTCTTAAATTTCTCTGATGCTCTGTTCATTTTTCTTCCTTCTACTTTCTATTGGGACATTATAATTGAGATTGCATCATCTCTATTGGTCTATCCTCAAGCTTTCTAAGTCTTCTACCAGTTAAAATCTATTTAGTTCTTCCAATGAATTTTAAAAATCTTATTGTAATCTTCAGCTCCAGAATTTCCATTTGCTTCATTTTATGACTTCTCTTTATTGATATTTATTTGATGAAACATCCTTATGTTTTCCTCTACTTCTTTAAGTATATTTATAATGGTTAGCTTGGCTTTTTGTCTGTTAACTCTGACATCTGATCCTTCTCCCAGGGAATTTCCATTGCCTGTTTTTTTTTCTGGTGTATAACTCCAATTTGTTTCTTTTCATTTAATTTCTTGTTGGTAAGTGGACATATTAGGTAATATACTGTAGCAACTCTGGACACTGATTCCTTTAACCCAACTTCAGAGCTTGATTTTATTGTTTTCTGGGTTGTTTTGTGTGTTGGCTAGACTATTTTAATGAAATCTATTTCCCTTTCCCCTTGTAGTGTTGGTGTTACTCCTCGGAGTGTGCAATCTTGGACATATGAAATCGCCCTAGTATGGCAAACAGGAATCTCTTTGACTATCTTTCCATGATATCACAGTTAAAATGTCTGCCACATTAGTTATTATTTCTATCCCATTGGGCTCCATTAGCTTCTGGCTGATTGCTCCATTGTTTTCAACAATCCCTTGGAGCACAAATTGCTAAGCAGTGTGATATAAGTAAATTTAGGCAGGGCTAGTTTTGTTTTGCTTTTTGATGGAGGCTTACCCTGTCACTCAGGCTGGAGTGCAGTGGCAAAATCAGGTCACTGAAGCCTTGACTTAGGCTTAAGAAATCATTCCACCACAGCCTCCCAAGTAGCTGGGAATACAGGTGTGCACCACCATATCTGGCTAATTTGGGCTACTTTTGAGGCCAGTCTGAGGATTGTTTTGATTTCAGTTGGGCTCTTTAGCTGCCTATTTCCCTGGAACTCTTTGATGAACTAGATGGCCTATGTCTTATGTTGTTTTTAATTAAGGGGAGCTATTTATTTTCAACTGTTTCAAATAAAGCCCATTCATTTGGAGAGAGTTCTTTGAACTAAATTTGTGGGCAATGAGTTGAGTGGTAACTAACTTATTTCTCCTGTTGTGGATACAAGCAACTTAAGGCAAGGGCAATAAGGGCCCAAATATGGGCTCTCAGTGCCTTTATAGAGCTTACAACTTATGGGTGGGACTGGGTGAGGCAAAGGAGCCCCAAACCTGTCATCTGCATTCACCAGGAATCCAGCTTCTTCAACTGAGAGTTAGTGAGGACAAGAAATGCTGTTGACATATGATAAACTGTGTTTCAGAGTTGAATTCCCATCTTGTTGGCCACATCCAACCCAGAGTGAAGTTTCTATCAAACTAAGCTATGAAGAGGAAGAGGGAGAAATTGTGTCTTAATGCCATACATTCTTACTGCTCCTACAAACTTTTAGTAGAGCTTTTGATAAATATTTCATTTGCTTTATACTCTGGACTATTTTTTTGGCTTAAAGTAGTTAGGTTTGTTTTTTTTCAGGGTATTTTGCCAGCTTTAGTTGTTTTTCTAGGAAATGAGTCCACAGAGCTCCCACCCTATCATCCAGAAGTGGAACTTCATATGGCCATTCAACAATAGTTTACCATTCAACAATAGTTTAGCATTTTCTATCATTGCATTCAGAAAGATCACAGATATGGCAGGAAAAAAATGTGTGTACCTTGCATGTATATCATTTTAATAGGGTATGGAGTAAGTACATGGCAATATACATGGAAAAAGTCTATTTTCTACAGAACTTTGGTTTTGAGTTAGAGAACACAGGAGAGTATACTGACTGTCCTTACTCTTTATATATTACAACCTAGGTGTACCACTTAAGATTAAATTTTGTTTTGAGTAATAAATATTAAAACTGCCCCCAAATGAAAGTGGATAAAACAAGATAAAAGTTAATTTCTCTGTCATACAATATGGTTGGAGATGTTAAGCCTGACATTGTGACCTTCCTCCAAATCACTCATGAATTCTTCCATTCCTGGCATCACAGTGGAATGAGACTTTCAGACTTACAAAAAACTTGAAAGATTATGTAAGAACCTCTGGATGCCCTTCATTCAAATTTCTCAAACTTTCAAAAAAATTTTAAAGATGTGGGGTACAACTCAGGATTAAGTATACAAGTGGTCATTGTACAGGTAAAAAGATCAGGTACCCTTATTGATGTTATGTACCTCCCCCAGGCAATTTCTGGCTACTGCCAATCACTTTCTTATAGTATTATGGTAAATGTTCAGGGTCCACTTATGAGTGAGAACATGTGGTACTCAGTTCTTTGTTTCTGTGATAAATCACTGAGTATTGTAGACTCTAAATTCATCCAGTTGCCGCAAAGTCCACAATTTTGTTCTGCTTTATGGCTAATAGTCCATTGTGTATATATACCACTTTTTAAAAACCAGTCCAGTTCTGATGGGCAGCATTGTTGGTTCCATGTTTTTGCTATTGTAAATAGTGCTGAATAAACATGCATGTGCAGGTATCTTTTTTTGTACAGTGATTTAAGTTCCTCCGGGTATATTCCCAGAAGTTTGCATTCCCACCAACAGTGTAGAAGTGTTCCCTTTTCTCTACATCCTTGTCAGCATATTTTTTGTTTTATTAATGATGGCCACTCTACTGGAGTTAGGTGGTATCTCAATGTGGATTTGCATTTCTCTGATGATTAGTGAGGCTAAGCATTTTTTCGTGTGTCTGTTGGCTGCTCATATGACTTCTTTTGAGAAATGTCTATTCATGTCTTTTGTCCACTTTTTATTTATTTTTAAACTTTTTTTTTTTTTTTTAGTTGGAGTCTCACTCTGTCGCCCAGAGTGGAGTGCAGTGGCCACTCCCAGCCACCGCAGCCTCGACCTGCTGGGCTCCAGCGATCCTTCCACTTCAGCCTTCCGAGTAGCCGGAATTACAGGCACGCGCTACCATGCCCGGCTAGTTTTTTAATTTATTGTAGAGATGAGGTCTCACCAAGTTGCCCAGGCGGGTCTTGAACCCGCGGGCTCAGGCAATCCACTCGCCTCAGCCTCCCAAAGTGCTGGGATTACAGGCTGAGCCACCGAGCCCGCCCTATTTTTAAACTTTTAATTTTAAAGATGTGGAGTACAATTCAGGGTTAAGTATACAAATGTTCATTATGCAGGTACTCTTGTTGATGAGGTGTGCCCCCCTTCCCCAGGCTGATTCCCACTACTGCCAATCCTGCTTCTCCATACCCCTCCTGGCAGTTTCCTGCTACTGCCAATTGTTCAAGGTCTGCTTATGAGTGAGATCATGTGATACTCAATTCTTTGTTTCTGTGAAAGATCACTCAGTATTATAGATTCTAAGTCCATTCAAGTGAAGTTCATGATTTTGTGTTTCTTTATGGCTACATAATATTTCATCATGTATATGTACATTTTTTTATCCAGTCCTTTTTTGATGTTGCCCACTTTTTAATGGGGCTGTTTTTTTCCTTTCAGAACGTTTGAGTTCCTTGTAGATCCTGGATGTTAGGTTTTTGTCAGATACGCAGTTAGAAAATATTTCTTCCCATTCTGTGGGCTGTCTCCCTGCTCTCTTGATGGTTTCCTTTGCTTTGCAGAAGTTTCAGTTTGATAAGGTCCCACTCGTCAATCTTATCTCTTATGGTATGGGTTTTTGATCAGGAATTGTTTGCCTCTTCCAATTTCCATAAGGGGGTCTCCTGCATTTTCTAAGATTCTTAATGTTTGAGGCTTTATGTTTAGGCCATTTGCAGTTGATTTTTGTGTACGTGATAGGTAGGGGTCCTGTTTCATTCTTCTGCATGTGGTCAGCCAGTTTTTCCAACACTATTTACTGAATAGATTCTCCTCTCCCCAGTGGTTTTTGTTGGAGACTTTGCCACAGACGAGTTGGTTAAGAAATTGAGGTTTTGCTTCCAGAATCTCTATCCTGTTCCATTGGTCTATATGCCTGTTCTTGTACCAATAGCAGGCTGTTTTGATTATTGTAGCCTTATAATAAAGTTTAAAGTCTGGAAGTGTGATACCTTCCACTTTGTTTCTTTTCCTAAGGATTGTTTTTGCTACTTGTGGTCATTTATGTTGCCATATGAATTTCTGTTTTGTTGTTTCCAGGTCTGAGAAGAATGATGTTGATAATTTAATGGGTATTGCATTGAATCTGTAGAATGCCTTTGACAGGTTGGATATCTTAACAATGTATATTCTTTCAATTCATGAACATGGAATATTTTTCTATTTGTTTATGTCATCTTTGAGCAGTGTTTTGTAGTTTTTGTTGTAAAGATCTTTGACTTCTTTGGTTAGGAAGATGCCAAGGTATTTCTTTTTTTGTGTGGCTATTGTGAATGGGATTGTGCTTTTTATTTGATTCTCTGCCTATTAGTTGGTGGTTTATCAGAATGTGACTATCTTTTGCATGTTTATTTTGTACCCTGAAACTCTGCCAAAGTCCATTGACAGATTCTCTTGTATGTTTGAGGTATAGGATCATATCATCAGCAGGGAAGGGTAACTTGACTTCTTTCCCTATTTGGATACTCCTGATTTCTTTCTTTTGTCTGATTGCTCTAGCTGGGACTTCCAACACTATGTTGAACAGGAGGGGTGAGAGTAGGTAGCCTTTTGTTATTCCAGTTTTCAGGGAAATGCTTCCAATTTCTGTTCATTTAGTAATATGTTGGCTATGGGTTTATCATAGATGGCTCTTACTATTTTGAGATTTGTTCCCTCTATACCTAGGTGTTCAAGAGTTTTTATCAAGGGATGCTGGACTTTATTGAAAATTTTTTCTGTATCTAATCATATAATCCTGAGGTTCTTGTTTTTACATCTGTTGACATATTTAATTACATTTATGGCCTTGCCAATGTTGAACCAGCCCTGCATCTCAGGGATAAAGCCTACTTGGTCATGGTGAATGATTTTTGAGATGTGTTGTTGGATCTGATTTGTCAGAATCTTGTTGAGAATTTTTGCATCTATGTTCATCAGGGATATTGGCCTGTAGTTCTGTGTCTTTGTTGGATCTTTACACAGTTTGGGTATTGCTGTGATGTTAACATCATAAAATGATTTGGGGAGAGTTCCGTCTTTCTTGATTGCCTAGAATATAGTCAGTAGGATTGGTATTAGCTCCTCCTTGTATGTTTTGTAGAATTCCACTGGAAATCCATCTGGTCCAGGATTTTTTTTTGGTAGGTAGTTTTCTCATGACAGAGTCAATTTCCTGGTTTGTTATTGGTCTATTTAGGATCTCAATTTCTTCTTGTTTTAACCTTGGGAGGTTGTGTGATTACCGAGAGATCTCAATTTCATTTACATAACTGAGTTTGTTTCCATACAAATGTACACAGTCATCTCTGGTAATCATTTGTATTCCTTGGGGTCAGTTGTGACTTGATCTTTTGCATTTCTGGTTATGTTTGTTTGGGCTTTTTCTTCCTTTTTCTCGGTCATTCTTGCTAGGAATCCATCAATCTTGTTTATCCTTTCAAAGAACCAGCTTTTTGTTTGGTTTTTTTCCATGGTATTTTTGTTTTCTATGTCCTGTACTTGGACTTTTACTTTGGTGATCTGGATTTTTCTGCTGAAGTTAGGGTTTTGGTGGTCTTGCCTTTTTATCTCCCTTAGCTGATTTGTCAGGCTATTAGCTTGCTCTTTATTTTTTTGATGTGTTCATAGAGATATAAATTCTCCTCTTAGTACTGTTTTCATGGCACCTCAGAGGTTTTAGTAAGATGTTTCTTTTAATTTCTCTTTTGATGTCTGTGTTGATCCAGGAGTTGTTCAGCATTGTGCTGTTTAGTGTCCATGTCTTTGTGGGTTTTAGGGGAATTTTGTTGGTGGTGATATTTATTTCTATTCCACTGTGGTGCACGGCAGTATTTCAGTCTGGTGAAATTTGTTTATGCTTGATTTGTGGCCAAGGATGTGGGTTATCTCGGAGCATGTTCCATGTGGTGATGAGTAGAATATATGTTTTGTGGTTTTGGGGTGTGTTGTGGGCATCTACTAAGTCCATTTGGTTAAGTGTCAAGTGCAAGGTTCCAGATCTCTTTGTTGATTTTTTGCCACGATGATCTTTCTAGGGTTGTTAGTGGGGTATTTAAGACCCCAGCTATAGCTGGGCTTGGTGGCTCAGCCTGTAATCCCACGCCTTTGGGAGGCTGAGGTGAGTGGATTGCCTGAGCCCGCGGGTTCGAGACCCGCCTGGACAACTTGGCGAGACCTCATCTCTACAATAAATCAAAAAATCAGCTGGGCGTGGTAGTGTGTGCCTGTAATTCCAGCTACTTGGAAGGCTGAGGCAGAAAGATCGCCGGAGCCCAGTAGGTCGAGGCTGCAGTAGCCAGGAGCGGCCACTGCACTCCAGTCTGGGCGACAGAGTGAGACTCCAACTCAAAAAAAAAAAAAAGACCCCAGTATGACAGTGTTAGTCTTTATCTTTTTTTAAGTTTACTTAGTAGCTTATAAAATTTGCTTTATAAAATCTGGTGCTATGGTGTTGGGTGCATATATGTTTATGGTGGATATTTCTTGTTGATGGATTGAAACTTTTATCATTATCTAGTGAACCTTTTATCATTATCTAGCTTAAAGGTTTTGTCTGATATTAAGATTGTGACCCCTGCCTTCTTTTGTGATCCATTCACCTGAAAATTTTTTCTCCATTCTTTAACTTTGAGTCTGTGGGTGGCCTTTGTGGTGAGATGAGTTTCCTAGAGACAGCAAATTACTGGGTCATTAAAAAAAATCGTTTTCCATTTGATGTCTTTTCAGTGGTGCATTTAGTCCATTCACATTCAGGCTGATTATTGAAATATGAGTTTGTCCCTGTTATAATGCTTTTAAAAGGCTGTTTTGTTTTCACTTAGCTTTTGCATTCCTGTATGTGGGTTTTCATTTTCATGGGTGTGCTGGTTGTTCTGTTGCTTCTGCATTTGTCATCTTGTGAAGCATATGGTCTTTCTTTTATTTCTTTTTTCTTGTGTGCAGAGCACCTTTTTAAGCATCTCCTGTAGAGCTGGTCTCAAAGCAGCATACTCTCAGGGATTGGATGCCTGGGAAGGATTTTAATTCTCCATCACTGATGAAGCTTAGCTTAGTTGGGTAGGAAATTCTTGGTTGAAATTGTTTAACTTTGAGAGCATTAAATATTAGGGTCCAATTGCTTCTGGCCTACAGTGTTTCTGCAGATTAAATATGCAGCAACTCTGATTGATCTCCCCCAGTAGGTAGTCTGACCTTTTTCCATTGCTGCCTTTAGGATTTTTTTCTTTCATACCTACTTTGTGTAGGCAAATTACTATGTGTCTAGAAGTTAGTCTTCTCATAAGATGTCTTGCAGGGGTTCTCTGAATCTCTTGCGCTTGTATAGTCATCTCTCTGGCCAGATAAGGGAAGTTTTCTTGAATGACCTCATGGAATTTTTGTTCTAGGGTGTTTTCTGTTTCTCTTTCTATTTCAGGTATTCTGATCAGATGTGGGTTTGGTTTCTTGATAAAATTACACATCTCTTGGGGAGTCTCTTCTTAAGTTTTTCTTTCCTTCTATATTTTTAATGGATTGGGTTAATTCCATATTTTGGCCTTCCAGCTCTGAGATTCTTTCTTCTGCTTGTTCAATTCTGCTCCCCACGCTTGTCAATTTTTTAATTTCTTGGATGGAGTTTTATTTATTTTTTTTTTGAGTTGGAGTCTCACTCTGTCACCCAGGCTGGAATGCAGTGGCACACTCATGGCCACTGCAGTGTTGACCTGCTGGACTCAAGTGATCCTTCCACCTCAGCCTCCCAAGTAGATGGAACTACAGGCGTGTGCCACCATACTCAGCTAATTTTTTGATTTATTGTAGAGACAAGGTCTTGCCAAGCTGCCCAGGCTGGTCTCAAACCCCTGAGCTCAAGCAATCCTCTCACCTCCACCTCCCAACGTGCTGGGATTAGACATGAGCCACCATGCCCTGCTTATTGCTGTTACTTCTAAGTACGTTTTCTTGAGTTTGTCCAGCTCTGTTGCAATTTAATTTAGTTTTAGTCCTTGCATTTCTTTTTATTCATTCTATCCAATGATTCCCTGATCTCCATTAAGTGTCTTCTGGGTACTGTCGTTCTTGGAGATAGCCATTATTTGTGTCCAGTAGCTGTTTTTTCTGGCACTAACTCTTTGCTGGGCTCTGATGGTTACCAGCAGTTCTCCATTGGCTTTTCTTCATTTGATTAGTTTTCTTATCTTTCTCTTAAATTCTTTGCTCAGTGGAAAATGGAGAAACAGTCATTTCTGATATTTGTGCTACCTTTGTCTTTCCTTGAGCCAGCATTGTGCTTCTCTTTACAATTTTGAGCACTTACTAGGGAAGGGGGGGTGCTGGAAGGATTCAGAGCCTATTGGCAGGTCATGTTTGCTATCTAGTGAATGGGTCAGCTGGGACTCACTCTCTGTCTCTGCACAATATGATCTTACAGTGGGTATGTTTGCAGAGCCCCTGGGTCCAGATAGGGTATAAGAGAGAAAAGAGGGGGAAGAAAGAGAAAGAGAGAAAAAGAAGAAAAAGGAAAAACACCAGGAAAAAAACCCCAGAGAAATAGGAGGAGGAAAGAAAAGAGAAAACCAACTAACCAACCAACAAAGTAACCAAAAGAGATAAGCAAAACCGAATACCCCCTCCCTCAAAAAAGAAACACTGAGAAAGAGTTATTGGCTTTAGTATGTCTCTTTGAGATGGGGGGCTCCTTCTTGTGACAAGTTCTGTGACTGCAGCTCTGTTACTGCAGGCTCTCTCTATGCTCCCTGGAACTTAAGATGTTAGAATGTTTATCACCTGCTGCCTGCAATTGGTAGCCGGGGCTCACCTATGTGAGGGAAGATAGGGGGCTGAAATAACCTGACACAGAGTCTCTTGGGATCTTAACCCCTTTTTTCCTCTTTCAATGTAGTCACAGCTCCCAGGATATCCAGTTCACAGCTGAGGAATGGAGCCTCCTGTCTCTGCCATGCACTCCTGATCTCTTTTGCTTGTTGCAAAAGGCAGGGGATAATTAGGCACTCATCAGCCTCCTTCTCAGTCAGTTCTGCTGTCTGCACTTACCACCAAGCAGCTGGCTCAGGGTGGATTATGCACTGGGAGCAATGTTCCCTGAGGTCACAAAGAGCAGCCCCAATGCCATGCAGAGATCAGTGCCTGATCTCAAGATGCAATTCTGCTGTTCCACAGAGGCTACCTTGGAGCACTTCTCTGCCCAGGAATTAGAGTCTACTCCATTTCTCTGCCAGCTGCTGTTTCTGCCACTAATGGAGTCAATAGCCCCCTCCCCAGCATTTACCCATTTCTGGAACTCGGGACCTGATGGCAAGGCTCTGGAGACCAGTCCAGGTTTGGAATGACCTCTCCCTACTGCTTCCTTGGAACTCTGCCTCAGGTTACCTTGCTGCATTCCCTCTGTGGCCCTTGTTGCCAATGTTCAGCTCACTCCAAGTTCTTCCCAGGAAAAACTCCCAACTCATCTGCTACTAGGTCTCCCACTCTGATTGCATCTGTACTTTGTCCAATGTGGAGGTGGAGCATTGGTCTCTCCAGTATCATGCACTTGGGAGTATCCTCTCTAGGCAAATGATGGTCGAATTCAGAGGGGTGCAGAGATCACCCCTCAGTCTCAGGATGCAGGCTGCTCAGAATTGGGCAAGATAAAGTAGGTCTCTGCCCTGTCCTGGGACACAGAAAATGGTGGTGGTCTGTTTTTTTCTCCTCCAGCAGGGCTTGGCTCCAGATATCCTCCCTGTGCTTTCTCCACAGTCACTGCTGCTTGTGCCTGGCCTGTTGCCACAGGTGGTGGTGTGGGCCAGGTGCCAGGAGTTGAAAGGCAGCCGATTTCTTCTGCCTTTAACTGAGAGATGCCCTAGGGATGGTGGATCCTTCTTCACACAGTGGATGCCAAATTCAGAGCAGTGGCAAATTGCAGGTGTTTCTGCAGATGGGCTCTGAGTGCTTCATCCTGTATCTCCTCTCAGCTGGACATCCTCTCACCCACTTGCCTACACAAATGGATGCAGATTAGTTCTTTTGTACATTCACCCGTGCAGAGACTCTCACACTCCAACTGGATGAGTTGCCATCTTGCCCCTTCCCCCTCAAATATTAATACATCAAACCAGTTGTGGTTTAAGAGGTTTCCAAAAGTGTCAAAATATTCACTTACATCCTACTTGAGAGAAGTTATATGACATGGAAACATCTTAGGGAAATTAATGCAGTCCTTATTCTAGATAGTCATAGTCAACTGTTAATAAAAGTTACTGGTTCAATAATTATGGAAGCAGGGCAAAATAAATATGGGAGCCTGACAAATAACAGACTCTGACACACTAGGAAATCCAAGGAGATAGTTTCACTTTGATGAAATATAAGTAATCACAGTGAAACCTTGAAAATCACAACTGATGCAGAAGTTTCATTCAAATGGAATGGGATTCTGGAATTTAAGGCACACAAGCCCCACATCCCAAATTAGATAATGACAATACCCTGAAAAGAATGGCAGAAATCTTATGTTCAGTTGGTCTTCTTTTCTAGGGAGTCCATGAACACTCAACATTCACCACTGCATTTTTTAAAACACAACTTTCTTGACATCACTGCTCAGAAACACCATGACAAACTTGAATCAGGTCAACATCTCCCAAAATGGGCAAGCAGAATAATATATCATTGCAGGCAGGCCCTAGCAGGAGGTAAACTTCTCAGCTATCACCATACGTAATACTTTAGAAATCAACAAATATCAAATTCAAATAAGAGCAGACCACAGAAATATAAGTTGAAAAAATCAGTGTGAACTTATGATGTAAGATGACATTTTCAACTCTGAAACTACTTTAAAAATTTTAATGAAAGCAGCAAATTTTTTCCATACCTGCAATCTCCATGTGCACCTATAACAGCCATATTTTTTGGTCTCTAGTGCTCTTTTCCTCCAAAAGAACCAGAACTCCCTAAGGGGATACTGAATCATGAGTTGATTTCACGACTTATGATGGGGAAGCAGGGGATATGAACGACAGAATCAATCTGAAACATCTTGAGGCCTAAAAATGTTGCTTAAGGACAGAAACAGTCAAAAGAATAAAATAAATGGACCCCCTTTGGGCACATTATGTCAATTGGAGCATCAAATAATAATTAGTACAGGTACTCCTCAGCTTATGATGGCTTACATCCCAATAAACCCATCAAAAGTTGAAAATATTATAAGTCATGTATTTTTGACTTACAGGATTTTCAACTTATGATGGATTTATCCAAATATAGCCTATTACAATTCAGGAAGCATACTGAATGTGTATGTATTAGTCTGATTTGCATTGCTATAAAGGAATTACTGAGGCTGTATAATTTATTAAGGGGTTTATTTGGCTCATAGTTCTGAAAGCTGTAAAAGAATCATGGTGCCAGCATCTGTTTCTGATTAGGGCCTCAGGCTGCTTCCACACTTGGCAGAAAGTGAAGGAGAGCCAGCATGTGCATAGATTACATAAAAAGGAAACAAGAGAGCAAGGGAGGAGGTGCCAGGCTCTTTTTTTAACCACCAACTCTCATGGGAACGGATAACTCTCACCCTCCACCACTCTGTATTCAGGGGGTATCGATCTATTCATCTCCCAAATATCTCCCATTAGGATCTACCTCCAACATTGGGATCAGATTTCAACATGAGATTTGGAGAAAACAATATCCAAACAAGAGCAATGCATCACTTTCACACCATCATAAAGTTCAAAGTTGTAAGTTGAACTGTTAAGTCAGAGAACATCTGTAAATAGCTAATTTTTTTAAGTATGGGAAAAATCAAGTTGATATATTTCTAGTATCATATCATATAAAGTTTGTAAATTTTATAAAAGGTCACAGCTAAAAATGTTTAATAATGTTAATGTTCAATTTTATGTTGATAATAAGAGCTGTTCATGTGTATTTTTTCTACCAATCTTATGTTTCTTTAGAAGGTACAGTCACCATTTGTATATAGCTTTAAAAGCAGGATGGAATAAATATAGGGAATGTTGAGTGAGCCATATAATTCTGGAAAGGGTAACATTCCAAGAATGGGGAAAATGTGTACATACTAATGGATACTCATTACAATTTACTAATCAGGTAAAAAGGAGTCCAAATAAAAATCCATGCTTGGGAGTGGAGGCCATACTAAAAAACCAAATAAATGATATATTCAATAGTATTTCAAAATATTAAAATACCCAAATGTTGCAAGAAGAAAGTTTAAGAACATATACTCGATCCTTTTTTCCTAGAAGATGAAAGGAAATATTCTATAGATGACTTCTCTGCTTTTAAAATCATAAGGGATTTTAAATTTCTCACATCCTTGGCCTGTAATTTTTAACTTTTTTTTTTTTTTTTTGAGTTGGAGTCTCACTCTGTCGCCCAGACTGGAGTGCAGTGGCCACTCAGCCTTCCAAGTAGCCGGAATTATAGGCATGCACTGCCATGCCTGGCTGATTTTTTGATTTATTGTAGAGATGAGGTCTCAATGCCCAGGTGGGTCTCGAACCCGCGGGCTCAGGCAATCCACTCACCTCAGCCTCCCAAAGGCACGGGATTACAGGCTGAGCCACTGAGCCCAGCTATTTTAACATATTTTAAAGTGCTTCCTCAAGTTTGCAGAGGGGCTCTGACTTCCCGACATAGTACTGCCAAGATTGTATGATGATAGACTTTTATAGCAATCCTTGATGGGACTACTAAAATGTGCAATGACTGTATGCTGGGTGGATATTCAGGGAATCTGTTGAGTTCAAAGAAGAAAGTCAAAGAGAACATATGAATACAGACCATATGAAACTGGAAACAAATAGAAACATGAGATATGAAAGGCAAGTTTTACATAATTTGTTTTATAAAATCACTGCAAAATCAAAACTTGAAAAATACTTAGAAAATTATAATTTATGATTGTATAGGTAATGTAAAAAAAAATAGAAGTAGTGTATCAAAAGAATAATTATCTGACCAGGGTATACTCAAGAATGGAAGAAAGTTAACAATAAAAATAATCTACTGATTTTTAAAATATACTGGAATAACATAGGATTACATTAATTTTTAAAAAATCTAATGTTATACTCTAATTCATGATTTCATATTTACTTTTTTTCCTTAATCAGATTTACCTAAATCTGATGTTTTAAAATGGATGAAATCTATTTGTTTTCTATTAATCTTCATTTCTGCTGTGTTAACTGTCTTATATTGTCTCAAGCTTACTTATACTGCTTGCTTTATAGCTTGACTTGAAGGTTTAATTTTATTTCAGAATTGATCAATGTCTCATCTGCCAGGCATGATATATAGGTGCTGGGGATAAAATGCTGAAAACAAGGTTCCAGTCCAAACAATCTTGGCTTCCTGCATATGCTGAAGGGTACCAATACTACTGAGAACAGCTTCAGCCACATCACAATAGTTGAATTATGTTGACACCTTAATGTCATTCATTTCTCAACAGTCTATTTCAATTTTTATTTTCTATTTGATCCAGGACTTAAATACACATGACTATAAATTTCCAGAGAGGTGATGAAGTCTTTCCACACAGACTACTTACCCACAACAAACTAAACTTTTTCTTTCTTTTAAGTCAAGGTTTTACTGTCACCCAGGCTGGAGTGCAATGGCCTAATCACAGTTCATCACAGCCTCAGCCTCCTGGGGTTAGGTGATCCTCCCTTCTCCACTTCCAAGGTAGCTGGGATTACAGGTGAGCACTACCACATTAGGCTAATTTTTTAATGTTTTTGTTGTAGAGATTAGGTCTTGCTATATTGCCCAGTCTAGGTCCTGAACTCCTGGACTCAAGTCTCAGTCTCCCAGAATGCTTGAATTAGAGGTGTGAGCCATCCCAGCAACAAACTGGATCTTTACTGTGGAGGTATGGAAGCCACCATTTTACTCCAATGGACAAACTTTGTTTCATTAATGTAATGAACTGTACTTAAATGTTTTCAGACATTGTAATATAATATACAAATAACCTACAACTTATTCTTCCCCAAATGTTTAATCTGGACCTAAAAGAGTCTGTAGACTTAACTTCCCTTGAGCAGAAAATACAATAGACAGCCCAAGACTAAATGACACTATCAACAAAGAAATCTAAATATATGACAGATAACTTTCCTGGGCTACTCAAAAGCCAATGTCATGAAAAATTTTCTAGGCCAGTGGTTCTCTAAATTTGGTTGGTATCAGAATCACCTGTAAAACTAATGAAAAAAAAAACAGAGGCCCAGGTTTATAGACTAGAGCCCAGACCTCTTTATTTTTACCATGTTGCACAGGTGATTGTAATACTACCAAAATCTAAGAGTCACTATTCCACACTAAAAGAGACTTAGAGATCACTAAATACAATGCAGAATCTGGAATGGATTTTCCTTAGAAAATAAACAGTTGTACAAGAACTTTTGAGGGCCAACAAAGAAATCTGAATATAGGACACATATTATAAATTATGGAATTATGAATAATTTCCTTCAGTATTCTTATGGTATATGATATATGGTATACTTATGGTATATGGTATATAATATTGTTTTTGTCTGGGAGATACATGCTGATGTAATAAGGGGTAGAGGGTCATGATGTCTAAAACTTATTCTCAATCATCAAAAAATATTCAAAAATAAACATGGCAAATTGTTAACAATTTTGAATATAGGTAAGGGTATGTGGTTGTGTATTTTACCATTCTCTCAACACATGACTGTTACCTATTAAGTTCACTGACATATAGGTGTGATCTGTGGTACCCCAAAGCAATTAAAATGGTGACATCAAAGATAACTAATCATAGATCACCATGGTGGATATAATAATGAAAAAGTTTGAATTATCATCGGAATTATCAAAATGTGACACAGAGACATGGAGTGGGCACAAACTGTTGGAAAAATGGTACCAATAACTTGCTCACTTCAGGGTTGCCACAGATCTTCAATTTGTATAAAATGCATTACCTTTGAAATCCAAGTAAGTGAGGCATGCTTGCATCTAGTAAAGTATTTCATGAGGAGTAAATTGTGAACATGACAGCTATCCTATACTCTTTACATTCAAAGACTTTTCTCCCAGAATATCCTCTTTGAACTCTACAATGTTTCGTGTGACTACAAAACATTCCACATTCCTTAAACTCAAAGCATTTCTCAGCAGTATTAATACTCTGATGAGCAAATCTCAGGCCATGATGAAAGTTCTTCCCACATTCTTTTATACTCATAGGATTTCTCACCAATATTAGTTTTCTGGTGTTGAGTAAAATTTTCATACACAGTGAAGGCTTGTCCACACTCCTTATGTTTATAAAACTTCTGACAATTATGAATTTTCTGATGTTGAGTAAGTTGACTACTCACAGTAAAAGCTTTCCCACATTTTTTACATTCATAGTATTTCAGACCTGTATGGATTCTCTGATGTGCATATAGAACTGAACTAAGTCTAAAGGCCTTCCCACATTCCTTACATTTATAGGGTTTCTCACCAGTATGAATTCTCTCATGTTGTACAAGGTTGGAGCTGCAACTAAAGGTCTTTCCACATTCTTTACATTCATAGGGTTTCATACCAGTATGAGTTCTCTGATGTGCAGTAAAGACTGAACTAAGTCTACAAGTTTTTCCACATTCCTTACATTCATAGGGTTTCACCCTAGTATGAATTTTCTGATGTTCAGTTAGTAGGTAGTGATGTCTGAAGGTTGTCCCACACTCCTTACATTCAAAGGGTTTCTCACCTGTATGTGTTTTTTGATGTTGAGAAAGTTGTAGATGAAGTCTAAAAGTCTTCCCACATTCCTTACATTCATAGAGTTTCTCACTAGTATGAATACTCTGGTGTTGAACAAGGCTTGAGCCACGATTGAAGGCCTTCCCACATTCCTTACATTCAAATGACTTCCCACCAGTATGAATATTCTGATGTCGAGTAAGTTGTGTCAGAAGACTAAATGCTTTTCCACATTCTTTACATTCAAAAGGTTTCTCACCAGTATGAATTTGGCAATGTTCAATAAGTTGGTAATGGTATCTAAAAGTCCTTCTACAATTCTTACATTCAAAGGGTTTTTCACTAGAATGAATTTTCTGATGCTGAATAAGGTTTGAACCACGATTAAAACCTTTTCCACACTCCTTACATTTATATGGCTTCACACCAGCATGAATACTCTGATGCTGGACAAGGTTTGAGACACGATTAAAGGACTTCCCACATTCCTTACATTCAAATGGCTTCTCACCTGTATGAATATTTTTATGACGATTAAACTGAGTAGGAAGACTAAAGACCTTTCCACATTCCCTACATTCAAAAGGTTTCTTACCAGTATGGAATTTCTGATGTCGAATAAGCTGCATATGAAGGCGAAAGGCTTTTCCACATTCCTTACATTCAAAGGGTTTTTTTCCAGTATGAATACTTCTATGTTGATTAAGATTTGAACCACGGCGAAAAAATTTCCCACATTCCTTACATTCAAAAGGTTTCTCACCAGTATGAATTTTCTGATGTTGTGAAAGTTGTAGGTGAAGTCTAAATGCCTTCCCACATTCCTTACATTCATAGGGTTTCTCACCAGTATGAATACTCTGATGCTGAACAAGGTTTGAGCCACGACTAAAGGCCTTCCCACATTCCTTACATTCAAAAGGTTTCTCACCTGTATGAATGTTCTGATGTCGAACAAGCTGTGTCAGAAGACTAAAGGTCTTTCCACATTCTTTACATTCAAAGGGTTCTTCGCCAGTATGAATTTGACAATGTTCAATAAGTTGATAATGATATCTAAAGGCCATCCCACATTCCTTACATACAAAGGGCTTCTCATTGGAATGAATTTTCTGATGCTGAATAAGATTTGCACCACGATTAAAGCCTTTTCCACACTCCTTACATTCATATGGTTTAGCACCAGCATGAATACTCTGATGTTGAATAAGGTTTGAGCTACGATTAAAGGACTTCCCACATTCCTTACATTCAAAGGGTTTTTCACCTGTGTGGATATTCTTATGGCGATTAAGCTGGTTGAGAAGACAAAAGGCCTTTCCACATTCCTTACATTCAAAGGGTTTCTCGCCAGTATGAATCTTCTGATGTCGAACAAGCTTTGTCAGAAGAGTAAAGGCCTTTCCACATTCTGTACATTCAAAGGGTTTCTCACCAGTATGAATTTGACAATGTTCAATAAGTTGGTAATGATATCTAAAGGCCATCCTACATTCCTTACATACAAAGGGCTTTTCATTGGAATGAATTTTCTGATGCTGAATAAGGTTTGAACCACGATTAAAGCTTTTCCCACACTCTTTACATTCATATGGTTTAGCACCAGCATGAATACTTTGATGCTGAATAAGGTTTGAGCTACGATTAAAGGACTTCCCACATTCTTTACATTCAAATGGCTTCTCACCTGTATGAATGTTCTTATGGCGATTAAGCTGGGTGGGAAGACTAAAGGCCTTTCCACATTCTCTACATTCAAAAGGTTTTTCACCAGTATGAAATTTCTGATGTCGAATAAGTTGTATGTTAAGTCTAAAGGCCTTCTCACATTTTTTACATTCATAGGGTTTCTCTCCAGTATGAATACTCTGATGCTGAACAAGGTTTGAACCACGACTAAAGTGCTTCCCACATTCCTTACATTCATATGGTTTATCTGTATTATGAATAAGGGGAGTAAGATGACTATACAGAGACATTTTTTCATAGCTGATGATCTTTTGATTGATATATCCTTCTTGATGTCCCTGGAGTCTCTCAAATCTACTTCTATATTTTGAGTCATGTCTAAAATGGGAGGCCTCGAGGCCAAGAGTTTTATTTATTTGCTTTATAATCTGTTTGGGTAAATTTATTTCTGAAATATCATTTTCTGGAGATACTGTCTCAGCTCCATAATTTGACTCCAAATCTGAAAGAAAAGAGAAAACAAACACATTTTATTTTCCAATAACACACACATGTAAAATCCATTAAACAAATGGCCTAACTTTAAAATACTTTCAGAATTTGAAAAAGAATGGTACTAATAATGAAGAAAGCTTATATAAGATGGTGATGTTTGCAATAGGAAAACATGTTAACTTTGTGAAATTCAGGTGTAAAGCAAAATCATTTAGTAAGCAAGTTATAAATATTGATATTCAAGCAACTCAGATATACAGATTCATAATTTTTAGAGAGAAGTCCTAAGAAACTTTACTTTTAACATTTCTATCAGATTATTCTGATTCAGATCCAAGTTTAAGGATTATACATAAAGTTGGCTTTGAATGGTTTCTCTTTACTCTTAAAAGAAAATCAAAAACTTTACTACAGATAACACATCATACATATGAAGGCACTGTCCTCCTTTGTTCCCAATCTCTATCCACAGCCTTCATTTAGCAACTAGAACATGATGACATTTCTCTCATGTTTTTGCTTGCTCAGACTGTTTCATCTCCCAATAAACCCTCTGGCCTCACTCTTTTGTAAGAAACATCCAACGAGTCTTTTAAATCCCAGGATAAATGTTTTCCTCAGAACAGCTATACCTGCTGGACTCTAGCTAAGTAAATCCCTGTCCTTTATTCTCTATTCCAGAGCTTCATTCTTTGCCTTTATAACTGTTTCAATTACATTTTCATTCTTTCATTAACTCACTTCTTTTTCTGTATATTTTTTAATTCCTAAATCTGCCTATGGCCAGACACAATTCTGACAGCATTCGCCACAGAATAATAAGCCCACAGCATATCACAAGTGCTAAATAATTATAGAACAAATGAATTACTGACAAAGGAAATTAGTTTAAGAATAAAGGTATGTAACATTAATATATGCCACTAAGAAGGGGTTATCACAACCATTAACTCAAGCACTTAACCAAAACCACTAAGGTTGATAAACAAAATTTTTCTCACATCACTTGTTTCAAATGGAAAAAAAAGTATATCTGAGCCAGTTCAGTCATATATATGTGAAAATGGGAAATTATTCACAGAAGTCAGGTGGAAACTTGATGTCTAAACTTACCTAGGTCAAATCTCTGCTAAAACATATCACCATGTTCTATAGGACTTAGGATTCAGACCTATAACTTAATAGAATGTTGAGGACACAATTCAAAATTATTGCCATATAAAGGAAAATCTCAACTCTTATGAGAAAAGATCATTAACAGATGCCAATCCCATGATACCACAGATAGTTTTTTTGTCTGACAAGACTTCAAAGCCAGAATTATGGAAAATGTTCCAATAAGTAATCAATATTGAAACAAGTAGAAAAATAGAAAATCTTAGTAAAGTTATAAGGGACATGAAGATCCAAGTAAAAACTCAAACTAAAAACTATAAAAACTAAAATTGAAAATATTGCTGGAGGGTCTCAATAGCATACTAAATAAGATAAGAGATAGAAACAATTAAGATAGGACAGTAGATTTATCCAATCTGAAAACAGCAATAAAAAAAGACTGAAAAAGAAATGAACACAGCAACAGAGACCAAAGGACAATGCCAAAAGTTCTAAAATTCATGTTATTGCAGTCCTAGAAGAAGAGGAGATGGAAAAATATTGAAAAGAAGGACTGAAATGTTTCCAAGGTTGATAAAATGTGTAAACCTACAAACTCAAGAAATTCACTGAGACTTATCAAAGAGAATAAACCCAAAGAAATCCACACCCAAACTGACCATAATCAAATTGCTAAAAAGTAAAGAAAGACACTGTCTTTAGAATAGACATACTTGAACACACACACACACACACACACACACACACACACACACACACACACAGACACACATACCTCTTCTTATTTATACAAAGAAACAATGATTCAAACAGCTGCTGGATTCTCATCAGAAACAATGGAGGCCAAAGGAAGTGGAACAACATTTTAAAGTGGTAAAATAAAAACTAAAGCCAATATTCCATGTCCTGCAAAGATATCAATCAGGCCAGGCTCAGTGGCTCAGCCTGTAATCCCGCGCCTTTGGGAGGCTGAGGTGAGTGGATTGCCTGAGCCCGTGGGTTCGAGACCTGCCTGGGCAGCGAGACCTCATCTCTACAATAAATCAAAAAAATCAGCCGGGCGTGGTAGCGCATGCCTGTAATTCCGGCTACTTGGAAGGCTGAGGTGGAAGGATTGCTGGAGCCCAGCAGGTCGAGGCTGCGGTGGCCGGGAGCGGCCACTGCCCTCCAGTCTGAGCGACAGAGTGAGACTCCAACTCAAAAAAAAAAAAAAAAGATATCAATCAGAAATAAAGGCATTATTAGATAACAAAGTACTTATCACCAATATACCTGTTCTAAAAGACTTGCTAAAAGTCCATCAGACCAAAAGGAAACTATACAAGAAGAGAATCTAGAATATCAGGAATGAAGAAACAGCAAAATACACGGTAAACAGCTAAGTAAATATAGTAGATCATCTTGTCTTCTTGACTTCTATATAATGCATCTGACAGTTGACAGTAAAAACTATATCCTGGTAGATGGGGTTTTCAATGTAGATAGGCGTAATGCTACTATGCCTTGATATAAGACAACTATAGCATAAAGGGAACTCTATATGCTAGGTGTGATCATCATTGACTAAAAAAGCAACTTCAGTATGATCTCATTTTGCTCAACAGAAAAAACTGTCTGTGTGCATGTGTTTGTGCGTGCATGAGCAAATGCAGGTTTGGAATGATAGTGGTAAAGTAGGAATTGCTGAAGAGTGTATTGTGATGGTTACATTTTAAATTTGTACTTGTCTCCGCTAATTTTCTATAGTGCACTTCTGCTATTGTCATGGTAATAAAAGGATATTAAATATTCCTGTGCCCCTAATAAAGTGGCTTTAAAATATGAAGTAAATATAGATACACTATGAGGAAAAGCAGAGATCCATAAACTGAATGGCAGATTACAACGCACTTTCAGTAATTTGCAGAAATAGATTTTTTTAAAAGTTAAAAGAACGAACACATATATAAAAGAAACTTGATATTACAAATACACATTTCTTTTGCAATCACACAGAAGATTTATAATAATTGGCCATATACTTGGGAAACTCTCAACATACTTCAAGGGAAAAAAAAAATCATGTAACATATCTCTGACCATAACAAAATCATGCTAAAAATCAGATTTTAGTATATAATGGCTATGCATTTTGAAATACCTATATAGAGTGAAACTGGAAAATGGGGAGGAAATAAATAATTTTCAATAATTAATTGTCAAGGTACTATTGGCATTGTTATTCTCAGGATATTGTACACATTATGTGGGATAAAACAAATCAGTAAATATGGGATATTCTAACTCTGTTATCCTCAGTATCATTGAGAAACAAGAATTTTGTTTTGAGAAAAAGAAAGACACTAGTTTAAGATAGAATAGATTCAAATAAAAAGCACATCCCATTCATAATAGCCACATACTCCAAAATTAAATACCTTGGCATCTTCCTAACCAGAGAAGTGAAAGGCCTTTACAATGAAAACTACAAAACACTGCTCAAAGAAATCAAAGAAGACACAAACAAATGGAAAAATACTCCATGCTCATGGATTGGAAGAATCAACGTTGCTAAAATGTCCATCCTACCAAAAGCAATCTACAGATTCAACGCAATACCCATTAAATTACCAATATCATTTTTCATAAACCTGAAAATGACAACACAGAAATTCATATGGAAACATAAATGACCTTGAATAGCCAAAACAATCCTCAGCAAAAGAAAGAAAGCAGGAGGAATCACACTTCTGGACTTTAAATTTTACTATAAGGCTAAAATAATCAAAACAGCCTGGTATTGGTACAAGAACAGGATGGAGATTCCAGAAGCAAAACCTCAATTTCTCAACCAACTCATCTTCAACAAAGCCTCCACCAACAGCCACTGGGGAAAGGAGAGCCTATTCAGTAAATGATGCTGAGAAAACTGGCTGGCCACATGCAGAAGAATGAAATAGGGCCCCTACCTATTATCATACACAAAAATCAACTCTAAGTGGATCAAAGACCTAAGTGTAAAACCTCAAACTATAAGAATCTTAAAAAATGCAGGAGACACCCTTACATAAATTGAAATAGGCAACCAACTCCTGATCAAAACCCCCAAAGCCCATGCCATAAGAATTAAGATAAACAAATGGTACCTCATCAAACTGAAAAGCTTCTGCAAGGCAAAATAAGCCATTAAGAGAGTGGAGAGATGGCCCACAGAATGGGAAAAAATATTTGCCAACTTCATATCTGACAAAGGCCTAACATCCAGGATCTATAAGGAACTCAAGCACGCCAAAAAGAAAAAAAACAAACAGCCCAATTAAAAGGTGAGCAAAAGGCCGCGCTTGGTGGCTCAGCCTGTAATCCCAGCACTTTGGAAGGCCGAGGTGAGTGGATTGCCTGAGCCTGCGGGTTCGAGACTTGCCTGGGCAACTTGGTGAGACCTCATGTCTACAATAAATCAAAAAATTAGCTGGGCGTGGTAGCACGCGCCTGTAGTTCCAGCTACTTGGAAGGCTGAGGCGGAAGGATTGCCAGAGCCCATCAGGTCAAGGCTGCAGTGGCCGGGAGCAGCCACTGCACTCCAGTCTGGGTGACAGAGTGGGACTCCAACTCAAAAAACCCAAAAAACCCCCAAACAAACACCAAAAAAAAACCCCCACAAAAACAAACAAAAAAAGGTGAGCAAAAGATATGAATTGACACATCTCAAAAGAAGACATACAAGCAGCCAACAGATACATGAAAAAATGCTCAGCCTCAGTAAACATCAAAGGAATGCAAATCAAAATCACACTGAGACACCACCTGCCTCCAGTCAGGATGACCATCATTAATAACTCAAAAAACAACAGATGCTGGAGAGGATGCACAGAAAAGGGAACACTTCTACACTGTTGGTGGGAACGTAAGCTAGTACAACTTCTGTGGAAAACAGTGTGGCAATTTCTAAAAGATCTAAAAATCAGCCTTCCATATGACCAGCAATCACCCTTCTGGGAAACTACCCAGAGGAACGCAAATCATTCTACAAAAAAGATACCTGCGCACACATTTACTGCAGCACTATTCACAATAGCAAACACATGGAACCAATCATGCTGCCCATCGAAAATGAACTGGATAAAAAAAAAAAACTGGTTCATATACATGATGGAATATTATGCAGCTATAAAGAAGGGCACATTATGGACTTCAGAGCAACTTGGATGGATATAGAGTCCATCATATTCAGCAATCTATCACAGAAACAAAGAACTGAATATCGCATATTCTCACTTATAAGTGACCCCGAATATTTATCATAATACTACCTGAATGGCACAAGCAGCAGCAGGAGACTGCCAGGGGGGCGGGGGTGGTGGGCTGGGGGAACACATGACACTAATAGGGATATCTGATCCCAAACCAGGCAAACTGAAGACCAAAGTGAGGCTCAAACTTCACCTGTACAATGACTACTTATGTACGTAACTCTGAATTGTACCCCATATCTTAAAAAAAATAAAAAAGACAGAATACATTAAGTAAACACCCTATTATCCTGAAACTTTGTTGGAGGGATCATTGTGAACTCATGAGGTATTTTGTCTTTTAAATAAAACTACATATATTTATGTCCTATCTCTGTCCGCTGCAAATGTCTAAAAGCAATGACCTAATGAGAAACCATGGACATCCCTAACACCCAGATTGTGAGCTTGAAGTATCAATTTCTATTAAAGAACCCAGGGATTTTGAAGAAATGCCTGATATCAAGTTTGGAAAAGGAAATGTATAAGATGGGCTAGAACATGTTGTCCAACTAGATAGCAAAGAATCTTTCAAAGACTACCAGGGTCATTTTAAAGGGGCTCAGGAGCCACCGTGAAGAGGATCCTGGCTCCTACTGGTAAATGACAGGGCAATTTGAGCATCAGTAAAAATAACAACAAAAATAGAGTAAAATGTATCAAATATTTTAATTCCATTGATTCATAATCATCCAAAAAATACATCACTTTTGAAAGAATGTTAAAAAACTCATTATTTTTAGAAAATGAGTAAACAAAGGAAAATAATCAAGCATATACACGCATGCTTTATTTTTGTATATTCTCCTTATAATTGAGTAACCATGTAGTAAATGAGGCAAAAGTTTGTCTTTATAGATGCATTCCAGCTAATAAATAAGGAATCTAGAATATCACCAATTTGCAACCCTTAAATGGACATAGTAACTGACCACCAGTGACTGATAATCATTAAAATGAGACCACCAGACACTATGTGCCAACTAACTGAGGAATATCACCATCACCCAGGAAAACGGTCTTGCCACACACACAAAAAAAGGCAAAACCTTTTGTATTTCTGTGGTATAAATTGTAATGTCTTCTTTTTCATTTCTGATTTTGTTTATTTGGATCTTCTTTTTTTCTTGGTTAGTCTAGCAAGTGACTTACAAATTTTTTTTTTTTAAACAACTTTTCATTTCATTGATCTTTTGGTTAGTCCATAATTTATTTAGTTCCACTCTTATTTTTATTGTTTCTTTCCTTCAACTAATTTTGAGCTTGTTTATTCTTGCTTTTATAGTTCCTTGAGGTACATCATTAGATTATTTATTTGAAATCTTTCTACTCTTTAATGGAGACATTCAATACCATAAACTTTCCTCTTAATGCTGCTTGGCCTGTATCCCATAGTTGGTATGTTGTGTTTCAATTTTCACTTGTTTCAAGAAATTTTTTTATTACCTTCTTAATTTCTTCCTTGATCCAGTGGTTATTCAGAAGCATGATGTTTAATTGCTGTGTACTTGTACCATTTTCACAGTTCCTCTTATTATGGTTTCTAGTTTTATTTCATTGTGGTCTGAGAAGATATTTGATGATTTCAATTTTTAGAAATTTGTTGAGACTTGTGTCCAAACATATGGTACAATCCTAGAGAATATCTGGTGTGCAAGTGAGAAGAATGTATATACTGTAGCTATTTGATAAGATGTTCTGTAGATGTCTGTTAGGTCCATTTGGTCTAGTGTGCAGTTTAAATCCACCATTTCTATTTTAATTTTCTGTCTAGATGATATGTCTAATGTTTATAGTGGGGTGTTAAAGTCCCGATCTATTATTATATTGGAGTCTACCTCTCCCTTTAGATCAAATAATATTTGCTTTATCAATCTGGGTACTCTAGTGTTGGGTACATATATGTTTAGAATTGTTTTATTCTGTTAGCCCAGGTAATAGCATCTTAGAGACCCCGTCATTTTGCTAGCTGCCCCAGGACAGAAAATGGCTTGGCTGCAACACACCCTGTATTGGCTACAAAACACCTAGCCTAATCACAAGGAATCATCTTAACTTACTTAACCACAAGCCTTAGTTACCCCCTAGCAATGTCAACCACAAAAATACCACCCAAGCCCTATAACTGCCCTAGTCTGTAAGCAGTAGCGGGCTTCAGTTTTCTGGAGTCTTCTCTGCAGGTTCTCTGCCTTGGAATAAACCTGTGTTGCTGTTGAATCACCTGTTTCCTGTCTCTCTTCTCCTATTCGCTCATTTAAAATTAATCTCTTTATCATTATATAATAAACTTCTTTGTCATTTTTTACAATTTTTGATTGAAAGTCTGCTTTATCTGATATAAGTATAATTACTCCTGCTCACTACTGGTTTCTGTCTGCATAAAATATCTTTTTCGGCTGGGCTTGGTGGCTCAGCCTGTAATCCCAGCACTTTGGGAGGCCAAGGCAAGTGGACTGCCTGCACCCACGGGTTCGAGACCAGCCTGGGCAACTTGTCAAGACCTGGTCTCTACAACAAATAAAAAATTAGCTGGCCATGGTAGTGTGCAACTATAGTTTCAGCTACTTGGATGGCTGAGGCAGAAGGATCGCCAGAGCCTAGGACGTTGACGCTGGGGTGGCTGTGAGCGTGCCACTGCACTCCAGCCTGGGTCATGGAGTGAGACTCCAACTCCAAAAAATATATCTTTTTCCATCCCTTTATTTCAGTCTATATGTATCTTTACAAGTTAGGTGAGTTTCTTGTAGGCAGTATATAGATGGATGTTTTACAAATATGTTCAGCCAGTGTATACGTTTTAAGTAAAAAAGTTTAATGCACATACAAGGTTCTTATTGATATGTGAGAGTTAATTCCTGTCATTTTATTAATTGATCTCTAGTTGTTTTATATACCCTTTATTCCTTTTGTTCTTCTTGTTGTTTATCATTGTGGTTTGGTGGTTTTTTGTAGTGGTAACATTGAGTTTTTTCTCTTCCTTATTGGTTGGTTTTCTCTACTAGTGAGTTTTACACTTTTGTGTGTTTTACTGATAGTATACATTGTCCTTTCTGTGGGGCCTGTCTAGTGGTGATAAACTTCCTCAGCTTTTGCTTATTTGGGGGAGATTTTATTTTTTCTTCATTTATGAAGGAAAACTTAGCCAGGCAAAGTGTTGGTAATCCTAGTACTTTGGGAGGCTAAATCAGGAGAACTGCTTGAGCCTAGGAGTTTAAGATCAACCCAGGCGATATACTGAGATCTCATGTCTACCAAAAAATAAATAAAAAATCAAAAAAATCAAAAAATTAGTCAGGCATTAAGTTGCATGCCTATAGTCCCGGTTACTCAGCAGGCTGAGGTGGATGAATTGCCAGAACCTTGGGGGTCAATGTTGTGGTGAGCTGCAATTATGCCACTGAACTCCAGCCTGGGCAACAAAGTGAAGCCTAACTAAAAAACAAAGACAAAAACAAAAAAAACTTTGCTGGGTATAGTATCCTTGATTGATAGTTGTTTTTCTTTGAGCACTTAGAATTTATCATTCCATTCACTCCTGGCCTGGTCTGTGAGGTTTCTGCTGAGAAATCTGCTGTTAGTCTGATAGGGTTTCCTTATAAGTGACTAGACACTTTTCTATTGCTGTTTTTAGAATTCTCTATTTGTCTTTGACTTTGACAGTTCAAACATAATGTGCTATGAAACACATTTGAATTGCATCTATTTAGAAATCTGTGAGCTTCTTGTATCTGGATGTTTGAATCTCTTGTTAGACCTGGAAAGTTTTCAGTTAATTATTTTGTCAGTTGGGTTTTCTATCCCTTTCATTTTCTCTTTCTCTTCTGGGACACAGAAAATTCAAATATTTGGTCATTTTATGGTATCCCATATACAGGCTTTTCTCATTGTTTTCGTTTTTACTGACTAGGTTATTTCAGACTTGTCATTAAGTTCTGAAAATTATTTATTCTGCTTGATTTAGTCCTTTGAAATGTATTTTGTGTTCCATTCAATAAATTCTTTACTTCTAGATTTTCTGTTTGCTCCATTTTATGCTTACTTATCATTTTGGTAAACTTATTCATATTCTTAATTGTTTTTCAAATTCTCTTGTACTCATTGAACTTCTTTAATAGTAACTATAACTATTTTGAATCTTCTTCTAGGATTTCATTTATTTTTTCCATTGGAATCTGCTGCTGGAGAATTAATGTGTTCCTTTGGAGGTGTCATATTTTCTTATCTTTTTCATGTTTCTTGTGTCCTTACATTGCACATTGCTGTAACAGTTCTTCCAATTTATTAAATTTGATCATCTGAATAGATGTAGAAAAGCACTTAATAAAATTCAACATTCCTTTGTGACAAAAACTCTGAACAAACTAGGCATAGAAGGAACATCTCTCAACATATTAAAGGCTACATATGATAAACTCATTGCTAATATCATACTTAATGTGGAAAAGGCACAAAAAGCTTTTCCTTTAAGAACCAGAATAAGACAAAGATGCCCACTTTCATCACTCCTATTTAACATAGTACTAGAAATCCTAGCCTGAGCAATCAGACAAGATAAGGAAATAAAAGGCATCCAAACTGGAAAAGAAGTCAAACTGTCCCTCTTTGTAGATAACATGATCTTATTTCTAGAAAGAGCTAATGACTTCAGCAAAAAACTCTTAGATCTGATAAATTCAGTAATGTCCAAGGATACAAAATCAACATACAAAAATCAGTAGTGTTTCCAGATACCAGTAATGAACGTGCTAAAAAAAGAAATCAAAAGCAATCCCATTTACAATAGCTACAAAAAAATAATATACTTAGGGATTTAACCCAGGAGGTAATGAAAGAATCTCTATAAGGAAAACTACAAAACAATGAGGAAAGAAATTGAAGGGGACACAAACAAATGGAAAGATATCCCATGTTCATGAATTGGAAGAGTTAAAATGACTATACTGCGCAAAGCAATTTATAATTCCAGCACAATCCCTAACAAAATACCAATGTCATTTTTCACAGAAAGAGAAAATACAATCCTAAAATCATATGTAATGATAAAAGAGCCCAAATAGCCAAAGCAATTATGAGCAAAAAGAACAAAGCTGGAGGCATCACACTACCTGACTTCAAAGTATATTACAAGGCTACAGTAACCAAAACAGCACAATATTTTTATGAAAACCTTTACATAGCTCAATGGAACAGAATAGAGAACATAAAAATAAATCCATATATTTATAGTCTGATTTTGACAAAGACACCAAGAATATATCTGATTTTGACAAAGACACCAAGAATAGACATTAGGGAAAGGACACCTTCAATAAATGATTCTGGAAAATTAGATACCCATATGTAGAAGAATGAAACTAGACTTCGATCTCTACCATATACAAAAAACCCCTGAAAATATAGAAAAGACTTAAATGAAAGACCTGAAAATATAAAACTACTAGAAGAAAACATAGAAGAAATACTTTAGGAAATTAGTCTAGGCTAAGATTTTATGGCTAAGATCTCAAAAGCATAGACAACAAAAACATATTTGGACACACGGAACTATATTAAACTAAAAGATTCTGCACAGCAAAGAAAACAATCAACAGAGGGAAGAGACAAACCATACAATGGAGAAAATATTTTCATACTATTTATTTGATAAGAAACTAATATCCAGAATGTTCAAGGAACTCAAAAGTAAAAAAAAAAAAAAAAAAAAAAAAAACCAATAAGCCCTGGGCAAATGATCTGAATAGATATCTCTCAAAATCAGTCATACAGATAGTGCTAATGGATATATGAAAAAAAGCTCAACATCTCTAATCATCAGGAAAATGCAAATCAAAACCATGATGAGATGTCATATTATCCCAGTTAGAATTACTATTATTAAAAAGACCAAAAAGTGACATGTTGTCAAGGATGTGGATAAAAGGGAACTCTTACACACTGTTGGTGGGAATGTAAATATAAGTATAGCCATTATGGAAAAGAGTATGGAGATTTCTCAAAAAAATAAAAAATAAAAACAGAACTAACATATGATCCAGTAATCCAACTGCTGGGTATTTATCCAAAGAAAAAGAATCAGTTCAAATGATACTTGCACTTGCATGTTTACTGCAGCACTATTTACAATAGCAAAGATGTAAGGATCAATCTAAGTGTCCATCAACAGATGAATGAATACAGAAATTGTGGTTTATAAACACAATGGAATACTATTTGGTCATTAAAAAAAAGAATGAAATCATGTCATTTGTAGCAGCATAGAGAAAACTGAAAGTTCCTTACTCGAAGTGGGTACGTGATACATATTTATGAATACGTTTTAGATACTGTAAACACTGATAAAAATCTAAATGCAAAAGCAGAGCTGAAATGTAGCTGGATCCAAAAGTTTACATTGTGGGCCAGGCACTGTGGCTCATGCCTGTAATCCCAGCTACTCAGAAGGCTGACACTGGAAAATCACTTGAGGCTAGGAGTTCAAGACCAGCCTGCGAAACACAGCAAGACCCCCATCTCTAACAAATTAAAAAATAAAAAAAATTTTTAAGTTTACACAAGAAAAAAAAGAGGACACTCACTCCACTAAAAGGGAAAAGGGGAGGGAAATAAGAGAACAGAAATTAGGAGATCTGTAACTGATGAAGTTCCTTTGATAGCTCCTGCTGTGACCTTTACATCCTTCCAGATCTCAGGCATTTTTATCCAACAGGGCTTGGGTTTTTGAAGGAAGTTTCCCAAACCATATCTAAGGGGTGTAACTTCTTTCTGACTATACGGGCTGTCTTTGACAATGATGACTTCACTTCCCCTTGCCTGGGTACCACTTCATTTCTCACTTACCTGGGTACCATCTGCTTGTTTCTTTCCTCACAACCATCCAGGGCTCTTTCTCTTGCTCTAGCAAGGTAATCACACCTGGCTTGGAAATGAAACTTCCTGCTTAAAAGGAAAGAAATGACACATAAAATTTCTTAATATAATACTTTTTTTAAACTTTAATTGAGAGCTGGTTAAATTTATAATAAATTATAAGTCAAAACGATATTGAGCAAATGTTTCAGAGAGAATTGAGTAAAAGTCCAGCTATATTAGAAAAATGGCTTAGTTTTATTTAAACTGATATAGGGTCTTGTCCTTCAAAAGGAGGGATAACTTTGTGGTTGTGAGCAAAAACGATTAAGTCAGACTCCCTGATTCAAATCCTGCCTCTGTCACCATTAGCAGTATGACTTTAGGCAAGTCATTTAAACTCTGTCATTCAGTGTTCCCTACTCAAAATGGGGATGACAGTAATACCTATTTTATAGGATTGATACTAAGATTAAATAAGTTAATATGTGTAAAATATTTCTAATCTGATATATAGTAGCACAAGGTTAACTATTATTATGTTTATTATTATTATTTATTTTGCTTCCTTAGACATTTACATTCATTCTTAGCATATTCACTCAAGGAAAAATAGAAACTTCATGGCCTGAAACTTTTCCCTATAAAACAAGTAAGAGAATGTATGTTGAAGAAAATGGAATGTATCCACGTTAGTGTTAATGAATTGTTTACCCAGTCAATATAATGTAAGTCATAGAGGCTCTTTTGATAGAAAAATTCAAGACACTGTTCTGCTTATGGGTGGACCCCCCCAAAAAAGGAAAAACCAAAAATAAACAAATAATCTACAGTAATTTTGAGATCAACACAATATGAAATCCAGTTTCTTAGACAATGATCATTGAACGAATGCACACGATTTCAAATTCCGTCCCATGGTCATGAAGAGGGAGAGGTCATTACAGAGAGGACCAGGGTAAGGGAGGAGAGTCACTGCGGGGTAGGCAAGATGCAGGGGCTTCACGGAGATACCCGTTTTCAGCCCAACAAATCTCAAACCATTCCTCTGAGAACAAGAAGAAGAAATTCAGCTACTGCTTAAAAGATAGCCTTGAAATTCATGGTGAAGTGAGCTGATTAACTGGGGCAGATGAACTTACCCAGTGAGATCAGATTGCTGTAGTTTTCCAACATTACATCCCTGTACAAGCTCCTCTGAGTAGGCTCCAGACATTCCCACTCCTCCTGAGAGAAGTCAATGGCCACATCCCTGAATGTCACTGATCCCTGAAATCACAAACACATGTATTATAATTAAATGGAAGAAAACTGTTTCAAGATAGAAAGAGACTAGGTAAAGGACTAAACTATAAAAAAGAATCAATAGGGAAATGCGCAGAGTAACTGCACGTTCTTTTTTTTTTTTTTGAGTTGGAGTCTCACTCTGTCGCCCAGACTGGAGTGCAGTGGCTGCTCCTGGCCACCGCAGCCTTGACTGCTGGGCTCCGGCAATCCTTCCGCCTCACCCTTCCGAGTAGCCAGAATTACAGGCGCACGCTACCACGCCCGACTGATTTTTGATTTATTGTAGAGATGAGGTCTCGCCAAGTTGCCCAGGCGGGTCTCGAACTGCACATTCTTGAAGGATCCTGCTGCTGTAGGATATCTTACTTATCTCAGAATGTCTGGGAATAGATAACTAAGACTCTGTATTTGGCTACTAAATAATAACAGTGCCTGCTACATGCCTGCCTCATAAGCAATCAGTAAATGTGCATTTCAACACCATTCTTTATCCTTTAAGGTACAATAAAAAAAAATTCTTAAAATTTCCCCTCAAGTTTTGTATAAAATGTCTATCTTTAAAAATAGGGTTTGAGACCAGGAGCAGTGGCTCATGCTTGTAACTCCAGGGCTTTGGGAGGCTGAGGCGAGAGGATTGCCAGAGCCCAGGGGTTTGAGACCAGTCTAAGCAACTTGGTGAGACCTCGTCTCCACAATAAATCAAGAAATAGCTGGGTGTGGTGGTACACACCTGTAGTTCCAGCTACTTGGAAGGCTGAGGTAGAAGTATTGCCCAAGCCCAGCAAGTCAGGGCTGTGGTGGCTGGCTGTAAGCATGCCACTGCACTACAGCCTGAGCAACAGAGTTGAGACTCCAACTCAAAATAAGTAAGTGAGTAAATAAATAAAAAATAGGGTTTGCATACAATTGAGAAATGTTCTCAATCCTCAAGTTCATTATGGTATCAGATGATAAAAGTATTTTATTTTATCATGAAAAATGATTTTTATAAGTTACATAAAAGTCAATATAACTGACATATAAAATTTAATCATTTTTTCTATTTAAACAGAATGATCAAAGTCTCTTAGGTGTTCCTTGACTCTGGGTATCTACAATCACCTAACACTTATAACTTGAATGATCCTCTCCTGTTACTGTCCTCACTGAACAATTCCCAAAAAGCCTCATAAAGCATATTATCTCATCACACATGAAAACTGAAGCTACTTACTATCAAATTCTACCTTACCTATCTAGCAAGTTCAAGTCTGTGAAGAAATTTCAAAGTTATCCCAATTGTGGCCAAAGGAGACAAACACCTGTAATTTCTCAAAACCACAAGACCTTGTTTGCCTGTAGGGACTGACTACTCCATTGTTCCAACTTTTCTACTGAACAAAGTCTGAGCACACAGCACATGCTGAATAACCTGTTTAAAGAAAATGCCAACATTCACTGGAAAAGAGAAGCACAAATAAGAAGAGCACTGAACGTTTTGGGGGTCACTGACATTCAATGTAAGGAGATAACTGGTATGTGGGACCTTGGTTCCTTAGGTAGGAAGCTTCACATTAAATAATCACAAAAAGTTGCCTAACCTGAGAGCAGTCATATTTCAAGGAGGAGAGAAATATCAACTTACGTGGACCATGTTTTTAGAATTAAAAAATTGGTCAATCTTCCTCAGGCTTCTCCCCTAAAGAACAACAACAACAAAAAGGCCTTAAGTCAAACTTTGCCTTAGTGTTCCTAAAGTTATTTAAAACAATATAACTACCCTTCATTTCTATTTCTCAACTATGCCTTCTAACACACACATTTCCACCTCTCTTCCCCCACTGCTCACCACTCCACTTTCTCACCCTTCCTACACACATTTTCTTTCTCTCTCTCTCTCTCTCTCTCTCACACACACACACACACACACACACACACACAAATTAGTCAAAGGTAGAGGCTAGAGGCATGAATGCAAAACGCTGTCACTTCCGTCTTGAAATTGCTCAAAAAATACTCCAGGAGGAGGGATTCTAGCCAGTCCTCCATTCTTGGGATGTGTATCTTGGCCTAGGACTGGGACCCTGTTCCTTCTCCAAGCAGATCCTCCTCCCCCAGTTCCACCTTCAGGGCTGAGAAGAATCACACCATCCAAACCAGAACCTCTTTGTGAACTCAAGATTGGGTAAAGTGGAACAAGGCATGAAAGCTGGAGTGGATGTAGATAGGGTAACACTCCTAAGGCACTGTTCAGCATTCTGAGACCAAAAGGCCAACTGATTAAACATAGTTCAGTTCATCCATGCAATAGTATACAATGTAATCATTAAATGTTCAAGATACACAGTTAAAGAAAAATCAAATTACAAAACAGGATGGACGATATTGTAAAATGTTTGTATATAAATATAAAGACTTACAGACATTAGTAGAAAAAACATTTTAGAAAATTATATGCATGTTAACAGCTCTTATCTCTGTTTTGTGGCCCCAATTATCTTCATCTAACAGAAGAGTACTTCATAACTGTAACAATGGACAGGCATTAACTTGGAATATATATGGTTATATTCACATATACATATACATTTTTTGTTTCCTATGAGGAAACTTCCCCAAACTAGATGAAAGACATCTTTTATTTAGACATCTCCTTTGAACTTGGAGGGAAAAAAACTTAGATACTCTAAAGAGCTCCTATTCTTACTTAACAG
The DNA here is from genome assembly GCA_027257055.1 of Cephalopachus bancanus. Taxonomy (NCBI): domain Eukaryota; kingdom Metazoa; phylum Chordata; class Mammalia; order Primates; family Tarsiidae; genus Cephalopachus; species Cephalopachus bancanus. Next base: position 411,542 of record JAPVLO010000866.1, read on the forward strand.
GCTTGTTTCCTTTATTTCCCAATCCTTTTTTTTTTTTTTTTTTGAGTTGGCATCTTACTCTATCACCCAGGCTGGAGTGCAGTGGCACACTCACGGCCACGCTAGCGTCGACCTGCTGGGCTCCGGTGATCCTTCCAACTCAATCTTCCAAGTAGCCGGAACTATAGGCATGCGCTACCACGCCTGGCTAATTTTCTATTTATTGTAGAGACGAGGTCTCGCCAAGCTGCTGGGGCTGGTCTCGAACCCAGAGGCTCAGACAATCCATTCACCACAGCCTCCTAAAGTGCTGAATTACAGGCTGAGCCACCAAGCCTGACCTATTTCCCAGTTCTTTACCAACACTAAAATGTCTATGTTTTTCTGTGTGTATTTCTGGGAAAAAAAAGTCTGTAAATCCCCAAGGAACATCTTTTATACTTTATTAATAGTCATGTTGCTATTCTTTCTTTTCTTCTTCACAGAAAGGCTTATTATGTTTCTAAACCTATCGTTTTAGCCATGATGTTCTTGAAACAGCTACTAAACCATCTTGTTATTAGTCACATTGCATTTAACACATTTAGAGTTTCAAAAGTGAAGTACAAATCTTACAGCATAATTTTTTTAACTCTACAGAAATTCCACGGGATCATCATAATTTGATCAAAGCCTGGTGACTATAGACTGAAGGATGCCTCTTTCCTATAAACTCTCAAGGGATGCTACTCAAATTTTTCTAATGTGCTTTATCACACTCTGCCATACTCTTATTCTTATTCAGATTTTATCTTGTTTGAAGGATACTAAGAAACTTAAAAGTGGTGGCTATGTCTTTTAGTTATTATAGTACCTACCATATTGCAGCTACCTAAGCATCTAATAATTGACCAAAATTCTAATTCTAGGAATTTTCAACAGGAAACAGATATTGAAGAAAACATGATATACACACAAGGATGACCATCAGAGAATACTCTATGATAGTCGAAAACTAGAAACATAAATTGGCAGATGGCTAAATAAACTATGATCTGCAATATGACGGCACACTAGACCATTATTCACTACGATGGTCCATATTAACTATGAAGAAAAAAATTCATGATGAATTCATGATGAGGCAAGCAGGTTTCAAAAAGTATACCTAATTTCAAAGATGGTGTCCTACCAACAGTAAGAAGACAAGTTTTGTTTTCATATTCAGAATGTGAATCTAAACTATCTAAACTTCTCAGTGCCTGTTTCCTCATCAGGAAAACAGAAATAGAGTAACTGCAACATAGCTTGTCAGGATGAATAGCAAGAAAATTCAATTGAAATTCAAAACAGCATATAATAATTTCTTTACATATATATGAATATATATAAAATGCAGATAAAAAGATTGTATTTGTTAAAGAAACTTAGTTTTTCCTTTTTCTTACAGTAAAAAGCTATTCTTCTCTTAGAATGCTAACTCCCCCCCTCAAAAAAATCAGAGCCTATCCTGGAGAATATAATTCTTCTTAAGTTATCTCCTTAAATTATCTTTAATTAGGAAGAAAGATGCCTTTCATTACAGAAACCTCTGAGGAAGAAACACTAAAGACCACTTTGCTCTTCTTGCCGTAGACCCAGAAATGAATGAAAGCCAGAAATGGATTATTATTCGTTTTTCAAACTGATTCTATTCTCCAGAAACAAAACTCACAGATGCACACATACCCCAAAATTAGAAAAATATAAACCAAAACACCAATAATGACTATCTTTAGAACATGGGACCATGATTTTAACTTTCTTCTTTTCAAGTTCCTTAGGTTACTCCTGTTTTGTTTTGCTTGCAAATTGTGCTATTCTATCATTAAAAATACCTAAGCTAGGTGTGTCGGTACACACCTGTAGTCCCAGCTACTCAGGAGGCTGAAGCAGGAGGATTAACTGAGCCCAAGAGCTTGAGGCCAGCCTGAACAACATAGGAAGACCATGTCTTTCCAAAAAATTAAAAAATTAGCCAGGCATGGTGGCATGCACTAGTAGTCCTAGCTACTTTGGAGGCTGAGATAGGAGGATCGCTAGAGCCCAGGAGTCTGAAGCTACAGTGAGCTATGATCATGCCACTACACTTCAGCTCCAGTGACAGAGTGAGACTCTGTCTAAATTAGTTAGTTCTAACATTCTTTAGTTGCTTCTCATCAATTACATATTTTTATTATCAAGATCCTTCTCTGAATGAACACAATGCTGGTTAAGTGGTACTTGCAAATTGAGTAAGAAAATGCGTGGAACATACATTGCCATGCTTGGTTCCCTTCTTTACTGAAGAACAAAATAAAATATAATTTTGGATATATTACTTAAAGAATGTCTTTTAAAAAACCCTATCTTAGTACAGGAAATTCATATACAACGTAACATTTTTTGAGTACTTAGTTGAGAACCACTATTCTATCCAGATCAATGGGTCTAAAACTCTTGGATCATGTACACTTTTGATAATCTCGTTAAATTATATGCTATCTCTCCCCAAAATCACATTTATACATTTCTTTAACACTTCAGTATTCTATTTCAAGAGGTGTATGGTACCCAGGACCATAAATGGAGTCAGGTTAAGGATTTTTGTCCTACATTCTTTACAGAAACAGAAAAACTCTCCTAAAATTTGTATGGAGACATAAAAGACCCCGATCAGCCAAAGCAATAGTGAACAAAAAGAACAAAGCTAGAACCATTACACTACCTGACTTCCAAATATACTACAAAACTATAAAAATCAAAACAGAATAAAAACAGACACAAAACCAATGGAATATAATAGAGAGCCCGAAATAAACCCACACATATATAGTAAACTGATCTTCAACAAGGGTGCCAAGAACATACGATGGAGAAAGAATAATCTCTTCAATAAATACTGTTGGGAAAACTGGATATTCACGTGCAGAAGAATGAAAATAGATGCTTATCTCAACCATATACAAAAATTAACTCAAGATGGATTAAAGATTTAAATGTAAGACCCAAAACTATGACAGTTATAGAAGAAAACACAGGGGAAAAGCTTCATGACACTGGGCTGGCAATAATTTTTTGCATAAGACTCCAAAAACACATGAAACAAAAGCAAAAAGGACACATGAAATTACATCAAACAAAAGCAAAAAGGACACATGAAATTACATCAAATTAAAAAGCTTCTGCACAGGAAAGGAAACAATCAACAAAGTGAGGAGACACCTGACAGAATGGGAGAAAATATCTGGAAAACATACATCTGATAAGGGGCTAATATCTACAAGATATAAAGCATACAAACAAATGCTTTAAATGGCACTAAAACAAATCATCAGATTAAAAAATGGAGAAAGGAGCCAAATAGATACTTCTCAAAAGAAGACATATAAAAAGCCAATAGGTATATTAGGAAATGCTTAACATTACTCATCATAAGGAAAACAGAAATTAACACCACAGTAAGATATCACCTCACACCTGTTAGTATGGCTGTTATCAGAAAGACAAAAGTTAATTGGCCAGGATGTAGAGAAAGAAAACCCATGCATACTGTTGATGGGAATGTAAATATAGTCATCATGGAAAACAGTATGGAAGTTACTCAAAAAATTAAAAATAGAACTACCATATGATTCAGCATTCTCATTATTGGGTATATATTTGATATACCCATATATATCACCCATATATATCTGATATATGTACTGGGCATATATCTGATTCTGTATCTGTCAATAATCAACCTGTCCATCAGTGAGCGAATGCATAAAGAAAATGTGACATATACTCCACGGGATACTTTTAGCCATAAAAACAGCAAAATCTTATCAATTGCAACAACATGGATGGACCTTGAGAACATTATATTAAGTGAAATAATAGGCACAGAAAGACAAATACCACATGATCTCACTCATATACAGAATCTAAAAATGTTGCTCTCATAGAAGTAGACAGTAGAATGTTGTTTACCAGGGGCTTGGGTGGTGGTGGTGGGGGTGTTGAGAAGATGTTGGTCAAAGGATACAAAATTTCCGTAAGATAAGAGGAATAAGTTCAAGAGCTCTACTATACAACATGATGTCTATAGTTAATAACAATATACTGTAATCTTGAAAAATGCTAAGAAAGGGGATATTAAATGTTCTCACCACAAAAATGAAAACTGTGAGGTAACACGTTAATTAGCTTGGTTTAGTCTACAACATACATACACTTCAAACATACATATACTTCAAAACATCATGCTGTGCGTGATAAAACACAATTTTATCCGTCAATTTTAAAAAAGAAGATTTCTGTCCTAAATCATTTGCACATTCCATTCACTTTCTTAATATACGAGCAACAATCACATATTCCTACTACTCCTGTTCTTTAAAATGTCAGGGCGAATGACCTAAAATGACCACACAAAACAACAGTTAAAACACATTCAACACTTACCATGTACTGGCACTGCTCTAAGGGGCTTTACAATATTAATTCATTCTAATATATATTCATTCTAATGTCTATTACAAGCCTGCGACAGCCAGAAAGGGACAGAAGTAAAATTTTAACCCAGATCCTCTGGATCCATATTTCCTATTCTTAACCGTAACACTGTACATCCTCTCACAATCCACACAAGAAGAATTCCCAAACACAACCCGGACTGCCAAACCTCAGAGAGATCTGACCAGTACGACAAATTTCAACTCAAGAACTCCCTGGAAGAATCCTGGCTCTTGTTAACGCGAATTTCTGTGTGATTACTTTCCCACTCTTGAAAGCTTCACAGACGAATTGAAATCATCTATTTCCATTCTTCCTTTGCTTTGAGAAGGAGGCCTGTAAAGACCAACAGATACTTGGTGTGTGATTCCACCCAAATACTAATCTCCTTACGAAATCAGTCTAAAACAGAGCTTTAACATTAACCTCTGGAGGTTTATTTCCATACCATCTCAGAAAAAGGGGGTGCACAGGAAAAGGTGAACGATTTGCCAACTGGTTATGTGACTATTAACCGGAAAGGTGAGGGACAAAATGGGGGGAGGGGATGATGCTAGGGTATAAACTTGCATTTCCCCCTTCATTTACTGAACATTTAATGGAACCTCCACATTTTAAAATCGAAAACGTTATTTCCTAAATTCTTAAAAAGCAAAGCACAAACTCTTGACTTTTAAGTGTGCAGCAATAATGCTCTCATCCTCTCCCAGGTCCTTCTTTTGGATAATGGCACGACTGGGAAGGACACGGCAAGCATGAGACTCCATCGCAGACAAACCTGAAAGCACCCTCCATGCCCACAACTTCCCTCACTTCAAACAAAATGGAGAGGCAGTAAAACAAGAAGGAATCGGCCCGAGTTTGCCGCTGGATCCTGGGGACAGAGCTCTGAGGACGCTGTGGTTCGCAACCTGAAACTGTCCTCCTCGGGGGTTATCCTAGGCGGCAGTTTCAACTCTCAGATCCCCACCCCAAGTCCAGGTCTGAGTCTTCTGGTGAAAAGCTTCATTCTAGGCTCAACATCCGACCCCTGTGGCCGTGAGGGGGCCGTAGGGGAGAACCCGAGGGAAGCGGCAGGAGCCGAGGGCACCCACACAGCCACAGCCCAGAGCGCTCTGTGTCCACACGCCCTCCCGGCCCTGTGCACGGGGCCCCCATTCCCACACCCACACCCGACTCCCCTCCGTCACTTGTGGCCTCACAATCCCCCTCCTCGACCGCCCGCGCGCACACACACACACGCCTGGGGCTCCGGCACGAGCCGGCCCGCGCCCCGGGATTCCTCCCCTGAGCGCCTCCCTCTCGCCCACCCGCACAGCCGAGTCTGCCCGGCTGAAGTACCAGTCCGCAGAGGCCTGCGGCAGCCACCGGTTCCTTCCTCCCCACTGGGTCGCCCACCCCAGGAGACCGGAAGTGGACTCGTTATTCTGGCGCGGTGACCACTGGGAAATGCAGTCCCGAGCAGAAAGACCCTGGCGCTCTGCTCTCCGCGGATTGATCCCAGCATGCAACGTGGGTCTACGCCGGGAGCCGAGTTCCAGCCTCCGGGGCGCGCAGGCGCAGGTTGCCGCTGTTCGCGAGCTTCCCGGGTGTGAGAGGAACGTTGCGTCATTTACTTTTCTCTCTATGGAGAAGAATGCAAAAAGCGTAACTCTTAAAAACGACAGAAGAATTTTTTTTTTTAAATCACCCAGCTCAAAATGTCAAGGAAAGAAGAATTCAAAGAAGAATTCAAAAAATCATGTCAGGATGTAACTGCGTTGGCCTCTTTGTCTTCGACCCCAAGATAGACTTCGACTTTTCTGTACTTTGAAGGGGACTTGGGATAAATTTGAAAAACATGAACTAGAGAACTGACTGGCGTTACTTGGGGGTAGGAAATGTGGTTTACAACAGAGATTTCAGAGAGTCAAATGTCCTGGATTCTTTTAGACAGTTGTTCCTGTTAATCTGGACAGAAAAACTTGATTCAGGATGACATGGAAAGGTATAAAAGACACGATATTGTCCATCAGAGAATTACTCGACTTATCATGAAGGATAAGTAATTAACACATTCTGTTAAATTACTCTAAACAAATGCAAAAGTAATTAACACATTCTGTTAAATTACTCTAAACAAATGCAAAAGTAGGTTTCCTTTTCATAGGGAGAGCCTGATTTCACTTGTAATGTAGCAGGGTTGAATTTCCAAAATTATTTTTGTGGTTTCTTATGCTACACTAGGAGGAAACATGAAATACAGCAAGATGTCTTTTCATTCCAGAATGTGATGGAAACAAATAGCAAGATAATCGACATAAACCTAACTATATAAATAGTCACATTCAATGTAAATGGTCTAAACACTTTAATTTAAAAGCATTGTCAGATTGGATTTTTTAAAAAGTCAGACCCAAGTATATGCTACCTCCAGGTAATACTTTAAATATAAAAACACTAATAGGTTAAGAGTAAAAGGATTAAAAAAGATACACTACCCTAACACTAGTCAAAAGAAAACTGGAGTGGCTGTTTAAAAACAAAGTAGATGTCAGGGCACAGTAGATTTCAGGACAAAGAATATTCCAGGGATAAAGAGGTTATATCATAATGATAAAGGAACAGTTCATCAAGTGGAAATAATAAACCTAAGTTATGCTCCTAATAACACAGCTTCAAAGTATGTGAAGAAAAAACTGTTGGAACTATAAGGAGACAGATAAATCTATTAGAGTCAGATATTTTAATATATGTCTCTCAATAATTAATAGATCAAACACAGAAAAACAACAGAGTATAGTAGATTTGAACACATATCAACCAACTTAATCTCATTTACATTTGTGGGACACTTCCCAATGACAGTAAAATTCATCTTGTGTGAACCAGAAACAATTTACCAAAATAGACCATATTCTGGGCCATAAAACAAGTCTCAATAAATTTAAAAGATTTCATGTCATACAAAGCATGCTCTTTGAAAAAATTAAATGAAATTAGAAATTAATGACATGATTATATATTGCCCAAAATAGTAAAAATTTGAAATAGATGAGTACTCCAATAACTGAATTATATACTGTTTGAAACATTCCTTTATGGATCACAATGTTATATTCTAAGGGGCAAAAGTAACATTTACATTAAAGAAAAATAATATTTTTGTATTAAGGCAAATTTTTTAAGCAGACCTTGTTTTTAAAAAAATTGTGTTTGTCCGACCTGTCTGGGAGCTACATGAAGTTGACACAAGGAACTGCCTTTGTTTCATCAATTCAGAAATGTCTCTGGGTGGAAAAGCAGTTACTTAGAGAGTCTTCCTTGAAAACATTGAAAGGCAAATAAATAACCCATTGTCACCTGGGGCAAAAACAGTAAAAATGTCAAAGGCCTGAAAGGAAAAGTTGGGAAAGGAGATTGTTATCCAAATTAATGCATTGAAAAGTTCTTACATGTACCAGGGAACTTAGAAAGTCATTTGTCCTCAAGCAGATGCATAATAAGAAAAGAATTGAATAGAACCTAAGCTTTCACCTTTGCCTGATCTTTAGGCTCACCAAAAACTGAACCTGAAGTGAATGCAGAGTTATAAACAGCCTGGCTAAGCATTGAAGGAGTGCCCAAACACAGAGTCAATGTGCAAAAGCAGAATAGTTTTTGTTGTTGTTTTTTCATGTTTTGTTTGTTTTACTCTAGACATCTGCCAAAACACTAGCTGATCTCAAGCTAAAGACTACACATAACAAGAATATAGTCTCAATAAAAATAGTTTCAAAAAGTCCCTAAACAGACAACTACAACCCACAGCAAGGAAAAAAATAAACCCTGATAAGGGAAAGAATCTGAATTCTACAGTTACCACATTATAGTATGTGGTAAATATCGGGTTTATTACAGGAAAATATTAAGGATGCAAAGAAATATGAAAGAATGGCCTATTCACAGGAGAAATTAATAGAAACAATATCTGAAGAACAGACATTGAACTTATTATACAAATACTTTAAATGAATGATCTTAAATATGTTCAGAGAACTCAAAGAGACCATGTTCAAAGAACAAAAGGAAATCAGGGGAATAGCATGTTAACAAATAAACATCATCAAGTAGCCAGATCATAAAAAGAGAACCAAACTGAAATCCTGGAGCTACAAGGCACATTAACTAAAATGAGTAATTCCTTAGAGGGGCTCAACAGCAGATTCAAGGAGTCACAGAAAGAATAAATGAATTTAGATAAATGGAAAATATCTAGTCTGAAAAGCAGAAAAAACAAAGAAAAATTAACAGGGTGTAAGATTTGAGGTTCACCATCAAGCATGCTAACATATTCATAACAGAATTGCTAGGAGAGGATATAGAGAAAGGGACAGAAAGAATATCCAAAGAAGGAGTAGCCAAAATCTTCCCATATTTGAAAAAAAGACATGAATCTGTACATCCCAAAAGCTCAGCAAACTCCAAGGAAGATAAACAAATTCACATTGAGAAATTTTATAATCAAACTGCTGAAAGACAAAAAGAGAATCGCAAAAACAACAAGAGAGAAGCAAGATATCATGTACAAGGGATCTTCAATAAAATAAACAGCTGATTTATAAACAGAAACTATGGAAGCCAGAAGACAGGGGGATTACATATTTAAAATACTGAAAGAAAGGAAAAAAAAAACCTGTCAGCTAAAAATTCCATATTCTGTTTAGGAGAATATTTTTTTCTCCTCACCTTTCACTTGGTTCATGGCTGGTTCCCTGTAACAAAAGACAAATTAATAAAAGCATACAAATTTTATTGATTGATTGAGTTGGAGTCTTACTTGGTCGCCCAGACTGGAGAGCAGTGGCACACTCATGGCCACCCCAGTAATGACTTGCTGGACTCTGGCGATCTTTCCACCTCAGCTTTCTAAGTAGCCGGAACTACAGGCACTTGCTACCATGCCTGACTAATTTTTTTATTTATTGTAGAGATGAGTTCTCACCTAGTTGCCCAGGCTGGTCTTGAGCCCACAGGCTTAGGCAGTCCTCTCATTTCGGCTTCCCAAAGTGCTGGGATTGCAGGCTTGAGCAACCTTGCCCAGTCCAAATTTATTTAATATAAGTTTTACATAATATGAGAGCCTTTAGAAATGAAGACCCAAAGAAATGGTATATTTGTGTATTCTATGCTTAGGTTTAGTGAAGGGTAGACAGTGATGGATAAATATGATTGAAGAACAAAATGGTATGACCTAATGGTAATAAACTTGAGAGACTTAGGCCTGTTTGCTCAGATTCTTCTTGCCATCTCTGTGTCTTTATGTCCTTTCCTTCAGATATAAGGAAGGCACTTCTCAAATGAGGATCTTTTGAATGCTTCAGTGTGGAGAGCAGGGGAAGGGCAGAGAGTGACCTTCCTAGGTTTTATAACATGTTTCAGTGGAGAAGTGGAAAGATGAGAGGGACCTATCTGCTTCTGCTGTTTTATCAAATGCTAATGTGACATATTTTTGGAGTAGCATGCCCTAAAGCTCATCACCAAAAAATGAAGGAGAAATTAATACACTGCCATATAAACTAAAGCTAAGGAAGTCCATCAGACCCTCTCTATGAAAAATTGAGAAAGAATCCCTCTGGCAGAAATGAAAGGATACTAAATAATAAATGAAAGCCATGCAAAGAAATAAAGAACACTAGTAAATATAGCTACACTGGCAAATACAAAAGCCAGTATTGTTGTATTTGGGGTTTCTAACTCCTCTTTTTTCTATATAGTTTAAAAGAAAGTGCCTAAAACAACTATTATAGGTCTGTGTGATGGAGCTCACAATACTAGGAGCTACAATTTGTGGCAACAAAAACAAAATGGGGAAGGGACAGGGATGTATAGGAGCAGAGTTTTTGTATACTATTGAAGCTAATGTGGTATTAATACAAAATAAATTGTTGTAAGTTAATTGGTGTAAGATTATTTCAAGTATAATCACTGAGAAAATAACTAAAAGAATATGCAGAAAAGAGAATGAGAAATAAATAAAAACAATACACTAAGAAACAAAAATTGCACATGAAGAAAACATTGAGGAATTGAAGAACAAAAAGGTACAAATATGTAGAAACAAATAGCAAAATGGCAGAAGTAGTTTGTTTCTTATCAGTAATAACTAAGTATAAATGAAATAGAATTACTAGTCAAAAAAGCAGAGATTGGTCAAAATGAATTTTAAAAGACACAATAAATCTGTATGTAGTCCACAAGAGACTCACATAAGATTCAAAGAATATTAATAGGCTAAAATTCAAAGGATAGAAAAGATATTCCATGCAAATAGCAACCAACAGAGCTGAAGTGGATGTACTAACTGCTATAGTTTGTCTGCCCCTCAAAAACTCATTTTGAAATTTAATTTCCATTGTAACATTGTTAAGAGATAGAATCTTTAAGAGATAATTAGGCTATAATGGCTTTTCCCTCATGAGTGGGCAAATGTTGTTATAAGCATGAGTTTAGTCCCCTTTTGTGTTTTTGTCCTTTGTTTCCACCGTATGAAACTGCAGCTTTTCTCTTCTCCAGAGGACACAGTGTTCAAGGCACCATCTTGTACTCAGCATTGCCAAACCTGTCATTGCCTTGATCTTGGACTCCCCAGTCTCCAGAACTGAGAGACAACAAATTTATGTTTATTATAAATTACCCAGTCTCAAATATTCTGTTTTAGAAGCACAAAATGGACAAAACCACTGACATTAGACAACATAGACTTCAAGTCAAAAATTGTTACAAAAGACAATGAAGATATTACATATTAATAAAAACATAATTCCATCTGGAAGATATAACAATCATTAACATATACAAAACCAGAAAAGAGCCCCCGAAATATAAAGCAAAAATGAAAGAATAGATAGAAGAAATAAACAGTTTTGTAATAAAAGCTGGAGACTTCAATATCCCACAATCAATAACAGACAGATAGAAGATCAGTAAGGAAATAGATTGTTTAAACAACACTATAAACTGAACTTACCATACATAGAACATTCCATCCAATAGCAAGAGCACACACAATTTTTTCAAGTGTACAAGAAACATTCTTCAGGACAGACAATATGCCATGCCAAAAAAAAAAAGTCTGGACAAATTTAATAAGATTTAAATAATTTGAAGTATTTTCTTCAACCACATGGAATGAAACTAGAAATCAATAAGAGGAGGAAAACTGGAAAATTGACAAATGTCAAAATAAATTTATACACTCTAAAACAACCAGTGGGTTAATGAAAACGTAAAGGGGGAAAATTAGAAAATACTTTGGATAAATAAAAATAAAATCACACTCTACCAAAGCTACCAGAAAAATTTATAACTCTTTATTGCCTACAAAAAAGGAGAAAGATCTCAAGTCAACAATATAACTTTATACTTTTAGGAATCAGAAAATGAAAAATAGACAAAATCCAAATCCAGGGGATGGAAAGAAATAATAAAGATAAGAGTGGAGGTAAAAACAATAGAGACTAGAGAAACAGTGGAAAATAGAGAGAATTTACAAAATTAAAAGTTTATGCTTTGAAAAAATCAAGAAAAGTGTCTAAATTTTAGTTGGACTGACCAAGAAAAAAGAGAATAGACTCAGATTATCAAAGTAAAAAATGAAAGTAGATATATTACTAACATTACAGGAATAAAAATTATTATAATAGAATATTATAAGTAATTGTATGTCAACAAAATACACAACATAGATGAAAAAAATAAATTCCTAGTAACACACAAACTATCATTGACTCAAGAAGAAAGAGAAAATCTGAACAGAAGTGCCATCAGCAAGATGGTAGAATGGGACTTTCTAGTACCTGATTCTCCTAGAAACATCAATTTAAACATCTATCCATGCACAAACAAACCTTAGCAAGAGCTAAGGAATCCAAGTGAGAGATCACAAACTTAGTGTAGCACAGAAATAAGAAAAGACACATTAAATAGGATAGAAAGAACAGTTTTGTGTTACCCAGTTAATCACTCCCCTATGCCTAGAAATTATAGGTGAAGAGAGATACCCTCCACAAAGGGTGTTGGAGAATGAAGTGAACACCAACTTTGATATGGGCCCTGGCCCCAGGCCTACTCCAGTGAAACTCAATGAAAGGCTGGCCCCCATTTTCTCAGACTCCAAGTCAGCACCCTCAGCTCCAGGTACAAGGAAAGCATCACCTAGCTTCCAAGATGGCCCCCATGGACACAGGCTCTAGACCCACTTAGTTTCTGTGGCCCCATCCTCCAGTAATACCAGGGTTTAAATCCACTCCACTCCAGCCAGTGTCTAGGCCTGGCCTAATAGACTCTAGTGCCAGGTCAGCTCTCACAGACCCAAGCTCCAGGACTACCCATATGAACCCAGGTTCCAGGCCAGTAACCACAGCCTCATGATCCAGACTAATCCATGTGAACTCAGGCTCCAGGCCCAATTCTACACCAGGCCACACCTGGGCTCCAGGCTGGTTCATGTGACCCAGACTTCATAGACCCAAAGTTCAGGCCCATTTGCAGTAGACCCTGGCAATAGGTTGGCCCCTATGGAATCAAGACAAGGCATCTCCAGATATCCAGATCCAGGCACATTTAGCACCAAGTCAGCCCTTATGGACCTGGACATCAGGCTGACCACTGGGGACACAGGCTCCAGGCCCATTCACTTGCTGACTCTGGCACCAGACCAACATGTCTAACTTCAGCAGCAGTCACACCCACTAATTTTACCATGCAGCCCGCCTAATATCTCTGATGTAGGCTTTTCCCCACCAAAGCCTGCTAAGTTCTTCAAATGCTCAACATCAATGCAAGATCACAAAGATTATGAATAATCGGGAAAACACGACACCACAACACAAACAAAATAATGCACCTATAAGCAACTTTAAAGGATTGGAGATCACTGAACTGCCTGGAAAAGAATTTGAAATAATTGTCTTAAAGAAACTCAGTGAGCTACAGGAGAATGCAGACGAACACTAAACAAAATCAGGAAAAATAATACAGGAGCAAAATTAGAAGTTTAACATACAGAAAACATAGAAAAAGAACCAAACAAAATTCTGGAACTAAAGAGCACAATGACAATCTGAAAAATTTCATAGAGTGCCTCAACAGCATACTCAATCAAGCAGAAGAACAAAATTAATGAGTTTGAGACAGGTCATGTAAAGTTAAAAGACAAAAGTATTAAAAACGATCATAGTTACAACTTGTTTATGGATACATGGTATATTAAATATATAAATTATGATATCAATAATGTGAAATGTAGGGGAAGGAGAAAAATTTGGAGTTTTTGCATGCAGTTGAAATTAAGTTGTTATTAACTTAAAATGTTATAGGTTGTATAGTCTGTTATAATTATTGGATGTTTTCAGTAATTCTCATGGTAATCACAAAGAAAAGAATCCTGTAGTTGACAGACAAAAGAGAACAGAATCAAAGCACACCACCACAAAATATCATCAAATCACAAAGGCAGACATCGAGAGAGAAAAAAATGAAACAAAGTAACTTCAAAAAAGACAGTAAACAATGAGTAAAATGGCAGTAGTAAGTTATTACCTATCAATAATTACTTTAAATGTGAATAGATTAAATTTGCCAATCAAAAGACCTAGAGTAGTTGGATGAAAAACAAAAGACCCAACAATATTCTGCCTACAACAGACTTACTTTGCTTTAAAGGAACATATAGACTGAAAGTGAAAGGGTGGAAAAGATATTCAATGCAAATGATAACCAAAAGAGAGCAGAGGTTGCCATACACAGTGGCACATGCCTAAAGTTCCGATTACTTAGGATTTTAAGGTAGGAAGATCACTTGAGCTCAGGACTTTATGATCAACCAGGGCAACATAGCAAGATATTATCACTCTAAAATTTTTTAAAGTTTTAATTTGAAAAAGGGGTGAGTAGAGGTGACTATGCTTGTATCAGACTAGATAGACTTTGAGTTGAAAACTTCCACAAGGGAAAAGGGGTCTTATACCATTATAAATGGGTCAATTCATTAAGAAGATATAATAATTGTATCCACCCAACATCGAAGCACCTAAATATATAAAACAGATGTTAACAAAATCAAAGAGAGAAAAAAAGACAACAATACAATAATAGTAGAAGATTTCACTATTGCACTTTAACCAATAGATAGACAAGATTTTAAAAAATCAATTTTTAAAAAGTTGACTTGAACAACACTATATACCAAATTTGACATACATATATGTCTTTGTTATCACCAGAAATTCACCTCTCGGTTCTAAGAGGAAACTTTACAGTGACAGATGCTTACATTAAAAAAAGAAGAAAAATCTCAAATAAATAACTTAACTATATACCTCAAGGTCTATAAAAAGAAAAAAAAAATCAAACATTTTAAAAAGCATTAAATCAAATTCTTTCCCAACTCTTGAATTGTCATTTTCCTTCAACCCTTCAGGCCCTCACTCTCCTTCTTACCCTCTTTAAATCCTGTGCCTCTTATGGACCAATGAAATAGGCTAGAGATTCCGGAAGCAAAATCTCAATTTCTCAACCAACTCATCTTCAACAAAGCCTCCACCAACAACTACTGGGAAGAGGAAAACCTATTCAGTAAGTGGTGCTGGGAAAACTGGCTGACCACATGCAGAAGATTGAAACAGGACACCAATCTATCACCATACACAAAAATCAGCTCTAAATGGATCAAAGGCCTAAACGTAAAAGCTCAAACTATAAGAACCTTAGAAAATGCAGGAGACACTTATGGAAATTGGAACTAGCAACCAATTCCTGATCAAAACCCCAAGTGCTCATGCCATAAGAGATAAGATAGACAAGCGAAACCTCATCAAACTGAAAAGGTTCTGCAAAGCAAAAGAAACCATCAAAAGAGCAGTAAGATAGCCCACAGAATTGGAAAAAATATTTGCCAACTGTATATCTGACAAAGGCATCCAGGATCTACAAGGAACTCAAATGTGCCAAAAGGAGGAAAAAAAAAACAGCCTCATTAAAAAGTGGGCAAAAGACATGAATAGACACTTCTCAAAGGAAGATACATGGGCAGCCAACAGACACATGAAAAAGTGCTCAGCCTCACTAATCGTCAGAGAAATGCAAATCAAAACCACTTTGAGATACCACCTAACCTCAGTAAGAATGGCCTTCATTAATATAAACAACAACAGGAACACTTCTACAGTGCTGGTGGGAATGCAAACTAGTGCAACTTCTTTGGAAAACAATGTGGCAATTTTAAAAAGAACTAGACATTAATTTTCCATATGACTCCGCAATCCCTGTACTGGGAATATACCCAGAAGAACTCAAATCATTCTACAAAAAAGATACCTTCACACTCATGTTTGTTGCAGCACTATTCACAATAGTAAAAACATGGAACCAACCATACTACTGGACTGGATTAAAAAATGTGGTACATCTACATAATGGAATATTACATAGCCATAAAGAAGGACAAACATATGGACTTTGCAGTAACTTGAATGGACTTAGAGTCTATCATACTCAGTGATCTGTTTCAAAAACAAAGAACAGAGTACCACATGTTCTTACTCATGTGAACCCTGAACATTTACCATAATACTATAAGAAAGGAACTGGTAATAGTGAGACACTGCTGGGGTGGGTGGGGGGACATAACATCCATAAGGGTACCTGGCCTCAAACCAGGCAAGGTGGGGACCAAAGAGAGGCCTAAACTTTACCTGTACGATGACTGCTTATATACCGAATCCTAAATTGTACCCCACATCTTTAAAATAAAAAAAATCCCATTCCTCAATTCCCTAGTTCCATCAACACTTTACATTTAAGTTTGTCTACTCCATACATAAATACATACACCTGAACATGACTAAATAAAGAAAAAAACTCAATGAACTTACTTTAAATTTATGATCATTAACCTCAAGAAGTTACTTAAAGTTGAATGACAGTTGTCAGATCTAGGATATGATTTTTGCCTCGCTGGAAACTAATAAAGATAGTCTGTTATATTTCATGAATGCTATCAGAAGACATCAGATTCCTGGGCAGAAGCAGAGGAATTTGCAAAAACTAAGCAAACCTGCTCTTCGTTCCAAAGGGAGACATTATCTTATCACTCATGGTACTTGCTGAAAACATAACCTTAAGAAATGGCCCAAATAAAGAGAGGCTGGGGACTTGCATTCTTGGCACACTCAGTAAGATTTGTAGGAATGTGAGACCCCATGGAAGACTTTCTCTTACAACAGAAGTCATACAATTTTGTCCTATCTCATTTATACTCCCTGTTTCCTAAATGACTATTACTTAGCCTCTCCTTTTTCTTCAAAACTCCAACACCTCCCACCATCTTTACTCTCAGTGCATGACCTCTCAATCCAAAAAGGAGTTCTACAACCTCTTACTATGTCAACTAGTTATCTACATAGGTATGTGCCAAAATATTCTTTCTTACTCTCTGTTACTGAGAATAAACTATTCATATTCCTAACTAAGGCCAATCCTACCATAACTAAAAGGAGAAATAGAGGAATCCACAATCATAGTGGGGTTTTTTAACACATCTTAATAAATGATGAAACAATCAGACAAATAATCAGTAAAGATATACAATGTCTGAACACAATGAACAAATGTGGCTTAATTGGCATGCATAGAGAACTGAACAAATCAATGACAGACTACATCTTCTTTTCAATTACATGGAATTATTTATCAAAATTGACCATATCTTGAATCACAATGTAAACCTTGACAAAGGTCAAAAGACTAAAAAACTATAAAGTATGCTCTCTCACCAAAGGGTTATTGAGTGAGAAATAACAAAACGATAACTAGAAAATTCACAGCTCTTTGGAAATTTAACAAATAAAACAAGTTAAAGGATATGTCAAAAGGAAAATTGAAAGTATTTTCTATGGAATGATAATAAAGATATATGTCAACTTGTGAGAGACAGCAATAGTGCTTAGAGTTCAATTCATGGCCTTAATATAAAAGAAAAGAAGAAAGGCTGAAAATTAATTGTATATTCCTATCACAAAACTAAAAAAAGAACAAGTCAAGTCAAAAAATATATAAAATGAAAGGACAAAGAGCAGAAGTCAACAAAATACAGAAAGTAGAAATACAGAAAATTCAATGCCAGAATTTAGTTCTTTAAAAAAAAAACAAAACGTGTAATTTTAAAACCTCTAGAAAAGCATTGAGAAACAGGGAGATGGGGGAATGGGGGAAGAGAGGGAAGAAGTAATGGAGGGAGGGATTACCTATATCAGAAATGATAAAAACATACCTGAATAGACACTCTGAGGACATTTTAGAAGATCCTAAGGCAATTCAGCAAACAGCTTTTCAACATCTGACAACGTAAACATTCAATTTTCTTGAAAAATGAAACATAAAAACTGATATAAGAATAAATGGAAATTCTGAATTATCCTAAATCTATTAAAGAAATTAGACCACTGTCTGTTTAGCCGTATGTTGGCTGTGGAAAAGAAATAAAAAAAAGAAATTGGAGGCTTGGAAGCAAGATGGTGATGGCATAGGTGAACTGGTGAGATTCTCTGAACGTGAGTTCCCAAAAAGGCTATTACTTCTCTTCCCCCATCCCCCAGCCCACCACCAACCGTGCTGGTGCCAGGCCCGGGAACTTTCGGTCCCACGCAGGGCCAAATATAGCGGGCCCCCCCCACTGCTGCTGTTCTACTGCGTGTGTGGAAGTCTCCAGTCCCAGCCCCCTCCAGATCCCTCCCTGGCTGCATTGTCTCCAGCCTGGCACCCGGCACCAAGCCACCAGTCACACAGGGAGGCTCTGGGCACCTGCCCCTCAGAGACACCGGTCCCATTCCTGGCTGAAGTACCCTGTAGGGGGCCCAGCGCCACTCTCGCCACTCACCGCCTGCCCTTAGGAACTTTGGAGCTCTGGAACTCCGGACTCACCCTGGCTGAGGCACTCAGCACGAGACCCCAAGCCAGAGGACCCAGACAAGTGGAGAAAACAGATCTGCTTAAACTGCCTCGCCATTCTCCAGGCAGAGACTTCCATTGCCCCGCCCACCTATCAACAAACTACCTCAGTTCCTAAGACAATAGCGCGAAACAGGAGACAAAGCCCCACCCCTACGCTGCAATGAAAAACAAAAGGGAGAGGCCGGAATTGGAGATCAGAGAAGTGACTCTAGTCTGCTTGCTTATTTTGACTTATGATTTTATCATTGAAACTGTTAGTTTAGATCACGTTTGGTGTTTACCTTCTGACTTACACTGTTTCTCGATTTTATTGGCCTGTCTCTGTGTAGCTATCGTACTCTTTAGGGAATCTTTTTTACGTGTCTTTCTTCACTTTTTCCCGGCCCTGTGTCTCTTTCTCACCTGATAGTTGGTATGTATATCTGCTTTCCCTCTCGCACTTCTCTCTTTCGCTTATTTTGACTTATGATTTTATCATTGTAACTGTTGGTTTAGATCACGTTTGGTGTTTACTTTCTGACTTACACTGTTTCTCGATTTTATTGGCCTGTCTCTGTGTAGCTATCAGTACTCTTTAGGGAATCTTTCTTACGTGTCTTTCTTCACTTCTTCCCGGCTCTGTGTCTCTCTCTCACCTGATAGTTGGTATGTATATCTGTTTTCCCTCTCACACTTCTCTCTTTCTAAGTCCCTATTGACCCCCCCTTCCTCCATTATTTTCCTCTTTTATATGCCCCCTTTTTAAATCTAGGGACCAAGACTATATACTGCTGAATAGACAGACTGTAAAGCAGAGGGAAAAGTGAACAAAGCCAGAAGACCCTCATAAGGAAGAACAGGTCATTGCAGAAGAGAAATAAAAGCAACCCCACCTTCCCTCAAAAACAGAATTGAAGAAGGGGAAGGAAAGTGGGAGAGGGAGAAAAATCTGCAGAAATGAAGAAAAACCAAAAGAAGAGTATGGGTCTCTCCCAGATGCCTGGGAGAGCAGACACTGAGAAAACTGACTTTGGAATACGAACAATGAAAAGTCCCCAGAATGAAGGGTCTCAAAATGCAAATGTAGATATCAAAACAATAATGGAGAGATTAAAAAGAATTGAGGAGACACAAGAATAAACTAGGAAGGAGCTGATATCTGAGATAACAGTAATAAAGAATACTGTGAATGAAATAAATAACAAACTGATAAGCATGGAAAGCAGAATTACCCAAGCAGAAGAAAGAATCTCAGAGCTTGAGGACCAAAATATAGAAATAACCCAAACTCTTAAAAACACAGAAAATAAGCTCAAAAAGACAGAACAAAACCTTCAAGAGATGAGTGACTACCTCAAGAGGCGTAACCTAAGAGTAATTGGACTCCCTGAGGCAGAAAGAGAAACAGAGACCACATTGGAACAAACTTTCCATGAGATCATCCAAGAAAACTTCCCTTATCTAATCAGTGATGCAAAAATTCAAACATAAGAGATTCAGAGAACCCCTGCAAGACAACAAATGAGAAGACCAACTCCTAGACACATAATAATTTGCCTAAATAAAGTAGGCACAAAAGAAAAATCCTAAAGGCAGCAAGAGAAAAAGGCCAGATCACCTACCATGGAAGACCAATCAGAATAGCAGCAGATTTATCTACAGAAACCCTGCAGGCTAGGAGAGCTTGGAGCCCTATCTTCAAAGTCCTAAAAGATAAACAATTTCAATCAAGAATAATCTACCCAGCCAAGCTAAGCTTCATCAGTGAGGGAGAATTAAAATCTTTCCCAGATATCCAATCCCTAAGAACTTATGCTGCCACCAAACCATCTCTACATGAAACACTTAAGAAAGTACTAAACACAGAAGAAAAGGAAAAAAGAACAACCTTCTTCACAAGAGTAGAGGGAAAAGAATAAAATATACACGAACCAACCCCAAAACCAAAGAAAAAAAAAAAAAAAAAAAAAGAGAGAAAACCAAGTGGAAGTACAACAACTCAATAAGAACTCAATGATAGGGATGAACTCTCACATTTCAATAATTAGTCTGAATGTGAATGGACTAAATGCACCACTGAAAAGACATTGAATGACAAAATGGATAAAATATCACCAGGCATCAATATACTGCCTTCAAGAGACCCATCTCACTAGAAATGACATACACAGACTCAAAGTAAGAGGATGGGAAACAAATTTTCAGGCAAATGGAACACAAAAGAAAGGAGGAGTCGCGATCCTAATTTCAGACAAAATACCATTTAAGCTATCAAAAATTAAAAAAGATACAGAGGGCCACTACATAATGATAAAAGGTTCACTCCATCAACAAGAAATATCTATCCTAAACATATATGCACCCAACATAGGTGCGCCAACATTCAAAAACCAACTTCTAGGAAAACTAAAGAAAGACATTGACTCTAACACCATCATAACTGGGGACTTTAATACACCACTCACAACCCTAGACAGATCATCAGGACAAAAAATCAGCAAGGAGATCTGGAACCTCAATGAGACTCTGGACCAAATGGACTTAATTGATACCTACAGAACACTCCATCCAAAGACCACAGAATACACATTCTACTCATCACCGCATGGAACATATTCTAGGATCGACCACATAATTGGACACAAATCAAGCATAAGCAAATTTAAAAGGACTGAAATTCTACCATGCACCTTCTCGGACCACAATGGAATAAAAATAAACATTGACACCAACAAGGTCCCCCCAAAGCCCACAAAGACATGGACACTAAACAGCATGATGCTAAACAACTCCTGGGTCAATGATGACATCAAAACAGAGATCAAAAGATACATGGAAACAAATGAAAATGAAGAAACATCTTACCAAAATCTCTGGGACACCTCAAAAGCTGTAATAAGAGGGGAATTTGTATCCCTACAAACACACATGAGGAAAATGGAAGGAACAGAAATTCACAACTTAACAAGCCACCTAAAGAAACTGGAAAAGCAAGACCACAAAAACCCTAATTTCAGCAGAAGAATCCAGATCACCAAAATAAAAACCCAAATCCAGGACATAGAAGACAAAAAGATAATACAAAAAAATCAATGAAACAAAAAGCTGGTTCTTCAAAAGAATAAACAAGATTGATGGTCCCCTAGCTAGACTGACCAAGAAAAAACGAGAAAAAAACCAAATAAGCACGATCAGAAACACAAAAGGTGAAGTCACATCTGAACCTGAAGAAATACAAAAGATCATTAGAGACTACTATGTATACTTGTATGGAAACAAACTTGAAAACCTTAAGGAAATGGAGGACTTTCTGACATCACACAACCTACCTAAGTTGGAACAGGAAGAAATTGAGACCCTAAGTAAACCAATAACAATCAAGGAAATCGACTACGTAATAAGAAAACTTCCTACAAAAAAAAGCCCTGGACCAATTGGCTTTCCAGCAGAATTCTACAAGACATTTAAGGAGGAGCTGATACCAATCCTACTGAAGGTATTCCAGGCAATTGAAAAAGATAGAATGCTCCCCAAATCATTTTACGAAGCCAACATCACATTGATACCCAAGCCAGGTAAAGATCCAACAATGAAAGAGAACTACAGGCCAATATCTTTGATGAACATAGATGCTAAAATTCTCAACAAGATCCTAGCAAACCGGATTCAGCAATACATCTCAAAAATCATCCATCATGACCAAGTAGGCTTCATTCCTGGGATGCAAGGCTGGTTCAACATTCGTAAAACCATAAATGTTATTAAATACATCAACAGATGTCAAACAAAAACCACATGATTATATCATTAGTGCAGAAAAAGCTTTTGATAAAATCCAGCACCCCTTCTTGACAAAAACCCTTGAACATCTAGGCATACGGGGAACATACCTCAAAATAGTAAAAGCCATCTACGAGAAACCCACAGCGAGCATACTCCTAAATGGACAAAAATTAGAACCATTTCCCCTGAAAACTGGAACAAGACAAGGATGCCCACTCTAACCCCTCCTGTTCAACATAGTATTGGAAGTCCTGGCTCGAGCAATCAGAGAAGAGAAGGCAATCAGGGGTATCCAAATAGGAAAAGAGGAAGTCAAGTTATCTCTCTTTGCAGATGATATGATTGTGTACCTTGAAAACCCAAGAGAATCTGTCAAAAACCTCCTTACACTGATAAAGGCCTTTGGCAAAGTCTCAGATACAAAATAAATGTACAAAAGACAATTGCATTTCTCTATACCAATAATAAACAAACAGAAACCCAAATAAAAAACACAATTCCATTCACAATAGCCACAAAAAAAATGAAATACCTTGGCATCTTCCTAACCAGAGACGTGAAAGACCTTTACAAGGAAAACTGCAAAACACTGCTCAAAGAAATCAAAGTTGACACAAACAAGTGGAAAAATATTCCATGCTCATGGATCGGAAGAATCAACATTGTGAAGATGTCCATCTTACCTAAGGCAATAAACAAATTCAATGCAATACCCATCAAATTACCAGCAACATTCTTCTCAGACCTAGAAAACACAACGCAGGAATTCATATGGAAACACAAACGTCCAAGAATAGCCAGAACAATCCTCAGCAAAAAAAACAAAGCAGGGGGTATCACATTACCAAGACTTCAAACTTTACTATAAAGCTACAATCATCAAAACAGCTTGGTATTGGTATAGGAACAGTCATACAGATCAATGGAATAGAATTGAGATTCCAGAAGCAAAACCTCAATTTCTCAACCAACTCATCTTCAACAAAGCTTCCACTACCTACCACTGGGGAGAGGAGAACCTATTCAGTAAATGGTGCTGGGAAAATTGGCTGACCACATGCAGAAATTGAAACAGGACCCCTATCTATCCCCATGCACAAAGGTTAATTCCAAATGGATCAGAGACCTAAATGTAAAACCTCAAACCATAAGAACCTTAGAAAATGAAGGAAATACCCTCATGGAAATCGGAACTGGCATCCAATTCCTGAACCAAACCCAAAACCCACAGCTCATAAGAGAGAAAATAGAAAAGTGGGACCTTATTAAACTGACAAGCATCTGCAAAGCCAAAGAAACCATCAAGAGAAACCCACAGTAAAAGCCATCTACGAGAAACCCACAGCGAGCATACTGCTAAATGGACAAAAATTAGAACCATTTCCCCTGAAAACTGGAACAAGACAAGGATGCCCACTGTAAGGATGCCTACAGACTGGGAAAAAGTATTTGCCAACACCAGTTCTGACAAAGGCTTAACATCCTGGATCTACAAGGAACTCAAACATGCTGAAAAGAAAAAAACAAACAATTCCATTATAAAATGGGCAAAAGATATGAACAGACATTTCACAATAAAAGACATATGAGCAGCCAACAAACACATGAAGAAATGTTCAACCTCACTAATCATCAGGGAGATGCAAATCAAAACCACGCTGAGATACCACCTAACTTCAATCAGAATGGCAGTTATCAACAACTCAAAAAAAAAAAAAAAAACAGCTGCTGGAGAGGGTGTGACGAAAAGGGAACACTTCTACACTGTTGGTGGGAGTGTAAACTAGTGCAACCTCTGTGGAAAGCAGTGTGGCGATTCCTAAAAGCTCTAAATACCAACCTCCCATATGACCCCACAATCCCCCTACTGGGAATATATACTGAAGAACACAAATCACTCTATAAAAAAGATACCTGCACACGCATGTTTATTGCAGCGTTGTTCACAATAGCAAGAACCTGGAAACAGCCATGCTGCCTGTCAAAAGAGGACTGGATCAAAAAAATGTGGTACATATACACGATGGAATACTACGCAGCCATAAAGAAACAACAAAATCATGAATTTTGCAGCAACCTGGATGGAACTAGAGTCTATAATACTGAGTGACCTCTCACAGAAACAAAGATCCGAGTATCACATGTTTTCACTCATATAATGGACCTTAAACATCCAATGCAATACTATACAAAAATGACTGACAGTACTGGGAAACTATGGTGGGGGGAGGGAGATGGGATTAACAGTAGCAAATCTCTATCTGGGAACGGGGAAACACCCCATATCAACAGGGTGCCTGAATGAAACGCAATTGTATACCTAACCCTTAACTGTACCCCACAACTTCATAATAAAAAATAAACAAATAATTAAAAAAAAAACCCTCCTTATAGTTGAAAATAGAAAAAAGAAAAAAGAAAAAAAAAGAAATTGGACCAGTATATTTAAATTCTCTCATAAGAAAACTCCATGCTTAAATTGTTTCACCAGTGAATTCACCTAAAGATTTAAGAAAGAAATACCATCGATCTTACACAAGCTTATCCAGAGAATGAAAAAAGGGGAAGCATTTCCCAACTCATACTAAATATCCAGTAATTCTGATATTACAACCTGACAAGGACAATTCAAGTCATATTCGAGAAACATACACTCAAACATACTTATCAAAATACAGTATTAGCAAACCAAGAAAAATAGAAAAGTATAATGTATCATAAACATGTAAGGTTTATTCAAGAAATGCAAAGTTTACCATTGAAAATCAATGTAATTCTATCATATTAACAGAAAATATGATCTTATTTGTAGACGCAGAAAAAACACTCGATAAAATTCAACACTTAAAATTGAGCAAACTTAGAGGTTAGGAAACTAAGAGCAAAAAGAAATTCTTCCTTAGTCTTATAAATACTATCTAAAGACTATATAGGAAATGGTATAATGGACGTGGAGACTCAGAAGGGGAAGGCTGGAAATGGAGGGGAAGGATGAAAAAATCACTTCTTAGTTATGATGTGTGCGGGGCCTGCTCCACAAGGGTCGTGGGAAGTGTTGAAGGAGAGACGGATAGGCGACGGACGAAGATCATATACACGGACACCTGCTTCTTGAACAGATGACAATTTAATGTTAGTTAACACAGAACTTTTATACCATTCGTGAAGGGGCAAGACAAAAAAAATTCTTTCACATACATATCTTTTAAAAGTTACCAGCTAGTGGTCTTAGTAGCGAACAAACCAAGATTCCCATAGGCTTTAGTAGCAAACAAACCAAGATTCCCATAGGATTAGTAGCAAACAAACCAAGATTCTCATAGGCATTTAGACAACAAGTCTTATTCATAAAGCCAACAATGATACCTTCAGTCCAATGACCCAAATTACAGTTCTTGAAATGTTTTAAGAAAGTTTCTTTAAGTGTATATTTCTTTATGTGTCAGGAATTTTCACATCTTAGGCTCTTACGTTCTTCAGAGTCCTGTGATCACCTCCCTTGTCCAGATGTCCTCGTTACTTTTCTCTTATCTTGCAGTGCTTGTTTCTAAAGAGAACTCAAAAGAGGCTTTTAGTAATGTTTCCCAGGCCCCTCAAGGTTACTTTCTGTTTTAGCTGATCTGTCATAAAAGTGTCTGATTATGATATAATGAGTTCAGTGAAAACCTACTCTATAAATGTTAACTTAGAGTTTTAACTATTAAATTAAGTAAAAAACTTAACATTAATCTTTATCCTAAGTCAGTGAAAACAGTGTTATATATCACCTACATAACTCCTATACAAGTGTTAAAACTTATAATGAATTCATAATAAACTACTATAAACTTGTGCTTCTAAAAAACCTTACGTCTAAACACTAAACTACATAATTCTAAATCAAATGAGTGAATATACTTATATCATTTATTACTTAAGCAATATCTAGTAACTTATAACCAAGTGAAAGAAAGCATTCTTGATGTACTTCAGAGTTTAACCCTTGCATATGTTAGAAAAGGCCAAGTGGCATAGTGGGAAAATGGAAAAATGAACCATGACATTTCCAGATTAGCTGTGATTCTTCACATAAACATGCCATCTTCTTCTTCCACGACTGCACAGAATTTCTTCAGCTGTATCAACAGCAAAGACGGAAGACAGAAGGGCCTCAGCTACCCGGACTCGCTTTGCGGCCGGGGGTCCTCAGCGCACCTGGACTTTGTCAATCAGGTCTGGCTCCCAACAGATGTGCACAGTGGAGGTGGTGGATACACTTAAAGATTTCTTTTTCTTTTTTTTTTTTTTTTTTTGAGTTGGAGTTTCACTCTGTCGCCCAGACTGGAGTGCAGTAGCCACTCCCAGCCACCGCAGCCTCGACCTGCTGGGCTCCGGCGATCCTTCCGCCTCAGCCTTCTGAGTAGCTGGAACTACAGGCGTGCGTTACCATGCCTGGCTCATTTTTGATTTATTGTAGAGATGAGGTCTCGCCAAGTTGCCCAGGCGGGTCTCGAACCTGCGGGCTCAGGCAATCC
Source organism: Cephalopachus bancanus (assembly GCA_027257055.1). Lineage (NCBI taxonomy): Eukaryota > Metazoa > Chordata > Mammalia > Primates > Tarsiidae > Cephalopachus > Cephalopachus bancanus. The sequence continues at coordinate 438,265 of JAPVLO010000866.1, forward strand.
ACTCACCTCAGCCTCCCAAAGTGCGGGATTACAGGCTGAGCCATCGAGCCTGGCTTAAAGATTTCTTTACCACTAAACAATGCATTCAGGTAACCAAAAACCATTTGTACACTCTGAAGCTTTTGAAATTTAAAAAATCTATAGCAAATCGTAATTAATGATGAATTATTATAATTAATAGTGAAAAACTAAAAAGCTCTCCCCCCATATCAGAATTAGGCAAGGACACTCATTCTCACCACTTTATTAGAGCTTTCATTCAATGCATTAGAGCAAGACATGTGAATAAAAGGCAAATAGATGAAATGAAAATAAGCCTGATATTATTCACAGAAGACATGATGGTATAAATAGAAAAAGTTTTAAAATCTACAACAATTGCCCGGCTCGGTGGCTCAGCCTGTAATCCCGCGCCTTTGGGAGGCTGAGGTGAGTGGATTGCCTGAGCCCGCGGGTTCAAGACCCACTTGGGCAGCGAGACCTCATCTCTACAATAAATCAAAAAATCAGCCGGGTGTGGTAGCGCATGCCTGTAATTCCGGCTACTCTGAAGGCTGAGGTGGAAGGATCGCTGGAGCCCAGCAGGTGAGGCTGCGGTGGCCGGAAGTGGCTACTACACTCCAGTCTGGGCGACAGAGTGAGACTCCAACTCAAAAAATATATGTATATCTACAACAGTATGTTTTAATTTAGCAATGCTGCTACATTCAAATATGAACTATAAATACAAAAAATGTATTTCTATGCAACTTCTGAATACTACCAACATGGAAATATAAAATGAAAATTTTAAAGTACTTCCACTTGATATAGTAACAAAAGCATCAACTACCCAGAAAAATATCTAATAAATTATGTTTAAGACCTCTACACTGAAAACCACAAATCATTTCTGGGAAAAAAAGATAAGACCTGCCGAACATGGTGGCTCATGCCTGAAATCCCGGCACTTTGGGAGGCTGAGACAGGAGGATTGCTTGAACCCAGAAATTTGAGACCAGCCTGGGCAATACAGCAAGACCTCGTCTTTACAATAAATGGAGAAGGAGGAGGGAGAGCGGGAGGAGGAGGGGGCGGGGGAGGGGGAGGAGGAGGGCCAGACATGGTGATGTGTGCCTGTATTCCCGGCAACTTGGAAGGTTAAGGTGAAGAGTTTGTTACCTCTGCATCTGTTGGTTCCCTGAAGCAACTGTAAGATGACAGGCCTGAGAGCCCGGAAGAAAAGCCGGATGTGAAATTTGAGAGAGTGAAGATAAACCAGACCTCGCATCAGTCTCTCACCACCTCCACCTTCGACAGTGTGAGTGACCTGCAGATCAGCTGACACCCGGCCATGAACTGCACACATTCCTGGCCCATCGCTAGCAGAAGCTAAAGGAGGAGACCTGGCAGGAGCCAGAATGTCCATGCCCCAGCAAAGGCATGATGCCAATGGGGTGAATCAGCAGATCAGGAGCAATATGGAAGAGCTGCAGCAGCATGGGGGTCCACTCTGACCTTCAGAGCATATGGCTGCTGCTTCACTTTCAACTTTTAAAATAGTACAAGTGTCTCTTTGACCAATGCAACCTGAAACCATTTAGGGAGTTATTGGAAACATAACCAAGTTGACAGTGTAAAACAACCAGTCATCCTTTCCACAAATATGTCAGATCATGTCATTTCTCTGCCCCAAAACTTCTAATAGTTTCTTATCTTGTTTAGGGTAAAAGTCAAATTGACTGGACTACCTACAACACTTCACATAAGCTGGAACTTTTGAATTCTACTACTTTCTCACTCCCATGTTTCCCTGCAGCCACACTAGTCACCTTGCTGTAGAACACACAAATAACTGTCACTGTTAATCTATTCCCTCCTTCCTCAAGTCACTCTGGACTCTGTACAAGTATCACAGTCTCAGGAAGAATATTTAAATATTTAAATATTATAACAAGAATATTTAAATATTCTAATAAGAATATTTAAAGCCAAATCATCCAGGGCCCTGCTTCTTGCCCTCATATCCATTACTTTTCAACAGAGCATTTATCACAATTTTCTTAATATTTGATGCCACTCATGGTTGAATATAAATTCCATAAGGACAGTTATTTTTTCCTATTTTATTTATTGCTATATTCGATGGCATCTGTAACCGTGACTGGTATATAGTAGTTAGTCATTGAATATTCTTGATTGAATGAATGAACTAAAAGTGAGGATCCACCTTCTCTATCTGATTGTTAAACTAAGATTACATGTTACTAGATTTCAGGGCTAGTGTCTTCACTCTCATATTTCCCTTTCTTTCTTTTTTTTTTTTTGGAGTTGGAGTCTCACTCTGTCACCCAGAGTGGAGTGCAGTGGCCGCTCCCGGCCACTGCAACCTCAACCTGCTGAGCTCCGGCGAACCTTCCACCTCAGCTGTCCAGGTAGCTGGAACTACAGGCGCGCGCTACCATGCCCAGCTGATTTTTTAAATTCATTGTAGAGATGAGATCTCACCAAGTTTCCCGGGCAGATCTTGAACCCCCGGGCCCAGGCAATCCACTCACCTCAGCCTCCCAAAGCGCGGGATTACAGGCTGAGCCACCGAGCCTGGCTCCCTTTCTCTTATTTCTTCCTTACTTAAGCTCTGTCAACCTAAATAACAAACAAAGAGAAGTTCTCTAAAAGAAAAGATGTTGATTTGGGAATAGAGTACTGCAATGGGAGTGTGCATGCCATAGTAGATGATGTGCAGATTCAGGGAAATAAAGGGAGGCAGAGGTTTTTAAAGGAAAAAAAAAATCGGAGGAGTACATAATTGGTGTGAATTAATTGTCCTTGTCCACAAAGATCAGTAGCAAGGGTGATGCCAGTCTGAGATTGGACTGGCAGTTGCTGTGCAGATGTGCTTGCCAAGCTAGGTTGTAGTTTTTGTAGTCTTTTCGTTGTTGTTGTTATCAGGTATACAAATTGAGAACGCTTCCCTTGCTCTATTTTTCAGGATTTTTTAAACATTAGTAACTCCATTTTGATTCTGAAAACTTCCGTATTTCCTTCTTTTGATCAAGATATTTCTTCAAAAGCATCACTTATGAATCATCCTGTAGTCAGGGTTGATGTCCCTCGATACCGGGATGGACCTGCCCTGTTGCAGGTCTAGTCCTATGTTGAGGAGAGTGAATGGTGACTAGGAGTTGCTTCAAAATCCTTTTAGCCAAATTTGAACAATAAAGGAGATTTGAAGGGAGAGTGACACTGAAGCTAAGTCTACCTAGAGTTCATTTTTTAGCTTAACTTTCTTCCCTAGTCTTTTGCTGTCATCTCAAAGTGCTGGGTTAGCATTATTTTGTTAGGAGTTATACTTTTGCAAAATTTAACAAGTAACAGATACAAACTTTAAAAAGAGAAAATACAAAGTAAAATTAATTATAATATGGCATTTCAGTTTGCATGATAGTTTTGAGCCATGAATCTAGGCTTGAAGACAACTAATTGAATAAATCAAATAACTATATGGAATTAGATAAGACATATTGTAACCATGTGGCCTGTTTTCTTATTTTGTGTATATGGGTCTCAGCTTTCCCAAGCGACTTTATCTAGGTACAGCACATAGTATTAGCAGTAGCACAGACATTTTCTTATATAACCAATGGATACTAAAGTATTTCTTAGGTTAGATTTTGTTGTTACCAGCAGACACTAATTGTTGTAAAATTTTAATCACACCATTATCTCATTATCTTGCCAAGTGAAAAAGGTAGCGTTAAGGGTAGGGGGTTAGGGGGAGAAGGCTCATGATATGGAGTCTTGTTCCGATATCTTGGGAAAAGTTGTTTACAGCATGAAAACATCAACTTTTTCCCTGGTTTGTAGTTTGAAGGTCTCTGGTCACGACATCAGATCATTGGTTAGCTTTCTGCATGGTTCATATATCAAGTATGAGGCTTATTCCTTAAAATTCATCCAGCTTCAGCCTGTAGGGCTTTAGTAACAGAGCAGCTTTTGTTTTTAGTTGGAGAGTTGTAGCCAAATATTGAGGACAGATAGGAGAATTCAGGAAATAGTCCAGTCTATAGGTAGATAACAAGAACTTGAAAACAATGCACAGGTCTACAGTAGAATAATAAGACATATTGCAGTTTTTCTTTACAAAACTTTTTCTCTCTACATTGACGATATAGGAATCTCAGATTTAAAAAATCTCTTTAGGCTAGGAAGCCAAACAAAAGGAGACTTTAGATTTTACTTAGTGTTAAAATTCTTGGGCCTGCCAGAAAGTGACAGTTTTTACTCACTCATTATAAGGTTATGAACTCTTGAAGTCAAGGATTTTATATATATTTTAAAATATGATATTTTAGTCAAAGCCTTGGTAATATAATCATTGTTTCCAATTGTATTCTGTCTAAAAGAAGAGAGCAGATTTTTATTGAACTTTTGTGAATAAAAATAAGAATATTCACAAATAATTTCTGAATTTTGGAGGACTCAAGTGGGGAGAAAAAGCAAATGCTTTCATCTTTGTTCACGAAAGTATAATTTATCTGGCAAAGATTTAAGGAAAGTAGAGAAGCAACAGTGTTTTATTAAATGTCACTTTTGTTGATAAAAAAACAGAAAAAAAGAAAAACGTTTCAAATAAAAGTCATAAAAGAGTATCAATTATTTGAATTTTATCCAATTTATTTCTTTTGCTTTTCTTGATCTTAATTAGCAGTTTTATGAACTCATCCGTTTTTTAATTAGAGTTGGGAAACTTTGTTTAGTTCATTGATCTTAAAGTTATCAGAATTCTGGTTTTTTTATTTAAATTTTTAAATTAAATTAAATTAATTAATTAATTTTTTTGAGTTGGAGTCCTACGCTATCACCCATGCTGGAGTGCAGTGGCCGCTCCTGGCCACCACAGCCTCGACCTGCTGAGCTCCGGAGATCCTTCCGACTCAGTCTTCCAAGTAGCTGGAAGTACAGGTGTGCCCTACCATGCCCGGCAGATTTTTTGATTCATTGTAGAGATGAGGTCTCGCCAAGTTGCCCAGGCGGGTCTCGAACCCGTGGGCTCAGGCAATCCACTCACTTCAGCCTCCAAAGTGCAGGATTACAGGCAGAGCCACCGAGTCTGGCTTAAATTTTTTTATTTTAAAATTGTGGGGTACAATTCAGGGTTAGGTATACAAATATTCATTGTGTAGGTACCCTTGTTGATGAGGTGTGCCTCCCTTCCCCAAGAAGATTCCCACTACTGTCAATCCCACCTCTCCACTCCCCCTCCCCCCCACAGTTTCCCACTACCGTCAATCCTTTTTTTTATAGTATTATGGTAGTTGTTCAAGGTTCACTTATGAGTAAGAACAGGTGATACTCAGTTCTTTGCTTCTGTGAAAGATCACTCAGTGTTATAGACTCTAATTCCATCCAGGTTGCTGCAAAGTTAATAATTTTGTTCTTCTTTATGGCTGCATAATATTCCATTGTGTATATGTACCACATTTTAAAAATCCAGTTCTATTTTGATGGGCAGCGTGGTTGGTTCTGTGATCTTGCTATTGTGAACAATGCTGCAATAAACATACATGTGCAGGTATCTTTTTTATAGAGTGATTTGCGTTCTCCTAGATAAATTTCCAGTAGGGGGATTGCGGGATCAACTGGAAGGTTGATTTTTATACCTTTAGGAATTACCACACTGTTTTCCATAGAGGCTGTACTAGTTTACACTCCCACCAACATTGTAAAAGTGTTCCCTTTTCACCACATCCTCTCCAGCATCTGTTATTTTTTGAGTTATTGATGATGGCCATTCTGACTGGAGTTAGGTGGTATCTCAGTATAGTTTTAATCTGCATCTCCTTGATGACTAGTGAGGCTGAACATTTTTTCATGTATCTGTTGGTTGCTTGTATGTCTTCTTTTGAGAACTGTCTATTCATATCTTTTTCCCACTTTGTAATGAGGCTGTTTGTTTTTGTCTTTTCAGCACGTTTGAGTTCCTTGTAGATCCTAGATGTTAGGCCTTTGTCAGACATGGAGTTGGCAAATATTTTTTCCCAGTCTGTGGGCTGTCTCCCTGCTCTCTTGATGGTTTCTTTGGCTTTGCAGAAGTTTGTCAGTTTGATGAGGTCCCACTTGTCTATCTTATCTCTTATGGCATGGGCACTTGGGGTTTTGATCAGGAATTGATTGCCAGTTCCAATTTCCATAGGAGTGTCTCCTGCATTTTCTAAGGTTCTTATAGTTTGAGGTGTTGCGTTTAGGTCTCTGATCCATTTAGAGTTGATTTTTGTGTATGGGGATAAGTAGGGGACCTGTTTGAATCTTCTGCATGTGGTCAGCCAGTTTTCCCAGCACCATTTACTGAATAGGTTCTCCTCTCCCCAGTGGTGGGTGGTGGAGGCTTTGTTAAAGATGAGTTGGTTGAGAAATTGGGTTTTGCTTCTGGAATCTCAATTCTATTTCATTAGTCTATATGCCTGCTCTTGTACCAATACCACGCTGTTTTGATTATTGTAGCTTTATAATAAAGTTTAAAGTCTGGAGTGTGATACCTCCAGCTTTTTTTTTTTTTTTTTTTTTTTGCTGCGGATTGTTTTGGCTATTCTTGATTGTTTATGTTTCCATATGAATTCCTGTATTGTTGTTTCTAGGTCTGAGAAGAATGTTGCTGGTAATTTGATGGGTATTGTGTTAAATCTGTAGATTGCCTTAGGTAGAATGGACATCTTAACAATGTTGATTCTTCCAATCCATGAGCATGGAATATTTTCCCACTTGTTTGTGTCATCTTTGATTTCTTTGAGCAGTGTTTTGTTTTTAAGAGTACTTGCTATAGTCTTTCCTATGAAAAGTCATTTTGGACAATGGCTGGCTGATTGCAAGTATTTTTAAAGAAGACTTCAAAAAAACTAACTGTAAGTGACAAAATAGAATAGCATGGTTAAAATCTGATGAAAGTTTCCAAATGACAAGGAAAGTATTCCTTTTTATTCCGCTTCCCTCATCTGGGGCTCTGGCCTTTATTTTTTGTTTTATTTTTTGAGATGGAGTCTTTCTATTTTGTCCATCTCGTCTCAAACTCTTGGGCTCAAGCAATCCTTCCATGTCAGGCTTCTGAGTAACTAGGATTATAGGCACATGCACCATGTCTGGCTAGCTATTTCTATTATAAGTACCAGAATCATGACTGACAGCATCATGTCAGGAACATCACTTTCATATATTTCATATAATCTTTAGAATATTCAAATTTATAATATATTTTCATAAATATAACTTTAGAAAAGATTTAGCGTAACAATCACAATTGTTACTGACAAAATATTAGATTTGTGTAGATTTATATAATTTTGATAACATGTATACCAATAACATACCCATAAACATAACTGAAAGAACATTTAGTTTCACTTATCATTTGACAATGGCTCCCATACAATTTACCAGAGAAACCTAGTCATTTAATCTCTACAAGATGAGGAATACATTTTTGATACTCTCTAGGAGTCTAACTGGAAAATCCCAAAGTTAATCTTAGGTCGAAAAGACTTAATTTAGGATTTTGATCCTGGAGAACCCTGCCAAAGATGTCAATGTTTAAGAAGACAGTAAAAACAGAATCAAGTTTACTGCAAAATAATAGTTATTCCCCCACTACTAGGTATCTACTCAAAGGAACAGAGGTCATTATATAAAAAAGACACCTGCACTTGCATGTTCATCACAGCACAATTGCAAAAATGTGGAATCAACCTAAATGCCCATCAACCGATCAATGGATGATGAAACGGTGGTATGTATACACTAAGGAATACTATTCAGCCATCAAAAAGAATGAAATAATGTCTTTTGCAGCAAATTGGAGAACATCCAATTTGTGAACTAACTGACTGAACTAAGTGAACTAACACAGGAACAGGAAACCAAGCACCATAAGTTCTCACTTATAAGTGGGAGCTAAACCTGCAAAGTCATAGAGAATGATATAATGGACATTGAAGACTCAGAAGGGTGGGAAGAGTAAAGAATGAAAAATCACCTGTCAGGTATATGTGTACAGGTGGGAGTGATGGGTACACTTGAAGCCCAGACTTCTTCACCAGTATACGGTGTAACCATGTAACCAAAACCTATTTGTATCCCCAGAAAACTATTGAAATAAAGAAAGAAAAACTAATAGAAATGAAAAATAGAAATAAATAAAAAATAAAATAATATTAATTTAACCAGAGTAATAATTAAAAGCGTCAAAACAATACAGAAAGTTACATGAATATAAGCACCTTGATCCTTTTAAAACTTAGTGTTTTGGTCAGGTGAGGTGGCTCAAGCCTGTAATCCCAGCACTTTCGGAGGTCAAGGTGAGAGGATTATCTGAGCCCATGGGTTCGAGACCAGCCTGGGCAACATGGTGAGACCTCGTCTCTACAATAAATAAATAAATAAAAACTTAGCTGGGCATGGAAGCGCATGCCTCTAGTTCCAACTACTTGGAAGGCTGAGGTGGAAGGATCACTGGGGTCCAGCAGGTCGACACTGAGGTGACCTGAGCCCAGTAGGCCGACGATGGGGTGGCTGTGAGCATACCACTGCACACCAGCCTGGGCGACGGAGTAAGATTCCAACTCAAAAATAAATAAATAAACAAACAAATAAATAAAGCTCAGTTTTTCTAAGTAATAAACAGCATAATAAAAACAATACAGGAATTATCTTGATAAAATGTAAAATCTTTGGAGTTTTTTTTTAAGCCAGTTACCAAAAAGGTTTTTTGTTGTTTTTTTTTTTTAAAAAACTTCCTGTAATATAATTGCTTTTCCTTATGGGAAGCCCATTTAGATAATCTGGAAGTCAAAAATAATAAAAAGGGTACTTGAATTTAATAAGACATAGGAAGAGTGTGACCAGGATTATGAGTGAACACTATATTATAAAGGAATGCAAACAAAAAAAAACTAGTTCCTTGAATAGTAACATACATGACGCTTTGTAACAGCATGGAAAGTTTCCTGATTATGTGGACTAACTCAGATATATGAAGAAAAGCTAAAAGTACAGAATCAAGTTATATTAATACTAGAAGAAAACATTGTTTCCTTCAGAATATTTCAGCATCAAGCTATAACAGCAGAGTGAGAACCAGAGGGGAAAAGTTATAGGAGTTGACAAAAAGGTGGAAGGAGAGAGTTATGACCCCAGCCAAGCAAAGAAGATATGCCTTTTCAAGAAGAGGAAGAACAGAAGGTAGTGATGTATGGCCTGCAAATCACAACGAGGTACAGCAAAAGTTGAACTTCTGAGATATAAATCTGAGAAGCTTCAAAAAGAAAACTTTTTACCTTGAGAAATAAAATTGCCATTCTGAATGAAAAAGTCAGCATTTCCATCCTGAAACTAGGAAAATTAATTATATCTCAGGAAAAAAATAGAAACAGTTTAGAAGATGGTTGTTAGTGAAACAAATTTCAGAATTAAGAACCAAAACCTCTTGCAGTTTTATTCAGAACAAAGCAATACTCTAATAAAAACCTGGTTCTAACATAGAGGACCAAATGTTTTTAAGTTTGTATTAGTGCCTTTTTAATATAAAAAATCAATCTTATAGTAAGACTATTATAAATTATTCCCAGCTTGATCACAAACAAAATTCCTTACTTATACTATTTATGACATGCTTGGATTTTCTGCTTTGTCCTACACTTCCTCTTTCTTAATTAGCCAGTCATTTTACTGCGGGACAAAAATTTACCACAAATGATTCTTTCTCATACAAAATTATTCTCTTTCTTTTAATCTTCCTTGGCAAAAAAAAATTTCATATTCATAACTTTCTTCACATGTTTCTCATACTGGTTCCTGTCTATCTTGTTCTATATTTTGAAACAACATTTAAATAAGCTTCAAATTAGACAAAATTATTTTTTATAAAGGACACACTTGTATGCCTTTTTAATAACTTTTTCTCATAAAACACATCTTACTTTTATATGTAATACATATGTATAATTATATTCATCAATTAAAATTTTAATTCTTATAACCTTAAATTTTAGTGAAAACCTAGGAATCAAGAAATCTTGAATTGCCTATCACATATATTTTACAGATGAGAATCACTTTATAATTTTGAGAAACATGTTTTCCTATAACATTATTTTTTTATCTTATTTGGAAGTGACACCCACATCTCATGGTTTCTATTATTTAATTTAACATAACTTTAAGATTTCAAATCACATTGAAAGTTTATTTGTAGATGTCTATCCCATTTGCATTTACATATTTTTCTTATTGTTAACAGTTTTTCTAGACTACCTAGATATTAAACAAAGCTAGTCATAATTTCAAGTTATTTTCCTTTAACTATTTTTACAGTCTGGGAATATCAGGTATTCTCCTAAGAACGTTAATGTTAAATATATGAGTATTTTGACAATAACTCAGAAGATACAGCTGTTTTCATTCAACCAACAACACGAGGTTAGTCCTACTTATCAAAAAAATACACAAAAGATTATTCTGGTTTTGACTGGGTATATAGCTTTGTTACCCTTCATGTCAAATCCTGGCACATTAAAATATCGATTATAGACAAATATAAAACTGAAAAATATAAAACTCAGACAAAAAAGTATGCTGACAATTCTGCAGACATTTAAATTTTATCAGTAATTTAAAAACTAGCTCATGTACTAATGATTTACTTAAATCATGTGAATTAAAAGGCATTTGAGTCAATTACTATGTATTTTATATGAGTTACCATTCATCTAAATAAAATTTCTTTAAAAATTTCTGGCTGACTATTCCAGATTTTACCATGTAGACACAACATATAACATAACACATGTACCTATGCATAAATGCATCTAAACACATGTACACACACAAATAAAGATCTTTATAGCTTTCATTTTAGAATTTGTCATGATATGGTAATACAAATTTACAAGTATATAAATGGCAGGTGGGTCCAAGTTATATTTCTGACAAAACACGGACATGTTCATATGGCTAAACTTTATTTGTCCTGAATGGTCATCTAATGAAGGCTGTGAATCAAAATATGTGGTAGAACAGTTTCCATGGCAGTTTGAGTTTTAAAACTTCATTGTGACCCCACTTCCCCCTACCTTGTTTTTCATTTTCAAATGAGTTTAGGGTGAAATTTTCAATGTTCACATTTTACTAAAGCTAGCTGAGTTGTACTTTTAAAAAAGACAAAATCTAGCTGGGCACAATGATGCATGTCTATGGTCCCAGCTACTTGGGAAGCTGGAGCAGAAGTATCACTTGAACCCAGGAATTCTAAACCAGTCTGGGCAATATAGTGAGACCCAGTCTCAGAAAAAAAAAAAGAGAGAGAAAGAAAGGGGAGGAGAATGGAGAGAGGAAGGGAGGGGAAGAAATCGCCAAAATCTCCAAGTAGCCTTGAGTTAATAGTAAATCTTTCTTTGGTTTGTCGGTCTGGTTTGCTTTATTAGCAAATGAAGGCAGGGACATTTTTTAGCAGTTTCTTTTTTCCCCCAGCTTTTCCTTTTTGACTTCTGTGTAGCAGGAAAATAAAATAAAATTTTTATGCTGGTTAGAGATACCTTATATTATTTCACTGAGCTAAAGAATTGACTTGTTTGATCTGAGAGCCTAACCTTTATAAACATTTATCTAATTATTTTCTTAGATTATTCATTTAAAATTAAGTATTTTATTGTCATATGCAATTGTTAGTTAAGTAAATCTTAAATTTACATTTCTAAAAGGTATCTAGTTTGTTGGCTGCCATGGAACTGTTAGTAATCTTAAAAACATTAATTTAAAATTCCTTTCAGACTTATTTTTTTATCTTAGCTGGAATGCCATAATTGGTGAATTTTATCTCAACACCAGCAGAAAAGTCAGCAGATTCAAAGTATGTAGAGAAAAAAAAAAGATAGAGAACTTAGAAGACTCTACATGTTAACTTTATAGTTGTAGGCTTTTAAAATAATGACCATTTGAGCTTTGAACTTTCTTTTTTTTTTAATCAATATTTTTTATTATGATATTGTGGGGTACAGTTAAGTGTTAGGTATACAAATATGCTTTGTTCAGGCACCCTTGTTGATAAGAGGTGTCTCCCCACTGAACTTTCCTTCATGTAATTTGCTGATCAGTGTTAAAATGTGCAAAAAAACATGCTATAATGTGTGCTGGTCAAAGTCCCAGAAAACTTGGCATGCCTTAATGTTTGAGAATGCCATTTTGTTTCTTAACAGTCTCCCGAGAGCAAAGAAAATCCTATAAATTCTGTGAGGGAATGTCAGGAGTTTAGACCAGTGTTTTAGATGCAGGCAACCACCCTGGTGGTTATAAATTAACTATCCTGTGCCCACCATTTAGAATGTCTATTTTTATTCCTGGAAGATTTTCAGAAACAAGCCATGGAAAAGAGTCAAACCAAATCAAAACAAACCAAGATAAAAGTGTTCACAAAATAGCTGGGTGTGGTGGCTCAAGCTTGTAATCCCAGGACTTTGGGAGGCCGAGGTGAGAAGATTGCCTGAGTCCAGAGGTTCGAGCCAGCCTGGGCAACTTGGTGAGACCTCGTCTCTACAATAAATCAAAAAATTAGCTGGGTGAGGTGGCACATGACTGTAATTTCAGCTACTTGGAAGGCTGAGGCAGAAGGAATGCATGAACTCAGTAAGTTGAGGCTGTGGTAGCTATGAGCATGCCACTGCATTCTGGCATTGGCAACAGAGTGAGACTCCAACTCAAAAAAAGAAAAAAAGAAAAAAAAAGTGTTCACAAAAATTTTAACCTAGGCATGCAGATCAAACAAAATATTTAACTAAGTGTACAAACCAGGGAAGACGTGTCTCACAGACACAATGTAAATTCTGTAGCAACAAAGAGTACTTAGTTCAGAAAGATACTAATCTTTTTCCCAGAAAGTACTTACCAGAAAAGGTAAAAAGCCTTTTATTAGCCAGGTGTGGTGGTTTACACCTATAATCCCAGCACTTTGGCCCAGGAGTTGGAGACCAGTCTGGGCAACATAGTAAGACCTCGTCTCTACAAAAAATTAGCCAGGCATGGTGGCACACACCTGTAGTCCTACCTACTCGGGAGGCTGAGGGGGAAGGGTAGCCTGAGCCCAGGAGGTCAAGGCTGCGGTGGACCGTGATTGTGCCACTGCACTCCAGCCTAGGTGAGAGTGAGACACCAACTCAAAAAAGCCTTTTATCATCCCAGGAGGGATGTATGGTCCTGCATTAAGGTATCTTATCCAAACAAGATCCCAAATAAAGTCAAAGCCCCCTAAGAAAAAAAGAGGGAGGCTCAGCCTGAAAGAATATTCACCAGGGCAGAAAAGGTGAGCCATGGAAGCAGAAAGCTCAAAGGGCTCAAGTGAGTACCAGTACCAAGAGTTGCCAGTTCCTTCCAATAGCAATCTTTTTTGGGTCTCATTTCTAGCACCATATATGTCATCCTAAATAACAGAGAGAAGCTCTCTGAAAGTAAAGATGTTTGTCTGGGAACAGAGCACTGCAATGGGAAGACGCGTGCCATAGTAAATGATGTGCAGATTCAGGGAGGTAAAGGAAGACTGTGAAATAATTATCCTTGACTGCAAAGGTCAATAACAAGGGTGATGCCAAGCCGAGGCTGGACAGGCAGTTGCTGGGCAGATGCTCTTGCAGAAGTATTTTTTTGTGTAAGATTGTGATGGCCTTTGGGCAAGGTTGTGGTTTTTGCAGTCTTTTTGTGATAATTTTTTAAATCAGGCACACAAGCATGAAAACTCTCTCTTCATGGTCTTCCTAGGCTTTATTTGTAAGAGTTTTCTTAACATTAGTGACTCCATTTTTTTTCTGATAACTTTCACAGTTCCCATGACCAATAAATGTTGTGGAAGCCAAATGTGTATTTCCAAAGCAAGCCTTTCATTTGAGCTCTCCCCATGCGCATGGGTGTCATATACTATTAGTCACATGTATGATGCAGGTGCCTTAGAGACATGAAACACTCCACATGCTAAATAAAGTGTGCATTATCTTTTCACCCAGTTTCTCAAGATCAAGAAACACCAGCATGATCCATCCAGCTGCTCCAGTAAGAGACTTGGAAGTCATTGTTCATATCAATCTTTCTCAAACAACTCTTTATGAAGCAATCATTACGCTTAATGCACACTTATTTTCCAAGGAATTATTTCTCAAGTCCATATGATCCTCTTCAGGTTGATTTTTTCCATCTTATCAGAGTCACTCTCCCTCTCACTCATCGCAAACATCTAGTGCTTTTCCCCATGTTTATTCTCCCTCAACCGAACAAACTGTACTCATAATTGTCAGGCAAACTAGGTAATTTTTAAATGTCTCCTTTCTACTTGATAAAATTCTTAAATTGCTTGAAATTGCTATAGGGATTAAAGGTACACATTCCTAGCCTAATATGTAAAGCCTGGCAAATTGTCCTTGCATTCTTAACTCAATGACCTCAGCTCATACCGAATTCTCTTGTTGGCACACAAGGCACATGGGGTTTCCTTTAGTTATTTGTATGTCCTATATTCCTTTCTGCAAATGGTGTTCAGATATGCTTTTCCATTTTCCTATAATACCCACTGTGGCTGGTTAATGCCTCCAAAATATTCAGGGAGCAGCCTCACCTGTAGATACAAAGGTGGTAAAAGACAACATTACAACAAATTTAGTTCACAGATCTTAACTGGCTTTCATTTGTGATTCTGTGATTCTAGAATCGGGCAACTCTATTCTAGAACATCCAGGAAAACAACACAATAGCCACATATCATATACAAGTGGCAGGCCATTCTGGAATTTCCCCATCCGCTGGGGCAGCAGGCTCCATACCAACCTGAAACTGTGGTAGGGGGCTTTTAGAAAATGCTTTAAAACATATATCGCAGTTAAAATGTTCCAGTTTGTTAATGCAAAACGCCATGCTCAGTACCTGCAGCTAAAACTCCAAGCCTGTGCTATTGTTACAAAAAGTACAAAACCTTACACCATAAAAAGCCCCTTCCTCCCAAAGCCAATGTAAAGCCTATATAAGCTGAGACCCGATTGCCATCGGGGCCCAACATTTGTGACTCAACCATACCGCTGAGCTGAACACCGCGGCCCAGTAATAAACGCAGCTTCCTGTTTATCAGCCTCGGTGTGGCGGTCTCTCTGATTTGTTTTCCCGCAACAAAACGAATCCTGCCAACTGTGCAAGTGTGCTGGAGGAGCTCAAGTCCTTTCAGTCAGTTTCACATCGGATTCTGACAGGTCAGAGAACAGAGCAGGTTCCCAGCAACTCTTTATTTGTAATCGTGGCAGTCAGTGAGTACATGGGGAAAGGGTTTCTGCACTGAGGTTTGTTTTTGTTTGCTTTTAAGCAGACCTACACAGTGGTGGTGTGAAGCCAGATTATGAGTATACAGTTATGTTTAACAAGTAACATTAGTTCACTTAGTTATAAGTGTTCTGGTGGGCCAGAAACAAGGTTTAAGAGAGCACAACCTTGTTTCAGCCAGGCCAGAAAGCCTGACTGACTCCATTTATCTCACACATAGAATGAGTGTTCAGATGAGTTGAGCAAAGGAAAAGGTTTTACAGACAGAAAAGTGTTGAGGAAAGCAGACACAGTGAACAAAAAGTGATTTGGATATTTCACAGTTACTTTCCCTGTAAAGTTTAAAGTAAGGGGATTTCTTTATCATACCAGCTAAAACTGGCCTGGTTGGGGGTTTGACTATCTCTCTCTGTTTCTCTCCTGACTTCTTGAAAGGTCAGATAAATAGCCTAGTTTCAGCTCGATGACATGGAACCTCAGCACAAGTAACCTCACTTTGGTTTGGTCTGTGGGCCTAGTGCAGGAGCTCAGCCCAAATCAATGGCATTTTATGAATTTTATCTAATAAAGGGAAGCTTTCCATGATCCTGAAACAAACTACCCTGAGCTCCTCACTGTAGTAACCTTTGCAACTGCAGCAACATCATTATTTCTGTAATTGATTTTTTGATGTCTGGATTCCCCACAGATTTATTTGTAGAAGATACCTTCCTATTTACCTCTGTGTCTAAAACAGGAGTGACATGTGAGAAGGTCTTTCACAGTATGAGTCAGATGGATGGATGAATATTGTACCACACTGTCAGAAATTGGCTAAGTTCTACAACTTGCTTAGCAGGAAGAACAGAGGCTGGAGGTTTGAGTATTACATTTTAAGAGCAAGAAGGGGCTACAAATTGGAAAACAAGATATTAGAAGTATGCTAGTTTTTACAAGCCATGACTGCAGGTTGTCAAAAAGAGAAGTATAAGTTTCAAAAGCAGAAGAGAAAGAATAAAATAAGACAAAGGTACTCGCAAGGATCAGGATAGATTTTGTGGCCCTGGTTGCTGGAGACAATTTTGGAGATTGTTTAGTGGTGTGAATGTATTGGACTTGCTATTTGTGCCTGTGAAGGAAAAATATCATGAATCCACTGACCCATATCATGATTACCAAAGACATAACATCAGTAGGGGAGAAAATAACTGAACATATTGATTCTGCAATTGTATCAACAAATAGATGAAAACAATACCCAGGATTTGATTTCACAGTGATATTTTCGCTACCCTTTTGGCCACTCTTACAGGAACAATGAGATTTGCCAGCAAATGAAACATCCAGCTCAAAACACAGGGAAAATTAATATGCTTTGTGGATTTGAACTTGAGGTCTGCCCACCTGGAGTTTGTGGGGTTGATACTCAATGCCTGAAAGCCACCTAACAGACAGGTGGTACTGAGGGAATTTCCCCAGGCCACTCTGTCACAATAAAAGACAAGTTTACATCCAACATCGTCCAGGAAATATTGCAGCCCAAAGGCTGCCATTGTCTGAGGGATCCCTCCACAAAGAAGGACCAAGGTATTGGCCAACGCACGATGATTGGTTATTTGCTGTAGTGGTCTCAATCTGTGTCTCCTAAAAAGAGAACAAATATAATGACAAAAGAGTAAAGAATTCCCCACAATCCCTATCCCAATCTGTGTGAGGATTATCATACCCATCACCACATCAATAGAAAGCATTCCCTCAGTGACTGAGGTATGATGCTTTTGCATAGATCCAGGAACCTGGGGGGAAAACAGAAGGTACACATGAATTTCTTCAAGTCAAATGAAATATAATTTTTACCGTAATTTCTTTAATATCTCCTCTCTGGAGATATTAAAGAAATACCCTATTCTGTTGCCACACATAAAAAGTCCTATCCCTGAAGGTTTTTTCTCCTCATCACCTAGCGTATTTCTCTTGGTACTTAAACAACTGAAATTGTGGTATTGGATTATCTTATTTCTGTTGAAGGAAAGCAATTTGCTGCAATAGAAATATGAAAGCCATGAAGGCAGGGATCTTGTCTATCTTGCTTTCCGATCATATCTAAGGTTTATAAAATATATTACTAGTAGTCAGTCAATAAATATTCATTACATGGATAAATGAATGAACAACTGAATGGAGTTGTTATTTCCATGTCAAAAATTATTTCAATATGTCCTTTACATTAATGGATTTCTTAGTATGAAATACAGATTCTCTACTTGGTAGTTAAAAATATTTAGCATTAAACTCACTAATCGTGTTATTCAGTACTACATATCCTTGCTTGATTTAGGGTTTTTGTTTGGGTAGAAGCTTGGCCTTCTTGAGGAACAAATGTACAGTGTGTTATGTTACACTTGATTCAATCACATACTCTTTGTTTATGCAACATTATCTTTCTATAATCCGATACAAATTTTAAACCAAGGTCCCAAACAGAATTAAGCAGTATATATCAATAATAATAATATAACATTAGCAAAGATATATTCTAGGAATACACATGATTAACATCAGAATGAACACTAGAAATAATTTGATTTCATTGGGAAAAGAAACTAACATGATCCCAGGTACCACAACTATTCAATATTTTCACTGTCAATAAGATGGCAGGAAAAAAGTATCCCTCTATGAACATTCAGAAAATGACTACAGTATTTTAAAAATAATATTAATAAGATAGTAATTTGTTCAGATACAACACAATTATGCAAAATAATAGAATATACTGTGTACAAACACTTTGAATATCTTAGGGGCAAACTAGACCAGTAATGTGCTAGAATTATAAAAATAAAATAATAGAAGTCGGGCTTGGTGGCTCAGCCTGTAATCCCGTGCCTTTGGGAGGCTGAGGTGAGTGGATTGCCTGAGTCCGTGGGTTCGAGACCCGCCTGGGCAGCGAGACCTCATCTCTACAATAAATCAAAAAATCAGCTGGGTGTGGTAGCGCATGCCTGTAATTCCAGCTACTCGGAAGGTTGAGGCAGAAGGATCGCTGGAGCCCAGCAGGTCGAGGCTGCGGTGGCTGGGAGCGGCCACTGCACTCCAGTCTGGGTGACAGAGTGAGACTCCAACTCAAAAAACAAAAACAACAACAACAAAAAAACTGGATAGAGCTGAGTAGCAGGTACAGCTTTCGAAGGAGCTCCCAATCTCAAGTTCATGGTGGACTCCACCACGCCCCCAGCACCATGTAATTCCCATCCGTCCAGGAGCTGTCTGCATGTGTGGCTGCTGCCTTAAATTTATGTGCCTTATTTTGACAGTAAGCAAAAGTGAAAGAAGTACTTTCCATCGTTTTGGCCCATGGATGCTAACAAGAAGACTCCAGCTCTGAAAACCCTTACTTTTGTGTTTTGCCTTAGCAAGGCCAGCTCAGATCAGCAACACAGAAGTTAGCTGG